>VZTD01004412.1:3737594-3849043 GCA_013397725.1 Rhagologus leucostigma | reverse complement strand
GAGGAGAAAAAGAGGGAGGGAAGGGAATACTGAAAAAAATGAAAGGGTGCCTAGGAAATATTAATCTGTCCAAGATGAAATGGCAAGCAAATTCCTTTGCATAGTAAATGTGATTGATTTTGGACTATCACTGTGCCCCTGTGTGTACAGCAGCATTTCTCTACATGTGCTACAGAAAAACTTACAACACTCCTTAGGTCACCTACTAACAAAATCAAGAGAAAGCCTCACACTAACCTGCCAGTCATCAAATAGTATATATGACATGTAAATATCAAAACATTTTTGTTTACTTGACTATAAATAGCTGCAGCAGCTGTCGGCAAGATGAAATAGGATTTCAACTGCTTTTATTCAATTAACTTGGCCAGATTTAAAATCTCACTTCCACCTACTTGCATTTTCCATTACTATATAACACAGTTCTTTGGCAAAAAAGGAAGCAGAAATTTAATGAAGTCTCTAGACAGTTATTTAGCTGCTTTTAATTAATTATGCCAGCGTGAATTGGGAATTAGTAAATGTTCTTTCTCTTAAACCTCCAAAACTTGGTGTGATCCCAAAGGTTCAGAAGGAGGCTGTCAAACAGTAAGAAAACCTCAAAAATTCCTAGTAACTTTAGTAGAAATGAGATAAAATATTTTATTAAGAAGGTCATTATAATTTAATTTAAGCAATTAAATAATTAGCTTTATTTCTAAAGGCTATCAGAGTTCTCCCTAAAAGAGCATACTTTTTCTTGGAGTCTTCATTTGTACTTTCATCCTTAGCTAAGTCAATGTGTTTGTTGTTATTAACAGTCAGTATCATAATAGTCTCTGACCATGCTCCTGCTTGTGTGGAGAGTTGCAATGCAAGCAGACAGGATGGGGAACAGATAATATTTTCGAATCAGCAGGATTTGAAGATCTGAAGCAGATCTGAAGTCTGTTATTTTTAAAATCTGATACATCAGTAAGAAGTTAATATAGGCTTTCCCTATATTTGCCTTATGCTGAAATATTTCTTCCATATTCTGAGTGATAACATCAAGGAAAAGATATTGGTACAATATCTGGAAGGAAATATACACTAGGAACACCAGGTTCCTTAGAAGAACAATGTGAAGAATTTTCAAAGAAAATTAAGGAACAAAAATTGCTCAACTTGGGATTTGATTCCAAAAATTGATTATAAAGCTTTTCAGACCTTATAAATCAGCGGGGAGAAGCAAGTATCACTTTTCAACAGCTCATCTTATGTACAGATTTATGACAAAGCTGTGTACTTTGACATAACTTCATGGATAAAGATTTCACTTGTGTAATTTAGATTACGGTCTAATTTTTCCTGTGACAGGATGAAAATCACTCCTTCAAATGGTGCAACAGAGCATCTAAAGTTCTTTCCATTGAAATTACTTAAAACTAAAGCTTGCTGATGTTACAGCTTCTATTAGCTTGATCAGGTAATAGTTTTAACATTAACTTTTTATCTCAGTAGGCTTGATCAGACATATTTGCTTTAATCCTTAATATATTTTTCTAGTACTTTGTATTCTAGTGAGCACTTTTTTCTTCCTTTTCTCTCAAGAAGACTCTCAAAGACCTCAGTGAAATAAAGCCCATGCTGCCTACTGAATTGTAAAGAATATGCTGATTGTTGGTTTGTCTCAATTTTTAAAATCTAACTGGGTATCAGATACATTTTATAAACTAGACTTTGGATTTTAGCCTGAGATGTAGCTTAAAGGCCATGTTACACCTAATCCTATTTTAAAAGGCACCTAGTTAAACCTTGTTTCATTGGAGTTAAAAATAAAATCTCCAACTTTGTGCAGAGGTTGGAATTTCACCTTTAATGATTAAAACAAAGGATAAGGAATGAATGTCATGTGAAGGTATTAATACTGAAAATAATTCTGGAGTAGAATCTGGAGACTTTAATATTAAAGGCAATAATTATTTCCTTTTAAAATAAATATCTTTGAAGTCATCACCACGGAACTAGAGCTAGTATTAAAAAAAACTTGCTTTTAACCACAGATAAGGAAGCATCAACAGAGTTCTGTTTTATACAGAAAATGTGTATGTCACACAAGCTATAGTTGAATCATAGAATTATCGTATGGTTTGGGTTGGAAGAGACCTTAAATTTCATCTAGTTTCAACCCTGCTGACATAGCCAGGGACACCTTTCAGTAGGTCAGGTTGCTCAAAGCCTAATTAGAACAAAAAAATTTTGAATCAGTATGCTCACAGAAACAATTTTACAGAACACATGTATTTTGTCATACCAATACCTAATACTATCATTTTATTTTTACCGTTGCACAGAAAATTATGCTAGACAGCAGCAAATTCCATACTTGACATCTTTACTCATTACTCCAAGATGGAAATTTGTTTATAAATCAAACAGATGCAACTCATTTATACTTCCCAGGTAATTCAGATGTTTATAAAATTTCTTAATTGCTAGGATGAAGAAACAGAAACTATTTTTTATGAAATCTTGCAAAATAATGCCTCCTTAAGGCAATAACAGGAGGAATTTTATTTAGACATGCTTAGCGTGATGAAACAGTTGTAATAGTTGGACCTATCTGCCTATGTGAAGGAAGCACTTTGTCACTAATACCATGATAACACACTTTGCATCATGACACTGATACCATATTTTGCATCAATACCAGTCACAAACTTTGTATCTTCCCTATAAGTGTAAAAAATTGTTCATGTTTAACCAGATGCCACACTACCAAAAAGATCAGAAGAAATGACTGCTCCTTCGAAGAAAATAGAAAATGAGTACTGATGTAGCCCACCACCTATCTACAAGAGAGAAGATAAAATGGCCAAACTAGGAACATATTAATCACTTTCAAGAGTGACTACATGGAAATGAAACTGTTCGAAAAGTACTGGCACATTTGCAGAAAAACAGCTCACTCCAGGTGGCCCTGCAGGTCTGTGTGCTCTTGGAAAACACTCCTAACACACACAGTCTACACAGGATAATAGATTATACTAATCTGGAAGAAGCTTCAGTGGAAAAAACATGAAATCCATTAAATGTATCCATCCTGTCACAGTTGAATTGCAGTCAGTACACCTCTGTTCACCATTTACAAAATCTCTCTAAAGGCTTTGGGCAAATAAAACACCCCCTTCACGTGAACATTTACCATTGCACTCCTGGAACCTCAAAGAGTGGCTAGAAGCCAAATGATTACCACACACAGGTAAGTACCAGCTATGCTGCATGTAGTTATAGGAAACCTGATCCACACATTTTTTGCATGAGTATCACAGTGTTAATATTATTGGTACTAAAGCAGTGTCGGTAAATTCTGACATTTTCCATTCTCAAACAGAATTTTGTTTTACTTTGTTTTTGTTCGACTTTGTTTTTGTTCATCTGAGATAAAAGTCATTATTCCATTGAAATGTTACAGGATTTGACAAGCTCAGATCAAATTCACTAAGTACAAGAAAGCTGGGAAGTTAGTTACACTAGAATTGACAAAGGCTGATGAGGTTTGCTATCAAATAAAATGTGCCAGAATTTCTATTAGGCGTATGAAAAATGAGAGTGTCTGGTGTCCCTGGTTTCCCAATATGAGGGGTATGGTATTTGTGCAGGCAGTATAAATTACTTTTATTGGCATTTTGGGTGGGTTTTTTCAGGTTAAGATGATAAAGGGGAACATTCTACTCTTGATGCACTTCCACAAGTTTAGATTATTGCAAAGACTGCAAAGATAAGCATGACCTTTCCATTCCCTTCTCATAAGAGACTCTTTTCTCTGTTAGCAGTCTCTGGAAGTACCTCCCTTCTGCTTGCAGCTCTCTAGTGCTGTTTCCCAAATGGCAATTGTTTAGAACATCTTGTCTGGCTCCCGCTCTTCACTGCTACCTTTCTGCATATAACTGGGGAAAGGGCAAAACAGAGAACTGAACAATTTTTCAAGTAAACTTTCATAAACTCAAATAAAAACTCTAACATCTTTCTTCTAACTCTTTCAAGAAAGTCCTGTGTACTACCAAGGTCATTATTAGTATAGCAGCTGCTGGAGAGAGATTTGACTACAAAGCAAAGCAGGGAAAACTGGAAGAAACATAAACAGATGTTGTACTACTGAGCCCTCCCTTTTTATTGCACTAGATCGGTGACCACAGTTTACATGGAAGCTGATGTGCACCTAGTTAAAAATTAGTTACACCAGTTAAGTGAAAAGACTATAAATGGTGAGAACTGAAACTGAAAAATCACAGGAGGGTGCAAATACCAAGGTAGTCTTTTTTCATAACTATAAAAGTAGCTTTAGTCATATATATTTTTGACTTCAGTGTAATTCCTAATGTCCAAGAGCAGTACCAAACTACTTCAAAAGACTGCCTAAATGAGCTGGAGCAGAGCATCGTGAATGTAGACGTCGAGCATTCTAGAGTGGCTTCAGTGTCTCTGCTGGAGCAACCATCCGATAAAGAAGTGCCTCCAGCCAAATTCAGCTGGTTTGCAGCTATGAGAAAATTAAATAAGCAACACTCAGGAATAAAGGTACTGTAAAAGAACACAAGGATTAGGTCTAAATACATTATCTACTCTTATTATGTACTTTTGTGAGACATCTAGATGAAAATTATTCGTGGGATGACTTGCAGATGAAATGAGTTTGTGAATAACACACATTTCATTGTGAAAAGACTGGAATACTCATACTGTTCTTTTTCCTTTAGGAGACAACAGCATGATTTACGATTACCATGTTGAATGTTAGGGAATAGAGAAATCAAGGGTTTGCCAAAAGGGCATTGAAGAAATCAGTGCAAGAATCAAGTACAGGATTAGTCTCTTGGCAATTTGAGCTGATACCTTTAAATCAGCTCATCTATCCTTTTTGTTCTATTTTTCCCACTAGGGATTAAAAGAACTTCAGTCTCTGGTGTGGTCAGTCTGGTGCATTTCACGTCATTAATGATCACTTCAAAAGAGAAAACACAGTGCAGAAAAACAAAGTAGATTTTCCACATTAAGAGTAATTGGCAACATCAGTGAAGAGTCAGCACTTATCCTGTAATGGTCAATTCAATAACACATGTCTAAGTGCCAAACCACAAGCCCTTACAATTCTGTAAACTCAGTTAATTGCTTCTTTTCAGGTTGAGATCATGCTTATATTTATGCCTGAATAAAACTTCGCCATTAAAAATAACTTGGACAATTTCTGTTCCTTAAAATTTTACAGATGAGTTGTAGGCTGAAACACAAATATTTTTTAAGTACATAATGAAAAGCAAACAGTGTAACAGCAACTGTACATTACGATATGCACAGCTGTTCTAGGCACAAGTTCTGCTTCACTGAAATAGCTTCAAAACTGGTACAATTTAGCAGAATCCACCTATTATCTCCAGTTTATTTTCTTGATGGAGATCTACTGCAGCAAGCCAAAACCTTTCAAATATTCCACTGAAAATTATTTTCCATTTATGAAAAATTTGCATGGTTTTATTGACTGGCAGTTTACAAGTTCCAACTTGTTACTATTTTTTACTGGAAATTGCTATTTCCAGGTGAGAGCTTTACACTTATTAACACACTGAAGCAAATGTTGCTGTCAGGCCGTCTTCTGCCTTTGGTTCTCTCACTATCCATAAAGCTGCCTATTTCATTCCCTCTTAAATGGTATTGGAGTTGTATTCCCTATGCAAAACAAAGGAAAAAATTGCACTAAAAAATATTACTTTTTTATATATAAAGTGTGGTAGCAGCATTTTCTTCTTACTAGTTCTGTGTTTTATTAAAGAACAAGTTGACTGAAGGAGTTAGGTGTTTTCACCCTGGAGAACAAGGCTCGGGGTGGGACCTCACCACATTTTTCCAGTACTTAGAGGACAGAGATTCTCTTCACAGGGAGCCACACTGAGAGGATAAGAGGCAATGGGTACAAATTGCATGGAGAGAGGTTTCATCTATTCAAATTTTTTACAGTGAGAACAAATAATCACTGGATGTGGGGGAGTTCCCAGCAGTGGCGGCGTTCAGGATGAGACAGGACAGAGTGCTAGATAATCTCACCCAGGTTTCCCTCTCAATGAAAGTTTGGACCACATGATCTTCGGAGGTCCCTTCTAACCTGAGGTCCCTTCTGTGAATCTGTCTACTTAAATCACAATTTACCTGCCTTGCTTGCATGAGTAGTTGCACAGCACTGGTAGACGAGTTGTGCAAATAGTCCTTCAAATTTTTCTGGACAGAATAGAATATACTCTTAAAATATGAAATCCAAGGTCTACTTTATGTTGTTCTTCCAGGTGTGTGGCCAATATCAAATTTAGCCAGAGATGATAATTTTCAGCGCAAACTGAGACATTATTTATTTCTGCATAGTTTCACAAGTGATTTGTAACAGGACCCTACATGGGAGTTTTAAAAGACAACCCAGGTTAAACCCTGACACACTGGTTAAAAGCGGTCAGAGGACACTGGAAATCCAAATTACGGTGACGACAGACTGCAGAAATTTAGGGCTTTTCCACACGAGGTTCTAGACTGACTTGTCCAGAACTGAAACAAAAAGCCACACACTTACGGATTTTGAAAAAACAGAACATTTTCAGAAGTTCTGTCATGTGAAAAGCTGTTGCTCACCATCTGTCAAGTTCACTGTCATGTGGCAATTCTGAGCATTACCCAAAAAAAGCATTTAGGGCTATTTGTTTTCTGAAGATCTGAATTTAACCAGCTCCAGATAGCTGACTTTGGATGAGGACCAATATACATAAGACATTTTTGTCATTGTGGATAGTTATTTTCCATCCATGTAATCTGAGAGGATAAAACCCAGCTTCAGTTAAATTACTGTGGTGTTTTGCTTACATATGTTAGTAGTTTGTGTGTTTGTTTAATTTTAATTGGATATGAACATAAGGAACCAAGGAGACATATTTTCTGTTTAGTAGAAGCTTTTTCTATTCCAAATTTTGCAACAAGCAGGTAATCTGAATGACAGCCTATTCCAGTATTGCAGTTCTGGTTTGACAAATAAAGGTTAGGCTTCCACATCAAATAAGCACAGCCTAATCTTTCAAACTCTGGTAAATAGAAATAGGTGAGCGTTTTGCAGCCGACAACTGAGAAATGCAATATCACACTTAGGCCTCTTGAAACCTGCACATTACCTTCAGGAAGCGAACATACGGCACTGTTCAAAGTTAGATAAAAATGTAGTGATCTCTTTAATGTAACATGTCCATACACTGTGAACTGACTACCTCCAAATATCAAATTATGTATTGATAGTTCCTCGTTGCTCAAGTCACAATTTTAGATACAGTGATTTTGCTTTTTGCAATGATCATACTTTGATTTCTAATTTGACAGAAAAACACATTTGAAAAATAAAGACAAAAATAACCCTCAAAAATCTAAAAAAAAAAAAAAGCAAGGAAACAAAGCATTTTTGATCATTTTTTAAAGGAAGATTCTTTCCTCTAACCAAAAGAAAATGGGAACTTCCACAGAATATTTTATTTCCACAGTTAAGCATTTTCTACTAGAAATCATTCCTTTATGGAAAATTTATGATCTGGTAAATCAGTGAAATAAATAATAGCTAAATGCAATAACCAAACTGTGTTTCCTGCTGGCCACACAAGAAACCAGTAGCAGAATTTGGAACCAAATTTTTACTTCCATGTCCCAAGCCAGCTGATCAAGCAATGAACTGTTCTTCCTCATATCACTGATTTTATTTGCATTTCATTTTCTGTTTAAGATGCTATAAAAGTGTCCAAATTTAAGATTAGCTTTTGGTAACAGCAAGAATATATTTTAATAGTTTTATTTATTTTTTATATATTGAAAGATTCTGTAAGAAAACAGCATGTATTTAACAAACCATTTAGCATAACACTGAGTAAATGCCTCATGGACTCAAACACATTTTCTGCCAAAGAACTATCATTATCATTCTTGTCCATCATATTGTTTCCTGTTACCTGCTGCAATAAAATGGATAATCAAAATCCTCAGATTCTTAGCAAATTTTTCTAAGGTTTGTTGTCTGTTTTGCTATTGAAATTATACTGGTCAAATGCTGTCTCGTAACTTGACCACAGCAGAAAGCAAAGTCAGGTCCAATAATTTAAAAAAACCTAGAATTTGAAGACGTGAAAACAAGAAGTTACCTGGGTCTTCTATTGATAAGTTCTTCGTTAACCATTGAACAATATCTGAACCTAGGAGCAAAAGAAAAGGCATTTATAGATTAGTAAGTTTTCTCTCCCTATTCTTCAGATCCCTGAGGCAATTCATATTGTTCTTCCATGGAAGAGATCTACTTTTTTTGCTCAGTTTGTCTAGAAAAAAAAACCACCAGCCATTCTATTTTAGTTTAGTTTCTTTTTTTAGGTTTGTTTTAGCAGTGGAACATAGCACTTCTTTCTTTAGGCTAAGACTTATAAAAAGTAATAGAAGTGCATTAAATGTGCAATAGTGGTCTGCCTTTTAAAAATTACACTACTGCAAAATTTACATAGAAAAACACTTTATTAATCTAATACTAAGTTTCTCTCCCTTAAAAATTAGTTTACCAGTAAAAGCGTATTCAGTTACGTAGTACATATGGACTACCAACGTATCAAATTCCACCTTACGGCTTAGCTCTTGACAAAATTCATTTTTCCCTCGGTGCTAAAGTGCTTTCCTTACCACTTTAGTCTCCCTTGCTCTTCATCCCTTCGTTTACTGCATATCCTTTTCTTTCTATTTAATTTCCTGCCTTGTTTCAAGGTCCCATGCTATTGCTCACCTCTTAACACCTTTGACACCAGATTTCCTCCTGCTTTTCACACTGAGTATCCTTCCAACCTCACCTCCTAATTCCTAACCCATCTGCTCCTCTTGGGCATGCACTTCTATCAATTGCACTTCTATCACACTTTGCACTTCATGCCACAAGCTGAAATCAGCCTTGTTTTTCAGACAGAAAGCTCCAGTTGAACTTCACCCACTGTGAACATGATTTGCAAAATAAATTATGAAGCATTGCTGCAGACAAAAAACCCAAACCACATTCATGATTTAAGCAACTTGAAATAACCAAACTGGCTTAGAGGGAAAATGAGTGAAATACTGAGGGATGTTACATGCATGTTCTTCATGATACATTTCGTGATACATCCAGTTCAGACAAGCAATGTAACAGAGAGAGACATCATATATTTCCTTTAGAACCAATATTTAAGTTGCTCATCTCTTTCCCACCAAGCATAATAAAAAAACTCTTTGATAAACCTTAGATTTAAAACAATAATAAAAATCTATACAACTCACACAAATATAAACCAAATCAAACCAATAAAATCTCTTGAACATACAATAATATATAACATTAGAATGTGGAGCATATTTCCCCTGTTGCTCCTTAGATTCAGATTTCTTCCTGTACTTTACATACTGCATAATTTCCTTTGCTTTTCTTAAGGCAATGAAAACAATATTTTAAAAAGGCATTTCAGAGAAGAAAATTTACTTCTCCTTACAACTTTTATTTTATTACACTTTGTGAATAGCTCTATCATGTATTTTACGAAGCCTCATTGATTATATCAGAGCTTTCCTTGTGTGTATACATTACTAAATTGATTACACAGCAGTGAAAATCTCTAGAGATTTAACAACCATGTCCAGAGGAGACATTTTTATTACTATGTTAAATGTCTAAATTTTGAGAGACATTAAACTGCAGTGGCACTGTTTCTCATAGCATTTACATGGCTTTATACCTTAAATGAGGCAATTTACTTTTGCATGCTGTTGGAGGTGTACAAAATGTTACAGACAGATATTCCTACCCCAAAAATATTCTATTTTTATAAATACAATTTTATTCCTTTTTTTATACATATGAAATTTACAAGGCTGACACTGACAGAGGAATTTAATTTAATATAAGATGAAACTTTATAAACCTCAGTGATGCAGTTCCAAGCAGACCTATATTTTTCTGTCAGCTGACTAGAGAAGTTAGTCAGCCTTAAATATTTTCCTAAATCTTCAAAGATCAAAGACAAAAATTAGAAAAACAACATGACATTTTTGAATACTGATTTTTAACTTTGTCTTCTTTCAAATCTCTCAGGTACCATATGGGAAGAAGTTTTCTATTCTTTTCATCTTGCCTTCAAAAACTTTTCCTTCTTGCATCTTATGAAAACTTTCTTACAGTGACATGCTGTATTCCTCAGTCCTCAGCTCCTGGCCTCACATTTGCATATACATAGTCTGCACATCAGAAATTCACCTCCATATGTTCCTCTGTCTTTTGGCTTATTATAAATAAGAGTGGGAAATCAGCTTTCTTGAAAATGGCACCATCTGATGATGAAAGTTCATTGATACTCTATTCACACTTTATCGTGAAGCCATTGCCCTGGCACATGAAAGCCTGGACAGGAGTTTAAGCCAGCTATTGCATTCGAACACACTGATGATTTCAGATGCATGACTTTAATGACAGATGAATAAATATCAACATCAATACTCTCCTTCTAGTGTGAAGGCTAATCAAGTAAAACAAACTTGCAAGTAATTTGTCATATCGCAAGCAATAAATGCATCAGTTCATACTTCTTTGCGAGATCTTGGGGCCAACTATAGTCCTAAAAGTATAGTAAAGGTATTAACTTGTACAGCTTGCTGGGTGTTTTTTCAGCTACTAGTTTTAATGTCTAATCAACAATATTGTTTCCCTTAATCATTCCCATGCCCTTTTCTAAGGTTTATTACTTATGCAAATGTGTTTCTAAAAGCAAAATCATTAATCTAATTTTTTATCTCAGGAAAAAAAAAAAGGCAGCAAAACAGGTGAAATCAGGAAAACAATACTTCCTGTGAGTGTAGCTTGGAAAAAAAATTTACCAATAAATTCATTTCAGTTTTCATACACAACACTTCACATCTATAGGAATTATGATCCAAGACTATAAGCTTCATTATTTGTAAACAAGAACTAATACTTATAGGATGAAAAATCTTTAACCTTCAAACCTGATTCTGTCTTATCACCAGAAATCTAGCAAAAAGACAAGCTAGTCAGATGATATAAATTTTGTGGAAGCTACTACCTTGGTACTGGACTCATCCGAAAATTTCAGCAATCCAAAATAGAAAATGTTTGCTGTATCAGATACTTGATTTTGTATACCATTTAATGTGTGATATCAAAGACCCAGTTATAACATTGTCAAAGCAGATTCTCAAGTTCTCTGGGTCTCCCTACCTCACTTGCAGCAAGCAGCAAAAAAGGTAAGTTGGCTATTAGATCTGCAAGGTGTGGAAGACTTCAGTCAAAATGCTGACTGAATTTTGAAATCCCAGAAAAACCTTCAATTATCATGCCAATTTCTAAAGCAAATAAAACTGGGCTAGGAAAAGTAATAATTTTAATAATATCTTAAAGCTAACATGAGCAGAAAACACTTGAAAAAACTGGGTTTTTTAGACATAGCGCCTGAAAGCCAACAGTGAGAGTCCTTAGACACCGGCACCTATGCAGTTAAAGGCAATAAAATTCACAAGATCTTACTCAATTCCAAAATTAAGACAGACTTTCATCTTCTTTAAAGAAATAGGCAAAAACATGTCTATATTCATATACAAACAAAAAAGACTCAGTCATGTTCTTTGTAAAATGTACTTGCTGAAAATTCCACAAGTGATTAATTTTAAATGAAATGGTCCAAAAATAGCAGTTGCTGAAGCTGTCACAGCATCTTAAGAAAATATTTCTTGAGGAAAGCATGCTTTCTGAACTCTGCAATACTAATTTCCAAGTCAAAGTCATAAAGGCCAGTGTAATGCTAAGGTTACCCTTCAGATAAAATCACCTATTTTAAACAAGTCCTTACAGAGCATATTTTCAGAAGGTGCTGGTTCTGACCTATAGAAAATTTCACAAGAATTATAAATCAAATTTTTGCTATGTATAGATGCAATGAGTCATGGAAGCCTTGATCCGACAGAAAAAAAGATATTAGTACTGCAAAAGAAAAGCAAAATTCAAAATGCTCTATTTTTTTCAAAATTTAAAAACATATTTAGTGTAAGAAGAGACAGTTGCAAGAAAGTATATTCTATTAATCAGAATCACAAACCAAGAGATCACTAAGAAACTTAATTCAATGACTTCTTACTTCATAAAGAGACAGGTTCAACCTTGCAAAGAAAATAGTCTTTTGCTGTTAATATCTCAGTGTAGTAACTAAAACCTATTCTTCTTTTTACTTTTAGACCTCAGAGTATTTGCAGATGATGAAGAGGGAAGGTGACAGGAAGCTCCCCTGCATTGCAGATACCAAGAGAGAGGGTTTTGCTGTTGACAGTCAAGGCTTTTGCCATCTGAACTCTCAAGAGCAACGTAACCATCATGGTTATGTTTGCCCAGCACCGTGACATCTGGGCAGCTGGGACTGTTTGGTGCTGAAAGGCAGGAGCAGATCATTCAGGTGCTCCCTCCAGGGAGCTCAGCTTCAGAGCTTCACCACCACCTAGCCTTGAGAAGCTAGAGAATTTTTTTTGCAGAGCACCTCACAGTACAGAAGACTTAATAAACATGACTCTAGAAAGTATCAGTGTCTAAATTTAAGACAAGACTATTACTGAATTACTAAAGAAATAGTACTGTATTTCCACTGTTTATTTTTTATACTGAGAAAGGAGAGTATTGGGTCATTTTAACTTTTGACTTCAACACCATCACTTCATGGTGATACATCAGGAAATTAAGGTTAGTCACCAATATACACTTCGAAATCCTTGGCCATGACTGAAAAAAAATATAATGTGTAATTTCATTTCTCACCACTGATTCAGATACTGGAAACACAGAAAGTGGATTAGATGAGCAGGGAGATTGTAAAAGCCAGTGGTCTCTCAGGTTTTCAGCACTAGCTGTTCTCAAACCAAAATTGTTGTCTCATGGAGAGTAGGACTCTGCAAGAAAGGGCTTTCACTGGTGAATGGGACAAAAATTATCTGCATTCTGCTTGAAGTTTTCACAGTCACAAACCATAGCATTTGTTGCCACAGTTATATCAGCATGGATATTTTATGATTTCTTTCCTTTATCTGAGAAGCACAGTTTGTGTATGAATTCTTCATGCATATATCTGACAGAAATCAAGTACCATATAGTTACAGGCAGAAGCGCAGAGGGAATAAAAACAATGGCTATATTATATCTGGGTTAAAGTATGGAAAAATACACTATTATCCAGCACCCATAATGGATTATTCAGATTAATTTTTCCCTATGTCTATTATAGCTGAGCAAAGAGAGGCTTTGCATCACTTGATTGCAGTGTCCACAGAAAGGTAAAAAAAGGATGCTGGGACTCCTCTCTGAGGCTGGGGTTGCAAAAGTGCTTGAAGGAACGTATACCCCATACCCGCAAAAATACACCCTATATTTTTAGCTAATAGGTTTTTTCTTTCTTTTCTGTATTCTTTTGGATTAATGTAAAATAGATTTATAGATTTAACTTGGTACAATTTTTTATCATGAGTGGCAACAGAGCTGACACTGCGATAATTTGAATACCCTGCTGATTGCACTTACATATTTAACTTTCTGACCTTTACTATTTAAACGGGTTAACATTTTAAAATAAAAAACATCATTGATCGGAGTGCAATTTGATTAAGGAAATTATTTACATCTCAACTTTCACATGCATTTCTGCCACTTGCTTTTTAGAATTACTGATGAAAACAAATGCAGAAACGTACTCTTTTGACTTCTTATAGTTGAGGGTGGACCATGCATTTGTTTGAGTTCTGTTAAACCTCAAGGAAGCTTGCACCCAGGTGCAAATTTTAAAATGTCATCTGAATAATACTAACTGTACAGAGAATATGACATATTTTAATGAAACTACTCAAGCACAAAATTACAGTTTTCTAGTTTTAAAACAATATAAGATGAAATATACTTTTTCCAAAGTGAAGGTAGATACACGAGTTTGCAGAAATAAAACCTTCAAATGAATCATCCTACTGCTTGTGAGTTGTACTCTTTCATTCTTAGCTGTAAGCAGTCCTCAGAAATACACAAGCCTAGAAGGGCAGAAAGGATCCATAATTCTGGCTAGCCTAACCTTGTGAAGAACAGTGTGTTCCTTGATACTGTCATGACTTTCTGCTTCAGACAGGAAAATTCATCTACATTCATATTGTGAAAGAGCTAACAAAGAATGCAAAAATATCTTCCACTTCCATACCTATATGAAATAAATCAATGGTGCTGACCAACAAATTCCAGTAATGTAAATCCTTCAGTCACACTCTGTCTCATAACCAAGCTTCAGAGCAGAAGTTCATTAACACTGAAAGGATAATTAAATATGGCTGTGTATCTGTGCCACTCTTTATTCCAAAAGTGTCAATCCACACAGGTCCCTGTCTCCTCCAGCAAAAGGAATTGCTGCTTCATTCCAGCAACATTTATCTCTAAAGTTTCCCAAAAGACATCCTCTACTTAGATCTCTTCCACAGCCACGAATGACCGTTTTACAAATGACACTAGCTGTGCATAATTGGCAATACACCAGTAACCACAGATGAAACCCCTGTAATCCCAAGGCTCTTATCCTAAGCATCTTGCTGAAGAGCATTGCTCCACGCTACACATTTGCAAGACAAGAGTGTTGCTGTTTAGAAAAACTAAGTAGCATGAAAGCCCTGTACAGCCCATCTACTGCATAGGAATTTTCATCCTTTTCTTCAAAATGATGTAAAGCTTTGTGGTCTTGATGAACTATAAGAGAGTATCAGTGTGCACATGATATGTAAAATCTTAAAAGATTCCTCTATGTAAAAAATATTTGTGGGAAAAAAACCCATAAAATATAAGTAGAATTTTGAACACCATAAAAATTCACTGAGGAAATTTCATTTATGAGAAATCCTCACCTCCAAATAAAAAAGAAAAACAAAACAAAAACTAACCAACCAACAAAAACCAGAAAAAAAAAATCACACTTCATTTTTAACTACTGTATGCTTTCTTCAAGCAAAACTTCTGAAGACTGAGATAAACGAGGAGGCCAGGAGACTTATCAGTGAGACCTACTTGATTTCCTGTTCATCAGAAATCTTAAATAATGGTAAAAGAAGGTAAGAAGCTAAGTGACTTCCAACTTTTCTCATCATGATGTCCCATCCTTCTTCTCTCAATCAATTCCTCTCTTTATCTTTCAAACACCTGCAGACACATTTGGGTACTATTAAGAGAGAAACAGCCAAGAATTCAGCTACTCATCATGTTCTCCATCTATCATTACCTTTGGGAACTCAAGCTAAATCACATCCTCCAAAATAGTTCTGGATCCAATGCCAAGTGGAGAGCAGAAAGCCTCCAAACAGCAAGCATAATGGTGTCCATGCTCTTCCCAGCACCAGTGTGTACTGTGTAAATCAACAGTCAATGAGGCTGTTCTGCAATATCAATGCCCCACACTGTAGGCGAGTGCCTAGTCACCAGCTTAAAGAACATTTTTTTCTATCTCTCTCAGTGATGATGTAATTTCTTTTTAAAATAGTGAGAAACTCCACATGGAAGAGAACAGTCTCTACTGTCTGCTAATTACATTCTCTAAATAATGAGGCAGCTTAGTCCAAATTTCTGCTCAGACACAAGCAGTTTGAGGCATTTGAACCTGAGTGTCTCCACCTCAAATCTTTAGGCACTCTGGTTGGGGCATTCTGGTTGTGGCCCCTTTTAATTCCTTTTGCTGGAGCTGTAACTCTTTTGTGTTAAATAGCTTGGGAGATAAGAAGAGAAAATAAATTATTTACCACCCTGTAGGACATCCACGTAGTAAGCTGAGCACCTGGAGTCCTCTCCCTACTGCTGTGCAGTCTGGTTAATGGGAAGTAGAACAGCATTGGCAAGTGTATGCTAGTGGAAAACACTGCAGGGTATGAATGTAAGAGCAGCCACCCTCAAGAAAAGCTAAGAAGGAAATGGATATGTGACTCCTATCCCAAGTCTGACCTCCTGTTCCTGAAATAGCACATAAAAGGGCAATAGTAACATCACTGTTGTCTAACTATCTTGAACTCTCACTCTGAAAAATTCATCCAAGATCATTTTAGGAAAATTGACAATGTATTCTTAGGAGAAAATTTTGCTACTTGTCATAAATAGTTTATCTAGGTTTCTTTTTGTATCTAGTGGATGTTTAACTGCGTCTTGCTGACAACTTCGTACATAGAAAACAGGTAGGTTGATAAGCGTATGTTCTTTCTCTCATACACATATCAGTAAGTGCTTGCACACTGCACTTTGATAATCCTCACAGCACAGTAAAAGCTGCATGAGTTTATCTCTGCCACAATAAACGCTTTTGCTTTCTTATTTTTTTACATCAGCAGTTTGAAAGTAGTGTGTAAAACCAAATACCCTCCAAGTTCAACAAAAAAGCTTTGTGGAACTCTTGACCATGCCTCAAGCAAATATGTATTTTTTTTGTATGTATTTCCATATTAATATCTCTAAGAAATACAATATTTTCCTTCAGAAATGCTTCTAATTCTTGTCATACTGCCCCCCGAAAGACACCCACACACAGATGGCAGTGGAAGGAAGCGAGGAGCAATGTAATCTCTGCTTGACGCTTTAGCATTCATGGAGGATTTTCACAAGGGAAAATCCTCAAATCCTAATTCAGGGGTAATGGGAATAAACATATAAATTATATAAGACTTGATTTGGGATTTTGACTCCAGGAGGAAAGTCAGTGGGGACACAATGACTCGCAGTTTTGACATTTGCCCAGCAACAATGTCAATGTACTTCCTTCCTCACGAAGTGTTCCTACACAATAATAGTTAATTTATACAGTTGGTTTGAAAATGGGTTTTTCCACTGTTGCTATTTCAAAACACTCTTTCAGTGACTCATGCTCTTACTGTTCTCTTCGCTTAAGACTCTCAAAACTGATGTCCAAAACAAACCCCTTTGATCAGCATAGATTTCCTGAATAACCCAACCTATTTAATTTAGTTATTTTAACAAAAATACACCTTTTAGAGAGATTTAGTGATGTTTAGTTCAGCAGCACAATGTGATGCTCTGCAGAAACTCCTGAAACACAAGTTTCCCAAGAATTTGATCATTACCCAGCCATTCTCACACATACAGAAACATCTCCAACAGGAAACCGCCTCTCAATAAAAAAATTCTACAATATAGCAGTTGCACAAAATACTTATTTTCAGAGATGCAATCCAGTATAGGGACACATGCTGTAACAGAAAGTCCGAAAACATGAATTTCATAACAAAATGCTGAGAAGTTGCAGGATAAAAATACTTTGTTTGGCCAAAGTATTTGTCTGGGGGTTTTAGTTCTTTATTCCCATTGTTCCACAGCCTGTAGCACAGATCAGCTATTTTTCAACTAGTAGTAATAAATACAAAGTATAAGATACAAGAAAGTTTGCTGCAGCTGAATAGAAACCTTCAACCTTAATCCTAATATTCAAGTGTTACACCAGAAATGTCACTGACTCTGATCAGAACTTTGCTGAAGGCTTCTTTTTTTCTATTTGAAATATGAAATGTTTTAATATTCAATAGACCACAGAAAGTTCAAATGAATTTCTATTCTTGATTAAACTGTGCTGGATGTTTTTGTGGTATTTTCTCCAGACCCGTGATTATTTTAATACTGCTGTCTCAGATTTTGCACTTCAAAGATCTGCTGCAGGGCTACATTTTCAAAAGGGAAAGGAAATTAAGTTATTCAAATTTTAAGTACCTATATTTTTGAGCGTTAGTCTGACTGAAAATATAATCCCATTCATCTTCTACCAAAATACGGGACTGTTTCAAGACTTTATTATGCTCAGCTGCTTGGCATAACAAAAATCACTTATATTATATAGTATAGAATGAACTGTGTTAGAAATAAAACTGACCTTTGCTCCAACTCGATACTTCCACCAAATTCAGCATATTTTTCATTTGCGGTCTTTCATCACTAGTCAGAGATTATGAATTAATTCATTCTAAATGTCAATAATTGTGCTGCACCACTATCTGAAGCAAATATTACTGGGTCTGTTCTAAAAGACATAAAAATCTCAGTCTTCTCATGGTAATTCTTTACATATGCACCTCAAAAACCCTGTCACAATAAAGGTAAAATTTATTAGCTCTTGAGGAAAATTCCCAAATATTCATTGAAATATAAATTCTGCTGACAACTGAAATTCTCTAACATGATTTATGCATCAGTGGAGATTTAACAAAAATCGAGATAGACATGAACTACCATTTTAATATGCAATCAACAGCTCTTGGGTTTAAAATAAACTTAATCATATCATCCATAATAAGTACTATATTTCTATCGCAAATTGAAAATTGAAGTATGGTATATGCTCAATGGTTACTTATATATGTGAGTATATGCCAGTCATTTTATATATCATGCTCCCATCCATCACAATGAACTTAGCAAGCAGTAAAACTTAGAGGAAATAAATCCTTCTACGTTTCCGTTTACCAAGTTCATTCCCTTGCTGTTGTGTTTCCCAAAGGACATTCACATCAGCATTTGTAAGATATAAATTGCAGCCCTGTAGCAAGTATTGGCTTTTTCTCCATGGCATTTTTATAGGAATCCAATAGCCACCTTTCTGCTTTGACAAGTAACGTGGTACCACATTAATCAAGTACATTTTTGAAGCAAAGTACTTTGCTTTCCAGCAGGATCAGGCAATGTTCATAGAGCCATCACTAATGTCTCCATTTTAGGAACGTCTCTTGGAGCCTGGACAAAGAAACAATCTCTGCAAAAACATTCTGTTTTCTCCCATCCCTACTCTCACATTCATTATGTCCAGAGCAACCATTTAATAACACTAATCCATGAGCTCATGGGAAGCATTTGTAAGTTTATGCGGAAAAGCTGGAGAGAATAATTTTCCACCATCCGTTATCAAGTAGAAGAATGATAAAAAAGACATAAATCTGAACAATCCTGGACCACTAGCCCAAGATGTAACCTTTGGCATTCATTTCTACAGTAAAGATAATAGTTCCTCATACTGTGCTGTGGCTTTTGGGGGCTAGAGAACAGAGAAGCACTTTGAAAAGATCAACCTGTTAGTGCAATAAATAATAGTGCATGTCCTGGAGTCTGGATTTTATCCTTCATGTTATTTTACTGTACATTTCAATGTTTTATTTCTTTAGATGAAACATCTGAGAACTGATGATGTCTTACTGTGAACATAGGATGAGTCTTTTATAACTTAAACTTGTAATTACAGAAGGTCTTTATAAAGATGAGACTGTAGTTCATTTTTTTTCCTTCTTCACAAAATGCAGAAAAAAACTAGGTTCATACTGTTGCCTAGGAGTATGCAGTGACGTGAATACTACTTTTAGCACCTGTTGCGTCTTTGCTGTTTACATTGTCAGAGTAAGAATGAATAGTACCGGGATGTAAAATCACCCTTGGTGAGGAAACATGTATACACAACCATTCAGGTACCTATCCAAACCAGTCCTGGCACCCTTCCCATCCGCTGCACAAACCATTTACTTGAATTTTGGTCTCTCCATGTAATTTTTGAGGACCTGTACACATTTTATGTAAAATTGTTGATGGCCACCATTTCTTCCTTAACCATTGACTGCAGACTCAGGAACAGATGATATGTATTCTCTTGGGAAAATAAAGGCAGGATTGGTAAAGAAATATAAAGCAAATGTCCAAGATATCCAGGACTAGGATTACTTTTTACTAGTGGAAGGCAAAAGTAAACACAACTCTTGTGCTGAGGGCCTGGAGAGAATAAAGATTTGTCAGTCAGCTAAGGAATTGTGCCGTCTACATGAAATATGGTCCCAAAGTTGGAAGGGATGGGGCAAGAAGACGTTTGGGAAAATCATGTTCTTGCTCGATCTTCTTACATCCTTAAAAGAGCTAAAATGAATTCATCAACAGATTACAACAGAAAACTGGCAGCCCTCTCCTGCAACAGGAAATAAAAAACAACAAAACCCCAAAATTCAAAAATTTAAAGTATTTCTTCATAGACGAATATACCCTGTTCAATCTGGCATCAGCAATTAATACGATTTTCCTGCTACTTTTCTGTCAGAGAAGAAATCAAGGGAGAGCAGCAAAGGGTGCTTGTGCTTGGACTAGCAAATAGTCTGGTTATGGCAGCAGGCAGATCACTTCCCCTTGATTGCCTGGGAACTTGATTGCCATTCTCCTTTCAAAACACAGGGGAAAGGGAGTAGTGGTAATATGACTGGTGAGGATTTTGATACAAAACAGGATGGAAGGATATAAGTCACCTAGAAGGGAAGTCTTAAGCAGCTTATCCTCTTCAAATTTCTGCTTCACTTTGAATGAGGCAGGTTTATACTTAGAACCTAAGTGTATACTAGGCTGGTTTAGTCCTCCTTTCTACTATTCCAATTCTATCTGGCCCTGCATAAAACTGGGCTCCTGTCAAATACCAACATAAAAAGAAATGCCTGCCGTAGCACGGTTTTCAACAAACCATGTCCAATGGATGGGAACACAGGCTCATGCTTACACATAACCTTCCTTGTTTCTTTCGTTGATCCCTTCTGTAGGCTCAGCAGAGCTCACTGCATGGCACTCCCAGTAACACCTTGCAACCTTATGAATCCTATTCTGTAAAGATTTTGGGTTAGAAAAGGTTTCCACTAGTCTGCTTCGTGCCTCTTGAGAGCCTCCCAGCCTCGAGCTGTGGGTGCACCCTTAGTGGGCCTGACTCTGCACAGTATCATTTTCCTGTCTGTATGGCACTGGGAAATACAGTAGTTTAAGGTGCAGCGTTTCTTCCATAGACTCAGAAGAGAGCAGGAACTCAGAGGAGCAGGATCTTTTTTTGCTAGCCACATTAACAGCCAGTAAAATATGCTGCTCTCGAGAGATGACCACTCTGTTTGTCCTGCAGCACACAAACATGGCAGCAATTCAGACCAGTCAGCAAATATCAGAAGAATTTCTTCATCTCAAATTCACTACTCTTATCTTTTATTGACTTAACAAAGAGTACGTCTTTGGCCATTGCCATTTCTGGAACAACATTCCATGGTTTTAAGTAATGTCTGATGGAATATATTTATATGTCTCTAATTTTTTAATTTTTTTTTTTTTTTTTTGGTAAAGAAAGTGATGGCTTACTAGTTCACGTGAGTATATTAAAAAACATCTATAGATCAAACTTTAAAACTGATTTCCTTTCTTATAGTATTGAGTTTCCCCTCACATGTTACTCTTCTAGAAGTGACTGTCACTCAGCGAAAGGAAGCAACAAGATTTCACTACTGTTAATACACTTTAAATTTCAGCAATTCTTCCTTCTCACATGTTTAAAATTATCATTTAGCTTGCATTATGGAAGATGTCCTTGCTAGGTAGTGTTTTCTTGCTTTCAGCAAGTAAGCTAACAAAGGTAGACAAGTTCTTGTTCTTCAAACAAGAACAGGTGTACTGAGAAAATAGAGGAAAATTACAGCTCTGAGCACAAGTTCTTAAGATGAAGCAGCCACAAGTAACTCTTGCTACATATATAGCAAATACAAACATGTAATGCTTTAGTAATGCCTAAACTGATGTTTTTGAGGTACTCTGAACTTAGCAAAGATGATGATCACCAAACCAAGCATATCAGTGAAGGCAGATGATCTAGGAGTGGTAGGAGTTACTCTGCTTTTTCATGTTGCAGAGCTCATTCAGTAATTTCAGTATGGAAGCATTTTATACTAATTGCTATTCAAACATGTTGGAACAGTGAGTCTCTCTGCTAAGGACCCTACAATCAACATTTCTGATGTGACAATTTAACTGAATAATGAAGATTTTCTGTGTTAATCATGTTCAGTCGTTGCTCAATAAGGCCCCTGACTTGTTATTCTCTGAATTCCCCAGCCTAAAGTGCATCCTCAAAAGGATGCTTCACGAATCACAACAGAACCCGTGAAACACCAGAGTTTCTTACCTTCAGCACATTCTGAGGCTCTCAAACTTCATTTTGATATGAAGTGGAACCCCAACATCAAACATCAAAGCTTTGCACAAACTGAAAAATTAAAAATATTTTCCTTTAATGCTATCAAAATGTGCGATTCAACAGGGGTAAAACCTTTTTTTTAGCATAATACAAACAGAATTTTTCATCTTCATTTTTCTGACTCATATGACAGCTCCTAACCAAAGTATAGTAATAAAACAATAAAAAAAAAACTTAGTATTTCAGTACTTCCTGATAATGGCAACGTCAAAAAAATTCTCCTGAAAAAGTGTGGCTCTGAAAACATTTCACAACAGAAAACTGGTTTGCCAGATATAGCATCAGAAATGCTCTTAATGGATAATTCTTCTAAATTAAGCAGATGTAGAAGGCTTGAACAGAACTAAGATGGATGTGCCTCACTATCCTATGATTCTATGATCTCTTTGACAAGACCAGAGGACAGAGCCATAGGATCTGCTACACAGAGCACTCAGGGACATTCAATTTATAGCTTTAGACACAAGAGATAAAATAAGAAGAGGATAATAGGCAATTTCATCTCCCTTTTTCTCTTAAGGTGTTACCTTGTCAATCATTCTCAGAATAAGTAAAAATTTTTATTCCACTGTATATCTTTAATAACTTGCCACTTCCATTATAACCTAAACTAAATTCAAAGATATTCTTATTGTGCAATATAAACACTATAATCATAGCAGTGATAGCTCTCCTTATCTCATATCATGCCTCTCTCTTGATGATGAGTCATCTCTCATCTTACCATGTAGTAAAGAAAACAGATGAGCCTTGAAAAACTAGCACTTTTTGCACTTTTATTTAGCAAATACCATTTGGAAAATGTATTTGTAAAATCACAGCTCCTGTAACTACTATACCAGTTTCCAGACAGTGAGTTATATACAGTGCGGATGAAAACATTTGGGAGGTATCTGGAATTTAGCTTCTAAAAGATGTTTTCTTTGAAAATAAGAGTAAGAGCAAACTTACTATTTTGGCAGTTTTGAATCATGTCCTTTTAAGTTTTAATTTCAAGTACATTTTTAATTCTGGTGCTATGCTTAAAAGTAATTTCTCTTTATTGAATGAGAAATCAAAGGGAATATTATAAAACCATTCTCTTGGCTGCGATGGGAAAATACAAACTAACTCCATTACGGTCACTAAAAATACTTCAAAAGTTTCAAATCAACATAGTTTCAAGAAATGATTGAAAAAGATACTGAAATACAGCTCAAATTCTTCTCAGCTATGACATATGTTGAGAGTTACAGAAAAAAAATTTAAAGTTTAAATTTAAAGTTGCTTAAGAAACTTAAAGTCTATTTCTTTACTCCTTCTAAGGTCAGTATGCATGCAAAATTGTAGTGAAACCATAACCATCTAGAGGTATTTACTTCTAACATAAAAAAACTTCTCTATACAATACTGTAAATTTTTATAATCATCTGCACCTTTGCTATCCCTGGCAGGCAAAAGGGATATGCAAAAAAAAGGGCTCAAATTCTTCATATTGTTTAAGAAGACGTCCTGATCGTCTCTCAAGCACCTTCCTGTGCTATGCAAACTAAAGCAACCATACTCTAAATTGGGCATGATCAGACTCTATAAAGAAGAAACATTCAGGTTATTTCAACATGCAACACATTTGTTCTACCAGAGACATTAGCAATGCGATGATATTCCCTCCCGCAAAAACACTTCCTTTGTTTGATGTACAATTGATGCCTTCACAAGGAAATGTAGATGAATGCTGGTAATTAAAGTCATGTATGTAAAAACCAGGAGAAGCTGTGCTCCCTTCTCTCTATGTGCAGGGAAGCTGAGGAAGGACAGGTTTCTGGGGTGTCAGGCAGGGAGTATCTTAGATGCCAGTTAGGTAACTATGCTGAAAACAAAGCAAAAGGAAAGACAAGTGGGTATGTACAAACAAGTAGGACGAGGTTATTGAGGGACATGTTATTTGAAGGACCTGCTGTTGTCTTGGGTTTGACTGATGTGGTCACCTGCACCAAGGCTGGTTACCTATATCTGGCACAAGGAAAAGGATTTGACAGAAGAATGATCACTGCTTAAGAAACATTTTCAGCAAGGGAAACAACAATGCTGAGTTTGTCACAGAAGATGCACTATTAAAGCGAGTGTTATTTCCTAAAGATGTAAAACTTACAAAGTGCCCTGCAAAGAACTACAGAAAATTATTTAATTGATTTACAGTTTGTGCAATGGTACATGGAAGAACTCCAGCAACATTAAGCCCCCTAGTACTACTATGATGAAGTGAGTACACAGTTCACTTGCTCACTTTATAGCTGTGGTAGTGGTCAGAGAGGACAAATGGAAAGACTGCTGTCACAAAAAGAGAATGGTTAAGCCAATGATGAAAATCCAAGGAGACTTAACTTTAAGCCCCACTTATAAGCCATAGGTTATGATAGTATGCCTTTGACAAAACGAGTTTTTGGGAGGGTTTTTTGGTGCATTTACAAGAGAAACACTATACTCAAAATATTTAAAAAAAACAACATTAAAGAATGACAGGCAAATTTTCACGTTGCTTCAAATGGGAAGATTCAGCCTTAATAACATTGATTGTTAGACTGCTGAACTATCTATCGCAAGTACTTCTTTAATAATGAATGACCCTTGGTCTATTTATTTATAAAAGCCAGGCAAGATACAGGAAACATACAGATAAAGGTCAGTGTTTAACATGATGAATTCAGGCAGGACTTCAAAGTATATCAGGCTTGTTCTCGATTTTATTTCATATGAAAATTCTTCATATCATTTGCACTGATGGCTGGGCCTAAGATAAATGGGGTTTGGTGCATTTTTTTTATTAATGTTAGCATTCATTTTGCCAGGTTTTTCTTTTTTTGCTGTTACTTAAGCAAGTGAGAGAGAATATAAACTGAACACTTGAGCAATGAAAAGAGTTAAACTTCAGGTTTTCTCTCTGATTTTGTTGCGCTATAACCATATACTACCCTGAGTATCTGCCAGATAAAAAGGTCATGAAAAAATATAGCATGTACATAATACTGATCACTCTTTTGCAGCACTTTAATTCCTATCATGTCCTTTACATTTTTTGAAATGCTAATTACACTCAGTCGGCTGTATTATACAGAAGTTGCACAGGGAAAACAGGACTATTTTGCAGTTACAAATGGTCATTAAAGGACAATTTGTGTGATTCAGAGCTAGGCTTGACAATGTTAATAAACACCCTCGAATGGAAACTGTAGAGAAGAACTTTGCAGACAGATAAAGAGTAAACACCTTTGGAAACCCAAGGCAAAATCTCACTCCTAATGGGTGCACCCACACTTTGTTAGATTTCAGA
Source organism: Rhagologus leucostigma (assembly GCA_013397725.1). Lineage (NCBI taxonomy): Eukaryota > Metazoa > Chordata > Aves > Passeriformes > Rhagologus > Rhagologus leucostigma. The sequence continues at coordinate 3,823,615 of VZTD01004412.1, read as the reverse complement.
CAATTAACTGGGCCTCTAATGCAGCCACAGAGGGAGTCTGTCTTATACGAGGGCACCCAGTGCAGCGCTGGTTGAGAGTAGTTTGGGGATTCCAAGCCCTGCTCTTCAGTCGGGGGCAGCTCCACTAAGTACCCACATGTGGCACTCAGCTCCTGGCAGCGGTAGCAGCAGGCACAGGACTCCCCTCTTGTCGAGCACAGCAGCAGCCCAGGACCTCAACCACAGGGTTGAGGTTTTCTTGGATCTTGCTGGGTGCTGCTCATTTGTAGCCCATTAATAGTTTCAGACTCCTCACCCACAATCATAAAAATTAGGTTGCTTTTTCACAGCTGCTGAGACACACACTTCATGTATCGGTGCTGTTGTATACATTCAGTTCAGTGACTTAGATTCTGAGTGAAGAATATCTAATCAAATGTGCATGGATTTTACTCAAGTTTTTCTTCCTGTAAAAGATATTTAGGTATGGGTTTTATGTATACAAATCTTTCAAATGAATCTATTTATTTTATTAGCACTACAGCTAGCAGGTTCACTTACCAGTAGAAAAATCTCATATTGGAAATAGTAATACTCAGCCAAAAAAAAACCATTTTGGATTTGAGGCAGAATTTTTATTCTGTTTCTTTTATTCTTCCTTCTTACCAAGTCAATACTAATCACAGATGAAAGACATGTTTTATGTTTTGAATTATGTCAGCAAGAGGAACTTTTTCCTTTCCAAAATAAGGATAGAAAAGATAGTTCCAGTAGATTTCCAATGCTGATACAAACCCTCATTAGATCGGAGACCCAGGGCTATAATCTCCTTCTTATTTGACAGGTATGTTGATTTGAGAAGAGTTTCAGCTGACTGAGGACACCTACTGCAAATGTTACAACTAATATATTCTATTTTTCTTTTTGCCATATATTGTGCCTGTTTATATGCTTGCTGCAGCTAATGCAAAACTTAGGGACTCTTGCTTGCAAACTATGCAGTGTCCCTTTTTCTTCCTGTTTGCTATTTTTCTGTAGATAAAATATCCTGTTTGGATAACCCACTATAAAATACAGCATTTAAACTGAATAATTCCCTTGCTAAACCACAAATGACATTTCAATTTTTAAAACAAATAATTATCTGCACATGTAAGTAGTGTATTGGACACAAAATCATAAATTGTCATTCATGAAATTATATTTTATTTATTTATCTTATTTCTGGACTTCTAGATCTCTCACTACATCTATCAGCACGTCAGGATTCCATTTTTGAGTACAGCTAGTACAGACAGTTTCTATTTTGGCTTGACTAGTAACAAACTGAGCATAGAGATTCAGCAAATATTGATGTCTAAGTTTGATGGAGCGGCCTGAATAGTCAGGCTGCAGAGATGTGCCAGAAGAACATTTCAAATACACTGAATTAGAGACTTATACTCATTTTTTATAACAAAGGATCCAAAACTGTTTGACACAAACCCCTTAAAGTGTGAGCTACTTCTCAGATGAACAATTAGGACTCGATCTAAAATAGATGTAATAAACACAGGACTAAATTGACATTTCACTCTAACCTCAATATATATTTTGCTTTCCGTACTGTTCTAAAAGAAATAAAATTGGAAGGAAATCTAATTTTTTTAAATTTTCAGATATCAAGCAGTTTTATCAAGTGAGTTTTCAGTTGAAACCAATTATAATATTACATTTTAAAACACCAGCACATGTGTAAAGAGGATACTTAATTCTTACAAAATAGTAGGATTACTACAGAGAATAAAGACAATGTCTACACAGACACCTTGTCCTGCATAGCCATAATTCAAATAGCCTTTTATAGAACATGAACACCCTTCAAAACTCACATCATTCAAAAGTTAAGACACACTTTCCACATAAAATTCTGCTTCTTCCACAAGAAGTAATGACTCATTCCACATTTGATAATTTATGTACACTGAGGAAGTCTTTTCCTATTTTCTGACACCTACATGAATAATCTCTGTTCCCAAATAATCCGAACAGATACTGTTTCCAAAAACATGCAATGCTTTTGATCAAAAAGTATATATCTTGAAGAACTTTGGAACCTTTAAACTGGTAGTGTCTGGTAATGCCATTCCTTCTCTCGTTAAAGAGATTTAATGGTGCCTTCCCTTTTCCCAATTCATTTCCTATTCAGAAGTCTGTTGCAATTCCTCCCCACAACTGAGAGCTCACAAGTCCCTCTCCCCCTTCTAAAATCAAGTGGTCCTCCATTTCTCTATTGGGACCTTCCAATTAATACACTAATTTAAATTTATTACTCTACCAATTAATTTTGGTTCTACTAAAATACATTTCAAAACAGTATTTCATGTTCAATTTATTCTCAGTTTTAGCATTTCCCTGAAAATTGTTTCCCTCTAGTCTCCTACAATAGCCCATGTTCCCTAGTTTATTAACTGCTCTATAAGGTCTTCCTCTGCCTAATACACAGTTCCGTTTTAACATAGATGTGTCCACGTATACTTGTTCAAATGCTTTTTTAAATTTTGCATCCCATCATTAATGATTAGAAATAAAAGGTTAAAGAATAATCAAAAGTGTAATTACATCAGACTAAATCCAAAACTAACTAGGTGACTGTTCAGATTAAACACAGCATAACATCCCTTAGAATAATAGGAGGAGAGTTTTACTAATTGTGATTAAATTACAGAGGTCATTTAAGTCATTGCAGAGGTAATTTATAAGCAGGCTCCTAGATCTCAGCTACATCACATGAAATTAAACAATATATTTGACCATCCAGTTCATGCATACTTTACCTTTCTGTTGCTGTGACAGAGCTCAGGACAACCACTGCTGAACTGTACCTGCTCAGTAGTCCAGCAGCATATCACTGGAGCTGTGTTCCTTGTCCCTTGCATGCCTGTCCAAAGGAGCTATGACCAACACATGGAGAGAGATGGACATCCCACTTGCTTAGGGGTGTTTGTTTGTTTTTTTCTTTTTAAACATGAAGAAATGTATTTTTAAGACAGAGAAAAAAAGCGAGACAAGTTGCACTCTTCTATTTACTTTCAGCAACTGTTCTAGAACAGTAAATTGCTACTATGACCAGTTTTCCATTCATTTTCTGGAAAATAGACTCAATTACTGGCCTTCAAATGGTCTAGAGTTTGGGGACATCATGCCTGCTGGAAGCTTCCTTGTAAGCCTGACACAAGATTAGCCGCATAAATCCTGCTTGAGCAACATGATGTTCTTTAACACAACCATATTTTCTACCTACTTCCAGTCCAGAGCAACCAAACAATTGCTCATGCAGAACAGATGGGGTCCCTCTGCAAATGCTGACCATTTTTAACTATGTCTTCGTGGCTTGTCATTTTAGTACTCATGATAAATTTTTTAGATGATATATCAACAGTCTGAAAAGATGTAGGTAACAAGCAAGGCCTAAATATTTCTGTAAAACTGTATTTGACCTCAGGCACAAAAGCCAAAGAGATGAGTCACTCCACCTCCACCTTTCGTTAAGACAGATTCTGATTTGTTCTATTGAATAGATGCTTTTGTAAGCATGAAAGGACATGATCAAATTTTTTTTTGTAAACACACACTTCTAGAACTCAGGTGCTAGGAACACAAAAATACTACTACTCAGAAAACAAGTGAATAGAGAACAAAGAAAATCTACTTTTCTCTAAAGAGTATGGAAGAAAGGAGAATTCAACTTGATTACTAATTAAAGCAACTAGAAAAACAAGGAGAGGGTAAAATTGTCAGAAGAAAAGCAGAAGGTGGAATTTATGTGAACAAACCATTAAGGGGCAGGTTTGGCTCAATGCCTTTTCTCTATTCGCAACATATTGCCTGGTCTAGAAATACAGTTCAGGAAACAACTGAGCATTTTATTGTATACTTATGAAGATCTGCAAGCTTCTTTCCATAAGAAGCAAGTCCAGAACTTACAAAAAGATAGTCTTGATGAAAAGCCAAAACATCTGACCTATAGACCTATAGACTCAGTTCTATATGTCTTTAAACTACTTCCACATTTTAGCTATCTTACAAGTTATTATAAAATCTCAAAGGGGAAAAATTCTGGTATCAGACAAGCACACAGGTGCTGGTATCCATGAGAGCATCTCATGCAAATATTATGGTAATTGCCTCTGAAGAAAATAAATGCAAAAAAGTCCCACGTGTCTGCTTGTACACTCAAGCACTACCGGGCCTTTTAACAAAAAACATTATCTTACAAAAGTGTGTGTTTGGGGAGGGGAGTTTAATACTAATTTCCCTGTCTTTTTTTTTTTTTTTTAATATTCTCAGTGCTTTACAATTGGTTTGGCTTCAGTAGCCAAGTCTCAGTAATTACTGTGTCCTCCTTCCTACGAATAATTCAGGACCTTTTAAGTAATTTTTTTGTGCCATCTACCTGGATTCCGGAAGATTCCTGGACTTCTGCTCTGTTTCTCAGACACCAAACTCACCAGCCTACACCTTCTCTGTTCCTCAGACACCAGACTCACCAGCCTGCACCTTCACTGCGACAGCTCTGCCTGTTTCCCACTGTGGTCTAACCTTTGCTTTGGAGAGCTGCACAGGAAAGCAGCACCTACTCCAGTGATCTTCCCTAAGAGAGGAAACAAGTAAACCAAGAGCATCCTCACTGAGGTCTTCCATCCCTAAGACAAAAAGAGACAGATGCTGTGTGGCAAGGCACACAGCAGGAACGCTGGGCTTTGTGCCTCCAAAGCTGCCAACATCCTCTGGCCTCAGGGACTGCTTAGTCTGCGGGGTCAGGATAAGAGAAAATATGGTACACGCCAGCCAGCTTACATGCTTGTTTTGTAACATCAAGGCTCACTCCCCAACTGCACAGACTAGAAAGCAGATTTTTAAACAATAAACTCAATTATTGACCTTTATGACAAAGCTCAGGAGTATAATAGGTTTTGTCAAATGTGTGGAGCGTTGTGAGCAACACTCATCGCACATTTGAGCACTCTTATTTCCTGTTAACAAATTGTTCTTGATACCATAATTCCATTTTAAATTATTTTGATAATTTGTAGAAAATTGATTACTATCAATGGTCCCTTTATTTGCATAGTGATAGATTGTCAGTCACAGTATGCTTCATGAAATTACTTCCCATGGGGATGACTTTCTAAAATGTATGTTACTTTTTGTCAGGAACACAGCTGACAGAAAATAGCAGCAGAACTTCTTCAGCACCATGCAAAACTAGCCTATAGATAACTTGAGCAACAACAAAAATATAAACAATTACTACAATTTATTCCTTGCTTCCTTTTGCAAAGCCAAGTCTGCAGCCTTCTGATGCAAGTGCAATGACAAAGTCTTCTTCCTCATAGCTGGTACCAACAGAATTAGGAGCTAAATCACAAGTAATCTTGTAAACCCTGCTAACTTGATTTCTTGCTTAAGGGGCATATTCTCCAGGGAATGATTTGACTTAGTTTGATTATTTTAACTGCTGGCCAACTACATGTATGTGCCTGTAAAACTGGAAGATTAAAATCTGCAAATACAGAACCACTTTCTTTTTGCATGCAGTTCATTTAAATATATCAATTACTTTGAAACAGTAGATTTAAAGATAGTAAGATAGAAAATTATGTACTACAAAAGTAAAACTGAAGCAGAAAGAAATTATGTTGCTTGAAAAGTCACAAAAGGAGTCAATGTTAGATATCATTTAAGAGGAAAAGGGGACTATTCCAGACAGATATGCATCATCTTAAAAAGAAAAGAAAATTTATTTACACTGTATTAAACTTAGCGGGATATCTGTAGGCAATATGTTATTTGTGCCTGTACCAGCAATCCTTATCACATGTCTACATTACTTGCTAAACTATAGTTAAGAACCACCACGCAACCAAAAACATGCCACCAGAAAATAGGGTACAAAGCCACATAAATTAAAAAATCAGATATTTTTCAGCATGTACTCCAAAATATAATTGTATTAATAATTATTGTCTCTGTTTATAAACAATTACAGTACCTGCTCCTACAGGACTGCATGCAGAAATTCCCTGTAACTATTTTATTCCGTTCTAATTGACAATATATTCAGGACCCAAACCTGCTAACACATATTCCCAGCTTTAGAATTGTACTGCACTCATACAAAGTGACATTACAAATCCCATGTACCATTGCAAAGTTTTGATTTTTTGGCAAGACAGTGGATACTTTTTGAGACTCGAGGGTTCTGACCTTAGAGGAACCAGATTGGTTTTCTTTTCCTTTTGTCCGAATGGATGTTCATTTCTGAAATAGTATCCAGAGACTACTTAACAAGTGTACCATGAAACAGATTTCACATTGTGGTAACATTACTAACGCTGAAAAAGGACTTCATGATGGGACTTCATTTGTTTTCAGCTACACATTTCCTCTACCCATTCTTAACATGAACTGCAAATTTCCCTCCTGTCTCAGAAATTAGTGACAGCAGACACAGTACCAACCCTTTCTTCTGAGAAAGCACTTCTCTTCTGCCTACCTCAAATTTCTCTGTGTAAAAATTCCAATGTGATTTAAACAGCTTTGGAGTCACAGAAGCACCTCTTACACTGGTGGAGTTAAATAGTTTACTTTGCTCTGCTTCCTAATTAAAACAATTACTTAAAATACACATCCGTGGCAAATTCTCACTGATACTTATTCCTCTAGTTCTAAAGATTGCTATGCAGCATCAGTAGTATTTCTTTCTAAGAGATTTCCAAGAGATAGAGAGGAAGCAAAACCATTTTCATAGAACTCCTGAACATATTTCCGTACATTCACTCTTCTTTAGAGATAATCTAGTCTTTTCTTCATACAGGGCTCTGTGCACATGACAGATTTCAGTTAAGTTATCACTACTACAGATGCTGCTTATATCAGCTTAAGAGGGTTTCTGTTAAGCTGATATATTATGCACTGCCTCCATGGGCAAATACAAATGGCCTAAATATGTGTGATACTTATGTTTGTATGTGTGGGTTGGATGGGGCTATTCTCTCTGTTTTCTCAAAGTGCTACTCATTGTTGCTGATGGAAAACTGCAATTATTAACTGATGCTAACGAGAGAAAAAATGGCACACTACTGAAATTGAAGCTGTGATAGATTGTGGAATTCCTGATAATTTCAGGTTTATGTAAGGCTGATTCAGGGCAACCTTTTCACCCCACATTTTACATGAATGTTGCATGTCCAGTGTCCAGAGAATGGATGTCAGCAGTGGCAAACTAGGTAAATTTTTGGCTGTGGTGAATGCAGTAGGTTTTCCCATACTCGTCTTAAAAGTTTTCACACCTCAAAGCTCCAATCCTGTTCCACTTAAAACAGTGACAAAATCTTACACACAAAGAGATTAGTAAGAAGGTGTAGCAAAGGGACAGAAGTATTTTCACTACGAAACAACACAGTAGGAAAAAGTAGCAAAAAATTTCTATTGATGATCAACAAGGCCCAAAGCTAATTCTCTGGAAACAGGCATTTGGGAGGAAGCATGCATTCGGTAAACAGGATCATCTAATTCAAACTGTGCACTTCATGTGGACAAACCGCAAAGAAGATGAATCTTCCTAGCAATTTTCCATCTCACAACAAGTGAATAAGCATTAAGATTTTTTTTTCCATCACTGCATGACTTCTATACCTATTTCTTTTGCAAATGTCTGTGAAAATAATCTTTTCATATTTTAAGGGAACAGACATTTATGATGACTGTTTTGCAGACAGATTACTTTAAAAGACTTTTCAATGAGTTTTCAGTATATTTTAGTTTCCTAGGACAATTTTGCAAAATTGCCTCGGACTTTTTTCACTTTATTTCCTTCTTTTTACTAATGCTCCCAATGGTAATTGCCACTGAATCAAAAAATAAGCATAAGAATACAATTTTTTGTTATGTTATTTGGTTAGGAAGAAGTGATAACCTTTAAATGACTATTTGTTGTTCTGTTTAAAATAACTTCACATTTTGAAAAGCTTTTCATTCCAATAGTAATTTAATAAAGGTCTGATATTAACACATGTCTTGAAATGAAAATGGAGAGCATAATCATCTTGGAACAGGCTGCCCAGATAAGTTGTGGCTGCCCCATCCCTGGAAGTGTTCAAGGTCAGACTTGATGGGGCCCTGGGCAACTGGATCTAGTGGGTGATATCCTTGCCCATAGCAGGGAGACTGGAACTAGATGATCTTTAAGGTCCCTTCCAACCCAAACAAGTCCACAATTCTATGATCAAAGATATTGAAAAAAGTTCTTCATTTCTTTCTGAAGAGCATTCATCTTATTTGATCCCAGCCCACCACAGCTTGTTCATTCTGCACTCCCCAGCAGCAAAGCTGTCACAAATCTGATTTTCCACAAGATACAAAAGTCCTGTCAAGTTTTAAGCAGCCTAAAATCATCCTTCTCTGGTCAGTTACCATCCCAGTCATGAGGCCAAGACAGGCAAACAAACAGAAACAAGAGGAGGAGGGATGCAGACAGCACTCAAATACCCACTCTGGTTTTCTGTAAAGCATACAAAGCATCACTCATTAATTACCTAATTATCTCAATACTTGGAAATGACTGTGTGTCCAATCTTACGGCTCCACTTCGTCAATCTCTTCTACTCACGACACTAAAACTCATGAAAAATATCCACTCCCAAAAGACCACGAACATTTGAATGCATATCAGTCACTCTGACAAAATGACGAATGGAAACAACGTGCGACACTGGTGGTATAACTTCAAACAAACTATTCATTTGGGAATACAGGTTTATTAACTTTTTGTTCTCAAAATTCTGCTTTGAAAAGTGAAACTGTAAAGATGGCAAGTCCCTCCTCCAATCTGCCCATCTGAGTGGGCACAGCAGAGGGAATGATGCAGCTTCTGTCCTTCAGGAACTGACAGTAAGCTTTTCATCAAAGCATTTCACTAAGAGTGGAACCTTGTCAAGGCAGTGAGCTTGCAGTTTTAACACTGAAGGCCTGGTTTGCAAGAAACAAGAGGCTCATTTGGCATAAAGAAATCAGCAATGATTCTACCATTAGGACAATGCAAGAAAAGAGAGATGAAGGAATGGATAGAACAAGAAAATAGGAACCTGTCATCAACCCAGCACAGGAGACACTGAAGTTAAAAACAAGGTCTATAAAATTCAAGACTTGGGAGATGGGAATCCTAGCTTCTCCCAAATGGTTAATTTACTCTGGAAAATTTATCAAAAATGGAAATTCCAAAATCCTATTATTTACCTATAATGCAATATTACTTTGCTCCAAAGCTATCGGATGATCGAAGTGTTATTATATTATGTTGTGGCTTTTACTTCTTGCCAGACCAAGTAGTAGAGCTTTCTATTTCATTCTGTATTTCAGGTCGGTAATCTCCAGTAGTGAAGTGGATAAACCAATCAACTAATTTCACATGCAGCACTGAGAAGTCATCAGATGTTAACAACTCATTACTCAACTGGAAAAGATCAAAACTAATGAGAAACTCTCTTTCCTGTTATTGGTCCCCTGAGTCATCCAATTCCCACTGTACTGCTCTTCATTTTTTGCTGCCTGCCTCTATATAATAAGTAAGACTGTTGCAGGTAGCCCCTGTGACTCATTCCTTGGGCTCACCCACCTGTGATTTGTGAGTGAGACGAGCTACTATAACACTGCTTTCGTCTGGAGTCTCTCACTGCATCTGACCCGGCTACTGAGACTGCTGGTCCGCTTTTAAGTTGGTTTTTTTATGTTTAAACACATCAATTCTTTAAATTTTTACCAAGCATACTGCTATTAGTGCTCAAAGACTGGTAATCAATCATTATATTAATTCATTTGCTAATCAAAATGCAATATCTCATTATTTTCATGATTTCCCAGGTAAAAGAGAAATAAGCATTTTCTGAAATCAGGAAAAGCATTTTAAAAAATTAGATATGATGGCAATAATCCTTCTAAAAAATGGGAAAACACAATGTTTATATGGAAAAGATACCATATCAGCTTCACCTCCAGGAATGAGAAAAATCTAAAGACTTCATGTGGATTATATTTTCCAGTGAAAGGTAAATTAATGTTTTCATTTTCTCTTTAACACAGGAGGTGTTAAAAACACACCTTTCTACTGATCTCCTTCTTCTATTTTTATTGGTTCAAGCTGTGAATACATTCCAAAATCATTGAGCCATGCATCAGAAACAGCCAGTAATAACTAGTATGAGCATGTTTTTCTTGAATAGTTTTTATTCTCTCTCTGTGTGCATTCTTTAACTGAACTTATGTTTCTCATAGTTCTCCCTGCCCCTTCAATAAAAATTCTCATGTTCCACACTCAAGCTTACACACCACTCAGTTGGAACATTCTCCACAGGTTTTATTCATCACCAAGCTCACCCAATCACACTGATATTCCATGATGACCACAAGACATCACTACATCTTCTTAATGACACATTCATGTTCTGATTAGTTTATGAAGCTTTCAGCACTAATACTGGCTAAACCACCCACACCACCCCACAAAGACCTACAAAAGAACCCTCAACTATTGCAGTGCTTTGTCAGTAAATTCTGAATGATTCTTTCTGCTTCAAAGTGAACAGCAAAGCTTTGGCTGTTTTTTGTATCCCTCCTTAGCAAAAATAAAAATGATATTTTAGAGCTCCTTCTAATCTCTATGATTCATATGTCAGACTCCCTAAATTCATCATTTCAAGCAACTTTTTTTTATCCATTTCCAGGTCTAAAGGTGAACCATGGACCAGGAAAATCACCTCCTCTTTATTGCTAGTACTCTAATCTGTGTTAATAAAGAATGCTCATGACAACCTTCATGCAAATATTATTGTTGACCATCAAGATGTCTACATACACTATCTCCTTCACTCCTCCAAAACATTTCAAAAGCATGAAGACAACAACAGTAAAGTCTTTCTTTCGTTCATAAAAATGCATAATCACACAGAAGGAGCAAAATCTCCTGCCTACATTATTTCTTAGAGCCTTAAAAGTTTCAAATTTTTATTTGCTGTCTATGAATGTATGGAATATATGCAACATAAAGCAAAATGATTCCTCATATTTTCAAAATTTCACAAAGTGGAATAATCTTTAATTTAGGATTATATTTTTCTGAAGCACAAAAATGTGTATAATGTATAGAGAGATATCTGTATTTCAAATGTTTCTCTCTGTAGACATTTTACTTGTGAAAACATTTCAGGAATAACTCAGTAAATTGGACAGTATAATTACATCATCCTATTTATTACAATCAAACATTCTGTTAAATTCAAATACCATTCCTCAGGCTGATTTTGCTAATGCAGTCGTCTTAGAGATGGTCAGTAATTCAGCATTTAAAAAGTGACTGCTCTTTCAACTAGTTTCTCACTTGCCATTTTTAGAAGCAATAGTATGAAATAAAAGTACATAAGAATTAAAATATGTATAGAACAACATATAATAACAATTAAAATGATATCACATAAGACCCTATTCCTATAGACAATTCATGGGCATCCTTAGTTTTCACAAGTTGTTTAAAGGACTCATAGAGTTTTTTTCTAAGTGCTTGCAGGAACATCATTTCACTGTGGTAGTGCTATCCATTTTGCTTCCCCACCCCCAAAAAAATAGCAAACAATTGGAAAGCCCCAGTATTTACGGGGCATAATCCTGGACAGATGGCTGCATACAAGACATCTTTTATGCACCGACACACACACACACAACACACACACACACATATATATATGTAAAATATATATAAAAATATATGAGCATATATGTATGTATATTTTAACTGGAGAGCATCTACTTTGATGCTTCTGTGGGTATTAACAGTACTACAAGTTTTTATTAAATATATTTGCATTATTGTCATCATGATCCTTAGACAATATTCTCAGATTTCCTAGCAATCACCAGTTTTGAGTTCAAGCCGATATTTGTTTGCTACATATACATAAACTCCTAGCACACTGAATGAAATCGGCTACTGAGGACATAGGTTTGAAGCTTTCAGATTCCGTTCAGGATAGAGAACTGACAAAGAAAGTAGATCAGTGCAACTAAAATGACAGTTACGCTGTTCTGGTGGGAGTTTTAGTCATGTGTAGCAAAAATTACTGGTACTCCCTGTTATTTGAAGGAGAAAATCAGAAAAGAGGCAAAAAAATGAACTGTCCTGTGACTTTCATTTCCCTCTGAAGCTAATAAAGTTAATGCATCAATAGAAAAGTTGTTACCTCAGTAACTGCTATGTATAACGGTATATAAATTCTAACACAACCTTTAAAATATGATGTCTATTCCAGTGAAAAAGAAAAAAAGACATTTTGGTCTGTATATTTTGAAATCCATACTACACAAGGTAAGGCAGAGATTAACAATTAATATGAATTATTCAATATGATGCCATGCTGCACTGACCCATGGCAAATAAAGGTCCATTCTTCAGAGGCTAGCTTTTGTGCAAGTAGTTTCTAAAATCATGAAGTAATTTTGTTCACTCTTCAGGCTCTATCGTTCTTTATGACAGGGTTATTCACCAGCAAAAACATTCCAAGGGTTGAAAATTAAAATATAGAATTCTTCTTGCTGTTCTGGACAGTAGAAACTTCTATAAATACTTTCTGTATAAGGATACACACTTACAGAGTACGGGAAAATCAGGTTAAACAATGGCATCTATTTCAAAGGAGCTCCATACTCATTGGAGTATATAGACACATATATAAGTGCATAAACTGTCATAAAATTATGTAAATAACAGAATAAGTATATGCTAATTAATAAATAAATGCACATATTTTTGTGCCTATGACAATACTGACCTGGACTAGCTATAAAGTTTACAGCTGTCTTGCAAATCACCACAAAGATCTCAGCCTTAGTTCTCAGGCACAGGCACCCAGTTACAGAAGCAGGTCATGAATGTTGCAATAAATGTCACAGCCCCTAATCAGTATCTGTTGCAGAGTGTGGTGATGATTTTTCTTTTGTTCTTCTGCCATTAAATTTCTTATCTTCATGTACTGGCCAATACACTGACTTCATACTTGCTACAGAAACTGGCTAAAAACCAGACCTGACCTGTCATAAAAATATTGCCATTTTGAGATAATTAACTTTTTGTAGTAAACTAAGTATTTCCTTTACCTAATTTTCAGGACAAAAACATCTCTGTAAACCCACTCCAATCTGAGAGAAACATCAAAACTTCTATAATTAAAGTATTCAAAGGATAGAGAATGTCTCCTCCAGATCAGATGACTGAATTCTCAACAGTACTCATTTAAAAGTGTTTCCCACTAGAGCATCCACTTACATAAGGCAGAGTGAAAACTTTAAAATAGTATGAAATTCACTTTGACTCTTACCAGAAAAGACACTGGGAATCTTGGAAAGAAAACTTTTCACTGTACGAATAGGAATCCCATTTTTCTCATCTTGCATGCGGGCTATGACATCTTCCATCTGAATAGAGAAATAAAAAAAAAAAAAAAGAAAGAAGAATAAACAAATTCAGAATTATTTCCTAAAATTAATCTCCAAGAAATTCTAGATCAATCTCTCAGAATGACAGATCAACTCTTTCTATTTCTTTCTTTAATTTATGGTCTATAATTTTATTGAACAGGCTAAAACTGCAAGTAATTTATTCATGGAAAAAACAGTAAAAAAATATATGTATTCAAGGACTCTAAAGAAAGAAATAGCAATGCAGAACAATTTAGTTTTAAGTTAGATCTAGTTAAAGTACCTAAAAGAACTTGTCAAAAGCCATTGCTGGATATTAAACTTCATGTTTTGATTGTTTTAATGGTATTATACCACATATAAAAGAAAAATAGACACATACAGACTTTGAGGGGACTTATAGAGTTCTCAAATAGAATGTTCAAAACAAAAAAATAGCTTTTAAGTTTAAAGCAAAAATTCTTTCTTTTCTTTTGAGAATGGGGAAAAAATACAACGTGTGGTAATTTTGCATCCCTGGAGACAGCAGAGCCAGAAACATAAGATTTCTTTGTAGGTAATAATGGATTGGGCATGCAAATACTTTAAATCAATTTGCTGATTTTCTTATACCTATATTTTTACATTAGCTCAGTTTTCTAATTCAATTTTTAGGCTAATTTGGACCATAAATTTTATAAATTGTACCCAACTCAAAGGTTCACTTTCCTATGAACTACGATGGGAAAACCCTTTCACTGGAAAACAAAGAATATTTAAGTAAAGTCACTGGCTTACAATGCCAGTTTTTCTTCTTGCCCATTTCATAATTGAAGTTTACATTTGATAATTTCTATCTGTCTTTCTTTGAATATCTAACTTCTAAAAATGTTCAATGACAACTATGATGCAATTAATTACAACTATTCATTCTTTTTACTTAAATCACCAACATACTCCCCATGAAAAAGTCTGTGTGATAGGGCATTTTATCCTCTTTTATTAGTCAAAGTTCAAAATTTTTTTCTGTCACTTCTGTACCCTTAAGAAGTTCCCAAAAGATTCCTTAAAAGCTTGTGGCTGGGCTGTGTTGTGGAAGCAGACTAAGAGACAAAATTCTCATGCACCTTTTTCCCCTACAGGCAGATGTCCCACATTAGCAAATAGCAAAGCGGCATTTGGGTGCAGCTGTGCATTAATTGGCCCAAAAAGGGAGTTGTATAGAGCCAGGAAAGGGAACAGCATTTGGAGACACCAGTGGTGTACTTAGGAAAAAGAACAAATATCCATACAAATATCTATACAAAAAAATAAAAATTTAGCTTGACTGCTCTTGAAAAACCTATTTATACAGAGAGTGTCTGGAGGTTCCCATGTTCCATGTACTTACAGATCACACATTAACAATCTAAGGAATACAAATCCAGTGTCATTGTCCAAACCAAAAAGCACACATAGAAGTAGATACTGCTAGCAAGGTGTGAAAAACTCAATCTATTGCTCAGAATTAAGCAATGTGCAAAATGTAACAGAAGAAAAGAACCAATATTCATCTGACATGGAATTTAGTTATTTAAATAGAAAAGGCTATTAACAGATTTCTGAAGAAATTGTCAAGCATATCTGTGCTTGTCAACAACTGTCTATGAAATGGAATCTGTCCCTACATTTTTCTCCGCACAGTACCTGAAGGCTTGTATCAACCCCTTC
Organism: Rhagologus leucostigma; assembly: GCA_013397725.1. Classification (NCBI taxonomy): domain Eukaryota; kingdom Metazoa; phylum Chordata; class Aves; order Passeriformes; genus Rhagologus; species Rhagologus leucostigma. The sequence goes on along the minus strand of VZTD01004412.1, from coordinate 3,808,441 downwards.
CAAATTCAGTTGGTGAACAGTCTTATTGTGCCCTTAAGTGAATAAGAAGTCACTCAAATTCAAGTGAATATTTTTGCTGATCATATTTGATGATAAATTCCACACATGCAGAGTAAGCTTGTGAGAATATTGCTAGAACTGCAAAGTGAATAATGTACACTACCTAGACAATTAGCGCATAAGGCAACACGCTAAAGGTATATTTACAATATAATAAGGATTACTACAAACACAGGCCACGCTTCTCAAACATAGTATTACAGGTAGAGAGATGCAGTTACTGCTTGCTCAAGAACACGAGAGCAAATGTTAAAATGCCCAGTGCTGTCAGTAGCCAGTCTTTTGAGAGTACATGGAGTAAATTGTCAACTGACATTTACATATGCTTTCCTAAACTTTCTTCATGGACAGTATTTAATCTAAACAGCATAAAATCTGAGATGGACTGAAGCTCTGAGAGAGTCCTCTGGTTTTGATTAGCAAAGTGAACTCCACGATGTCTGCACTGCAAAATTACACCTTCCCCTTTATATCAAGCTCATATTATTGCTCCGTGTTGGGCATGAATTCTGCCTGTGCAAAAGGCAGCTCACACTCCAGACAGCATCACTGGGAACTGCCTGGTTAACTCAGTGAACAAAGGTTACTTCCTAGGTGAGTAGGAATGTTCTGAACACACAACACAACAGCAGTCCACTAATTAGGTACAGTTGACCTCTTGCATGGAAATCTAAAAAGTTACTTGTGGTTTATGGTTATCTTAAATCCTAAACATAAGAACTCTAGAAAATGAAGGACAATTTAAAAGAAAAAAGTTTAAATTAAAGATTCAATCCTATCCAATCCAACATATGCAGGTGCACGGTTTAACTTTCAATATATGTAGTTGCTATTTCTGTTTCAGCTGCTTTAAATTCAGCAAATATATAACCTCTTCCACTGAAAACCATCAAATTTAATTATATTTGGGAAGCAGCAGTCAAGGCACTCCTCTGTCATTCATCAACAATGACCTAAGACAATGAAAAGGGCAGAATAGTTTAATTAGAATGATGAAAGAAAATCTTAATCTAATTTTGCTCAAGAAGCCTGATCTGAGAAACACATGCTGCTGCCTGATATAATAATTTTCCTTCCTGATATATCATTGTTTGCTTCTGAGTCACCTGACCCAATGCTCAAAAGTGAAATAGAAGCTTTTTCATTTCACCTCAGAATTAGACTGTTTTCTATTCATATGGTCTCACCTGGCTAAACCTGTCTGGCCTTCGTCTTGCTGTGGGATCCTTTTTAGTCCTAAACATTCTCAAATAACTGAAACAAACCCACAAATAATTTGCCTCGTGATCACTCAGCAAATGAAGCTCAATATGCTCCAGAAGAGGAAGTTGTGTAACCATATCTTTTAGCTTTTCAGTCATTATTATACATCATTAACTGGGAAACTACAGCTAGAAAGAAGCTCCAGTGCAGCACAGATTCTACAGAAGGCTTTCTGCATAAATGTCTTCATCAAAAAATGTGCCATTTGTTTACCAGTGAGGTAATTCTAACCCTGACAAAAACTCACTAAACTTCTGATGCATAGGCAACTCAGAACAAACTTACAATATTAATATTCAAAACTTTGCCTGTGAAGATAATTTGCAGTCTTCATCTTGACATCTAAGGACTCTGTGAAATCTATTTCAAAGCCTAATTCTATGACAACAGTGACAATGCATCTCCTCTAAAGCAAAAAGAAAGCAGATAACAATATCCCATAATAGAAGGGCTACAGGATACAGGAGCCATTGAGTAATGACAACTGACTCTGCCCCAAACACACTGGGAGCTAGGCATGCAGGCACGCCTAGCTTACCCCAGGAGCAGAACCAGTGGGGGTCTTGACAACACACCGGGGCAGTATCCTTTAGCTACTTACAGCTAGGTGAAATGAACACAGCTCCTAAGAGCAGAATTTTTATGGTTCCTCAGAGCCACAGTGCCATGTGGTTTTTGGGGGGAGACACTGATGTTTGAAGTTCTACATCTAAATAAGAATTTCATTGCTGCTTATCTGCACATCTTGCAAAAATTATCAACTTGAAGCATAATTCATCATCACTGCATCTTAAAAAGTGGTTTTAGTTTGGGAGTTTTTTTGTCATTAATTCAAACACAACAAAAGTGAAAAACAAAATGTTTGTTAGCGCAGGACAAGAGTTTTTTTCTTCCATTAAAATTGAGTCTAAATCAACTCCACATAAAGATGATCACTAGATACAAGGATACTAGAAAAAGTCATTCATCTGAAATTAAGTCAGTTCAAGAGATGCATGGCAAAATCTTGAAGCTTTGGCCTACTTAGACATATACATATGTCTTAATTTGATTTCTATTCCTAAAAAATAAAATAAACTCAGTGCCACGGAATTAAGAGTATACTCAGGAATACCAAAATGAAATAAGCATAATTTTGTACTCAGTTATCATACATCAGAACGGGGACTGCTCTTACATTGACTGTACTGGGGTCCACCCACACTACAGCTTTCTTAATTTTGCTGAAATCTTTTTTCTCCTTTTACACAAATGCAGGGGTGGAATAGGCCAGTGGGACTAGCTACAAACCTCATCCAAACTTGTTAAAAAGTACAAACAGTTACAGTATATTTCTTACAGTATGCAACAGGTTTCCTCAGACATTTTCTCCCCTCCCTACTTTAACACATTACAGAGTCCAAGGTCATTAGTGCAGCTGGCCAGAAGAGGCAGGAGGTTTTCCTGAGCCTGCCCCCTGTGCAGAGACGCACATCAAGCAACATGTGCTGAACAAAACTTGCAGGGTAGGAGACAGATACAAGGTTCCTTACAAGGGAAGGACCACTTTATTTCTGACTGCTTCACTGACAAGCACAGATACAGGCAAACTGAACGCCAGATCAAATCAGTAAGAAATAACCGTGGAGGTGGACATAGAAGGTTAATGGCAGATCTTCAGTTTACCCAGTGTATGAGGCAGTCACCAAAGTAAAATAAACAATCTCAGTTCAAGAATGCTGACAATTCTTTTTCTAAAACAAATTTGTAGAAACAAGACGGTTTTTCCATTTAATGCAGAATTGGATTATTTCAACTCTTTATTCCTACTTGGGATGAAAACCAAGTTTAAAACATTCAGAAGTTCAGAAAAGTACATTTAGATTTTTGACTAAAGTAGAGTCCTGAAAGATGGCTTAAAACATGCAAGACTAACCAAACTGTTAATGACAGTCATGCACGAACTCTCTGAGCTTGCTGATATAAAAGCAGTCAGTCAGAAGTTTTTCTAAGACAGCAATATTGCATCTCCGGTCTACCAATACAGGAAACAGCCCTAAGTACTCTCTGATGAACATTAAATTATAGATTAACTTAATTAAAAGAATACAAGAATGACCGATCTCATTCTTTTCAGAGCCTCTATTTGCTGAAATAATTATTGGACATCATAAAACTAAACAACAGATCAACACAAAAGTTTCCAACCATATTAAGTAGATGAATTGGAGATAGTTTGAAGAGCCTAATTTTCTACATGTACCTACGATGCTGGCACCTCTGTTGCATGTTTCTTTCCTTCTGTATGTGAAGACACTGGTGTGAGCAATTAGTTCATACTCTGCCCTTAAACAGAGTATTTGTGAAGAGCAAAAGATGTTCTGGCTTCATATGTAACACAAAGGTCTATATTGAACCAGTATCTGTCATTACTCTTATGGCTTCATTTGTAGTTGTCAATGTGAATTTTTAATTACGATTCAAATTTATTTTCCCTATTTATCCATACTGTTTCAGATTCAACAAATAGGTAATGTTTCAGATTGGTTGTAAAACAAGAGTGGTACTATGTATACTAAGCCTGTGCTTACATTAAATGAGTGCAGGGCAAACCTTTGTCATTTATTAAGAATAATTTAGGCTATTTTGAATTTATTTGAAAATTGACGCCAGTTCTGTGCAATTATTTTTGAGGCCTAATTAATGGAACAGTCCCACTAGGCTTCTCCTTACTATCAACCCTGTATGTTCATCACTGAACTTGCATAAATAAGATAGGCTCTGCACACTTTGCTGATTTAAAACTGTGGGTTTGAATGATAATTTTAAGCATGATCTTTTCTTATTCATTTAACTAAAGTGCTGAATCATCAAAATCAGCATGTCATTTAAAAGATGCTTGTAGTTCAATACAAATCATACAAGTAGTTCTGGTGCTTCTCATATATCTATTTTAATACTTTTGAAAGAAGGACAATTTAAAAGCATACTTTGAAGTCCGGTCTTTAACCTGTAATCATGTGGCCAGTTTGGAAGCTAGAGCTGTCAGTGATCCCTAGGCAAAGACTGAATAAGTGTTAATCCCCATCACGTGGAACTGTACAATATTGAATGGAGAATCTTGAAGATACCATATAGTACATTCTGTAGGTAGCAATTTATGCCAATAAGGAACCATCTTTTCTCCTAAGGACTGCTAGTGTAGAGCTCACGGTTTGATGCACCACTCTTTTTCTCTGCTTCATACACGGGTTAAACAGAAGATCTCCCAGTAACCTTCTACTTCCACCTTCATTCTACAGTTATTTCTCACTGTGATTTCTTTGGATGAGTTGATCTGAAAACACTTACTTAATACCGTATTCCACCCCGCTCCCCCCCCCCAAAAAAAAAAGTTCTTCTTTATTCTAATTCAGAAAAATAGTGTAAGTTTGCTTCTATCAATGTATTTTTCTGAGAACTCAGCGTGTCAGAACACTGTCAACAAACCTATAACACTGCAAGGGCTATTACTCACACTTTTTTCAATTAGATGAATTTTTGTCTCACCTAAGAATCCTACATCTGGATATGTAAGACATACATCCAGTTCACTGAATGTATATTAATGCTATATAGCTGGACTTTGAAGAGCAGACTGAAGTAGTTGCTAAAAACTACTCAATTGGCATTATACAAAATACATATAACTTTGGAGGAATATATCATACTGATTCAGCTTTGAAATCAAGAAAAGGTTATAGAAAATGCTATACTAAGTCTACGAAAAATCAGGTAGTTGGCAATTCCAGCTCCCTGGCCTTCATGAAAATGCAATTTTGAACAAAAAAAAAATTAAGCAAGAAAAAAGGCTATATTTTTATTTTAATTAACCACTTGCAAAATAATTCAAATATGTTTTAAAATTCTTTCATAGTATTAATACTTCATAATATATTTTTACTCTGGCCTTTCCTAGCCAAGAAGCATTTTCTAGATTTAGTAAATGTCACAATCAGATACAGAAAATATAAAAGGCTATGCACTGATGCAAAAATTACTATTTTAACTAAATGGTTCTCATGTTTAAATTCCAGATAGAAAAAGAAAAGCATTGCATTTTATTTACCTGTTTTTCTTGGAACTTAGAAACTATTAATTACAACCAATTAAAAATACGCATTTCTCGGACCTTGAATGTTACTGTTGCACAACCAAACCAGGGAAAGCTTACCCAAAGGAGTTAAAAAACACATCCAGATGGTGAAATTTCAAAACCACCTAAGTCAATGATAATTTTGGAAATTGCATTTCTACTTTCAGTAAAATAATTATTTACATCACATGTATGAAACTGTTTGGTTGAAATGACAGAGGAAAGGGAAGCATCACTATGGGCACTTGAGAAGAAAACACAACTTGATGAAGGAGGTCTTGGTGAAAGACTGTTTTTATTAATAGGGAGATTTCTGCAAGAATACTTCATTCAGGATAAAATATACATATTTAAAGCAGCTAAACCTATAAATAATTTTTATTAATCTGTCAGGCCAAGATTTGGTCTTCTAAACTGTGCTACCAGCGATCCAAATATTATTTCTTAGGCAAAATACATATTTTGAAAAATACAGTCTTTCAAAGCCAAGGTGTTTCCTGAGTTGTACTGATCATCTGTGATATGATGGTCCTGACATTAAAAATGAAGTCTCCTGTGTATTTCAGAAACAGAGAAATTCAACTGGAAACCTGATCTCTGAGATCCCAAATGGACCTTTCAAAACAATATTACAAAAGTGGTCAAAATGGGTTTTTTCCAATGAAGAAGAAAAGTAAAATGCCAAAATTCAACAGCAAAAAAAAATTAAGAAATAACAGATTCTGGTCAGTTCACAGGCTGGGATTTAAAAAAAGAAAACAGATGCAGACATTTTTGTAGGAGATGGAAAATAAGGAACTAAGTTAGCTTATACATAGGTAACCTGGATACAAAAATGAAATGTAGCCAATAGCACATTTTGCCTTCACAAAAAAACATTCACAAAAATCTTATCTATAACAGAGTTATGATATATTCATCCACCTAACAAAAAAGTGATGTTCCCTGGAGAACATTTAGATTTACTCCAAAATATTGTCATTTAATTCTAAAGTCTGCAAAACCAGATGGTTTTTTTCTAAATTGGTAGATCTTTCCCATGTCATCTGTTGCTAATGGTTTTAAATCTAAATTTGTCTGGTTGGAATCTCTTTTCCTCACTTGTCAGATGATCCCAAACATTACAAAGCCACATCACAGCAGCAGATCATTTCAGAAGCAGCTACTGTTGACCATGGATGAAACCTTTTTTTAAAAAGTGCAATATCATTATCCTTCAAATACTGACGAGCAAAAAAGTAATTACAAGAAATGTTTCAAATTTCATTGGCAGAAATAACATTTTAGGGCAAAAAATGATAAATAGTTTGGTGGTTTCTGCATTGGTCTCTGCCCTGTGGCAGGGGAAGGCTGAAGGAGGCAAGACGATTTTCTGCTAATTTTCTATGGAATAACAATTTAGAAAACGACCCTGCCTGTATTTTAAGGTTCTGTAACATGCTCTAGACAATAGCTGATAAGCAAGCTATTAAAAGCTAAAAAATCACAGGATTACTTTATTCACAAAGAAACTGCAAGGAGGAACATGTGTCATAGCATCACAGAACTACGGAACCATGGAATCATAGAATAGCTTGGGTTGGAAGGAACTTCCAAAGCTCATGTCATTCAAACCCCCTGCAATGAGCATTTTCAACCACAGCAGATTGCTCAGAGCCCCATCCAACCTGACCTGGAATGTTTCCAGGGATAGATCATCCACCATCTCTCTGGGCACCCTATACCAATGTTTCACTAACACGTGCAGAACATAAAGCCTAAGTAGTCTGGTGATTTCTGCATTGCTCTCTGCCCTATGGCAGGGGAAGACTGAAGGAAGCAAGCTGATCTTCTGTTAATATTTCAGCACCTAGAGAACAAAGATACTATATAAAAACTACATTTCTAGTTCTCTTGGTCCTTTAAATTGCTCTGAGGCATTAAATTCCATTAAATACAGAATTAAGACTGCTACCATCAAAATAAATTTTTACTAGTGACTTTTAAACCATGCTCTTGTACAGAAAAAATGTTCTTAATTGTATTACAGTATGGCAAGCTTTCAGTGTCAATTCTATTTGACATTTAAAAAAATAGGCTGTTGATGTAATACAGTAATGTAGCATTATATGACAGATGGATTGGTTTCACAGTAGTCTGTTCACCCTCTGTTATACAACTTAATTGAAAACAAATATTTTATTCTTATCTAATCTGAAAAGATAGAAAATAGACAGATGTGGATGTCCTGGCTATGCCAGTTCTTAAAGCAGGTTGAATACACCCATTTTCACTTAAAGAACAATGCAAAGGAAACGAAAACAAATTAAATACTGAACTATTGATCTGCCAAGTAAACAATACAGATAATTAATGGATAAAGTCCACAGAAAATGCAATCATGGTACATTCCCTATGCAAAAAAAAAAAAAAAACAAAAAACCAAAAACCAAAAAAAAACCAAACCAACCGCCCCCAAAAAACATATCAAGACTACTGAAATAAATGAAACAGAACATTTAAACCTTTTTTTCCACAAAAATTTAGCTACCACCATTCCAATAACACAAGTACATTTTCCCTCCTAATAAAAAATCTTATCATCATCTCCCCTTCGAGCCAGCAGAAGCTCCAGGCCTGATCATCTTTTTATTCCTCTTGAGAAGATCACACACACTCGAGTACTAATTTTCACGCTAAAAAGCTAAATTATTTCATATAGCTCTTGCTAGTAGCAATTCAGGAACTGTAGTGCAAACTATAGGTTTACGTATGACAAGCAATGCATACAAATATTAGCCTGCCCTTCAGTGCCAAAAATTATGTATTTCTACATGTCATGCAAGTTTTTTCATCTCTTATTGACTATACAGATTAGTCGAGCTTCTCATCAATCAGAACATTAGAAGATTTAAGATAAATAGGTCATAGGTCTTCTTATTCAGCAAGGAGTAATAAAAAATAAGTCCTGCATGCATTTAAAAAACAAAATCTTTGTGGTGAATTTATGTGGAAATAAACGGGGGGTTTTCTTCTGCACTGGTCTTCACAGTTTTAAAATGTATTTTAATTTGATTGTGGAAAAACACCCAAACAAAATGCATTTGCTACGAAACAAAATTATAAATTGTAATTAAAATAAGGAATGTTATTTTGCAAAGAATGTCAAAATTGCCACTATTTTATTTATAATTTTTCAGCATCCCCAGAGTTATTCCCATATAGGATTTTAACTGTATCAACCAGAGTCTGAGATGAATTTAAAATGTTATTTTCCTAAGACAGAGGAAATGTTTCTATGGCATTCACAAAATCTTGGCATTCGTCTAGAAATTACTTAAGTCATAGCAAAAACAACTTGATTAACAGAATGTAGCCCATTGCTTCCTTTAGCAGTTATTTGGAAGAAGAGAGTCAGAATTTTGATAAGGGTTTTTGATTCTACGCAATGAATGGGCAAAACAGAAATGAAAGTCCCTTATTTACAGATGAAAGCTAAGTTCGCCATACTCTTTGATGAAAGCTGGCTTTCACAGTAGTTTTTTTAAAAGAAATCACTGTTAAAGAGCAGTAACGCCAGTCCACACCTGATTTCACTGTATGTCCACCTCAAATACACACAGATTGACTTCTTGTCTTCATCGCTTATAATTAAATTTACCCGATTTCTTTCTCCACCCATTGAAAAAGGACATAGATTGTTCTCACTTACAGTAAAGGCTTATTTATCAAAGCACTTAAAGAGTTGGTAAACATTAAGGCTGAAATTTTCCAAGAAAATGGAAGTAATTAAATACCTAACTCATTAAAAACCAGTGAACTGACATATCAAAAGACAGTGGGTGACACAGTGATGAGTGTATATATTCCAGTGCTTTGTGAAATAGAAGCCCATTCCAATGTGAAATAGAAGCCCATTCCAATGTGACATTTCCCAGTTTATATTTTGGCTGGTTGCAGCATAATTAGGAAAAGTAGAACGCATTTTGTGATACTTCCTTTCAGTTGTATGTAGCAATTGCAGCAGCTCTAGCACTCCACTGGACTTGGTCTGAAGGAATTAAGGCAATTTAAAATGGACTATGTGCCTCTGTCTTATTTAATTTTCCTCTGTTTTTAAAAACATGAATTTGTCTTATGAATTCACATCTATTTTCACAGCAAAACCAACCATACCTTAATTTCCTTTGGAATAAAGAAAGCAGAAAAGGCTATCTTGCCATCAAAACACTAGATCTTTTGAATTCTCATGATTTAGACACTTTAAAGCAAATCAGGTCTGCATGTTCTGTATTTGTCCAATTTAGTCATAGTTTGACATTTACAGTATCTACATTTTATTTTCCTTTGCAGTCATTTTCCTTTTGATTAGAAATATTCTGTGTCTTTATTGTCAAATCACATTTGCACCACAAAAGAAAGTAGAGTAGCAGTCATTAACAGATTTGAAATATGTGAGCTTTGAAAATTGTGAACAATGGCTATAAAACTATTTCTTTATTCTATCTGATAAACGATTGGGAAATGAGATATTCTTTTGTTATAAACAAGTTTTGGTATTCACACATTATTATATGTATGCAACGAGATTAGAACAACTTAAAATCAGACACACTGTAACTTAAGAACCAAAAAATGAAAACGGATTTGAGCAAATTAAAATTAAAAACCCTGAAACCAAAAGACACCAGAATTAAAGCCCACAAATTTGTTTGTGAAACTATTTTTTGCTCTAGAAAAAAAAATTGGGCAAAACACTGCAGGAAAGAATTATGGAATGCTATTTTTTGGCCAAATTTTTTTTTTCCAGAAGGACAAAATCATTCTCTTTATTTGGTACAGTAAGCAGTATATATGACACAATGCACATTGGAAATTTGAATGCCATATCCATCTTTCTGTCAGCCAAAGAGGGGTGGACAAGACATTCTCAACTCAATCTCAAATCTCTCCACTGGTATGTAGTTCACTAATTCGAATAATTGGAAAAGCCAGAATCTCTATAATAGATCCAAACTGGTGGCTTGAATGAGAACAATTTTAATAGGAAGTTACTTTCAGAACAGAAAAGCTTGATTGCAATAAAGCCATTGCAATAAAGACATTTCTCTTGTAATTGAAAAATCACAAGTCTTTTGAAAGAGACTTTTTCCATCATGAGTTTATATGTTTTACCAGTTTAAAGGATGGAAAGCAACCGGGTTTAACAACTGAATCCCTCCTTCAGTTAATCCTGTAGCTGTGATAGGAAGCATTTAGAATGACCTGTCTCATACTGCAAATACATTAGATATGAAAAATTGCTAGAAGAAATGGGACTCTTTCTAAAAAAAAAGCCCTATTTTCCTATACAGAGTGATTATGCTGAAAGAGACCTCCACACTAATAAATTAAAATATAATAAATAGAGGTAGTCTGCAAGCACCTACACCTTCCAATCAGAAACCACAGATTCCTACTTTTGGCTGAAAAGTGGTAATACCTTACACAACTAGTCTTTATCTGGAAAAATTAAGGGGCTGCAGATCTGTCTACAAATACAGAAAACCGTAATTCTGTTCTTTTAAATCATTTCAAATGAGATCAAAGAAAAGGAAAATACCTACATCATGAGTGATAAGATTCCCCTGGCATTTAGAAAAAACAGAACGAACAAGTTTCATAAAGCACGGAAGTCACTTAATGAGGATTTTAGAATCCTTGATTTTCTTCTCCACTTTGCTACCAACTGACCTTTGGCAAGAAATTGTAACCTCCAGTGGCTGAGAAATGTGAGAGACAACTAAGGAAACAAACATTAAATAAAAAACTTTCTAAACACTTTTGATGTGCTAGAGCATCATAATGCTGGATAAAATTAAAGCATGCAGATTTTAAAACAGACTGGAGTTTCTTTCAGTTCCAGAAAACTGCAGAGTCCTGACATTTTTTCCCACCCTATGTCTTCTCAGAGACATGAATCAAAGCCTACTGTACTCAGTGAAGGCATTTCCTTTGATATTTTGGGAATAAATATTAACATCACTAGGCACTGGGCTTCTAAATATTAACTACTTCATGACTGTCAAAGCAGATGTCCTCCTTTGCTATTGAAAGCTAAACTATTTATAAAGTTCCAGAAATTAAAGAGGTTGCATTCCATATACAAAACCACAAAACTGTATTTCTGTATGGTCCCCCCTTACAACTAACTTAACATGTTGGATGTTGATGTCTTGAATGCATTTTATATGTTAAACTTCACTGAGAAGTTCATTACTCTGAAGGAGAATGTTTAGAGACATATTTGTTTACTGTATGCCTCTTTGTTCCATCATTAGCCTATCACATCTTGTTGCAGTACGTCATGTTGCAAGAGAAACATAAGGAATAACTTGTACACTGAAATTGTTTTTAATGGCTTTTATGTGTTAGACAAAGCAGAAAGGGAGGAGGGAATCACAATGAGGGCAAAGGAAAGATCCATGTTCATTATCTTTTCATCTCCTTTGAAACTGTGTAGATTTGCATTTTAGTTTATGGTCATCATACACACTCTTACCAGGATTTATTCCTTCGTACATAATCCTACTTAAAGATAATTAGATAGGATCTTCGAAGTCTAATAGTGAAAAATGCATATACAAAAATATTCACTGTCTCATAACATTTGGCAAGACCTCCCAAAATCCTGCATCCAGAATAGATCACTTAGGTAAAAGTACTTAAACCTTATTTTAAAAGAAATCTTTATTTACAGATCAAAAATTTCCTTTTGGACATGAGTTCTAAAGGTGGTGTCTAGGGAAATCTTACAACATTAAGGACCCCAGATCTGATTGTTATGACAAAAATGACAAATTCTGACAAACACAGACATTACATTTTAATCCTTCGTCACTCTAAAACAGTCTCCACCAGAGAGTGACCATGGTGCTTCTAGTATTATCTCAAATATTTTATAGCTCTGTTATCATAAGAACTACTGTTGCAAGTTGAGAGTTAACATAAAAAGATGCTGACAAAAGAGGCTGCAGACTCTGTAAATTCTGACTAACTCTGCTGAGATTAGACTGCAGACAGCAGCGACTTCTAAGGTAGTATAAATGGGTAAAAGTAATAAAAATATTTAACATCCGAATGCTACATATCCAGCGTAGATAGTCTGATATCAGGACATTCATGATACACTTGGTTCAGGAACAGGCTTGAACATATCAATATCCACTGTATACCATGCAGCCTAATGCAAACTGAACTGAAGATTTTTGCATTAGTGTCCCAGTTTCAGCTAGGCAGAGTTAATTTCTTCTCACTAGCTGTTACAGAGCTGTGTTTTGAATTCGGAATGAGAATAGTGTTGATAACACAATGATGTTTTGGATTTTTGCTAAGTCATGTTTATCCCAAGTCAAGGACTTTTTTCTTGTCTCGTGCCTTGCCAGTGAGGGGGTACACAAAAGAAACTGGGAGAGAGCACAGCTGGGACAGGTGGCCCAAACTGACCAAAGGGATATTCCACACCATAGAACATCATGTCTGGTATATAAACTGGGGGAGTTGTCTGGAAATGCAGCCAGTCTGGGTTCAGGAAGGGGAATGCAGCATCAGTCAGTAGGTGATGACCAATTGCATTGTGCATCAGTTGTTTTTCCCTTTTCATTATAACTTTATCATTGTTATTATCATTTACCATTATTTTTGTATTTTACTTTATTTTAAATTATTAAAATGTTCATCTGTCAAACTACAAGTTTTACTTTGATTCTCTTCCCCATTCCACCATGGCGCGGGAGCAGAGAGGTGTGGGTTGAGCAAGTGACTGCATGGTGTTTAATTTCCAGCTGGACTTAAAACACAGCAATCAGGAGGAGATCAGGTTCCATTCTGAGTTGGTTTTGCCTGTGGTAACATTTGTACACTCCCAGAAATGAACTTAAACCTTGGCTTAACTTTAGGAAATAGTTCTAAAATGTCACTGAAAGTCAACTCTGACATTCATTCCTCAGCAGTAGTCCATTCTCCATACCCAAGTAGTTGTGGGCATGTGTTAAAAAATTTTGACGCAAAAGGGCTGTCTTGGAGATGTTGAAATATTGTATTGGTTTTAGACTTCTTATCAAACCACAGACTTAAAATTCTATAATTTTTGTTATATTTATGAATCCACACAGTAATCACTTGGACATTTAATTGTACTTTCCAAATAAAATACATGTAAGAAATCCCCAGACATAGAAAGTTCAGTAGGAATAATTACGAGATCAATTTGACCCAAAAAAAGGAGGCAGTTATGGTTTGCTTCATTTCCTTTTTTTGTTATGACACTTAGGCTTATTATCCTGTGAGACCATCCCCACTGTGCGCTCTAAAGCATCTAAAGGAGTTGTAACAACCAACGGGAAAGTGTGAATCAGAATTTGTTCCACAGTATGCATAGCAAAATGAGGAATCTAGACTTTATTCTAGGACCGAAGTTATTCTAAGGACTACATATTCCACACCAGATCATAAAACTGCAATTGCTTACCGAAAAAAAGCACAGTGTGTGTCCTTTGACAGCCCTTAGAGACACAGAAATTAAAAGATAAACCAGGTGCCAAAAGATAGAAAAACACGTGGTAATTCCATAGTTTGTTACTACTGAATATCGTTGCTGTCAAACCAATCATCCTAGAAGATTACTGCACCAGAACACCTCACTCATATCCACAGCACGTTTTCTTCACACTGGTAAAGCAGTAAGCCACACTGTTGGAATCTACTGAAATCCATTTTGAAATTCTTTTGAAATACAGGGCTGAGCTCTCTCTGGCCTTGCCCTGAAGCTTGACTGAGGGTACAGCACCAGGACAGCCCTGCCTCAGTCGCTCTGCAGTTCACACAGAGGTAACTGGGGCAGTGCAGTGCCCCGAGGGCTGCTCTGAGGCAGTACCAAACTGCTTTTGCTGCATTTTTCTCTTGCATCCTTGCCAAGCACATACATAAAACAATAATTAGTTCTTAGCCTCACTAATGCTCTCCTAATGTCATCTCAGATGTTGTCAAATCCATGACTCCAGGACTAAAAATCAGATTAACACAATTAATAAGTGATTAACATGAAGTTTATTTTAGAACTTTAGACATTATAGCAAGGCTTATATATTTAAAACATTTACAGTAGTTTTGTTACATTGATTACAAACTTAACAGTATTTAACACATTTAACTTCTCTAGATTTTTAAAATTTATCTTGCAGAAGTAAAATCAACAGTATCATTCCCTCTTCTGATTATACAAAAATAATTAATATTTATATCCAGAAAAGATATAGTGATGAAAAAGTGAAGTGTGGACAAGAATGAATGAAGTTACAGAATGTGGCCCATGAAGGAAGGGGTTATACATCTGGACTGAAAAAACGAGAATCAAGATTACCAAGTAGGGAGAGGACAGATGTGAAAGACATAGACAGGTTTTTGACCTAGTTAAAGACATCCATGTCCATGGCAGGGGAGTTTAACTAGACGATCTTTAAAGATCCCTTTCAGCCCAAACCATTTTGTGATTCTACTGATCAATGAAAGGCACAAATAATGAGTATGAGAGAATTAATATTTTGCGTGACACACGAACTAAAAAAATAAAATTATATTAGGTAAAAGGTTTAAGACAAAGAAAGAAATGTGTACATAAATAAGTTGTGAGACACAACTTCAATTTAGCCCCATAAAATAGATGGTTACTCAAGCTTCTGCAGCACATGTGAGAGTTCTTAAAATTTAAATGATCTTTATGTTACCTGTACTGGGAGCTAAGCACAGCTTTCAATGCTGTTCCAAGAACCTCAATCGCAGTTATTAAAGATGCATAACACTATACTATTTTAAACTCATTATTCAAATTTAGGTCATGCTTTCTCGTCCTTGGTATCTTCAAAATTTCACTGCAAAAAGTTTGGCAGGGTGTGACTGTTTTTGAGAGCCTTAGTAACCATTTAACGCCTCAGTTAGGATGATGCATAACAGAGGAATGTTATATATATAGTGTCTTTTGTGCATACAACTGAAAACAGTTCCTACATGGAAGAAGAAAGAAAATGAGGTAGGAAGAAAATGAGGTAGTGGTTTTATGATGAAATCAAGTAATAATGAAATGAATCAAAAAAAAATAGAAACACTTTTTGAAGAGAACCTACACAGCTGTGCATGCTGACACATAGTGCACAGACACAAAAACGTTTCCAGTATGTAGATCTCAGAACTTTATCATATGTTCATCCTTTCCTCATCCCATCAAAATCTTTGAGATCCAAACTATTGATCTTCAAAAGCTAGTCATTTAAATCTTCATCCAGTAATTCCATTTTATATTACTAATGTTGAAAAAATTCTAAAATATTACATTTTTGTTTCAAATCCATATTTTTTCAGACACAGCAGTACAATTATTTCAAGTTATTTCTGACTAAATGGGGCAAAAGCATCTTTGCTATAAACTAAGATGAACAGCGGTGCAAAAGGACGATCAACAATCAAGTGAGGAAGAGGTGGAGCAGATGGGCAAGCAAAAGCTGTCTGGCGTTTATTAGACAAAACAGTCCTCGTCATCAGCAGCCCAGGACTAAAATGAGCCCACCTCAAGCATGTCCACCTAAGTAAGGATGTGCTTACAGGACAGCACTGTGGGGAAAACCCTCTTGCCTTTCCTAGAAAATCCGCACAACAGGGTGCTTCTCTGAAGTGCCTGTACACCAACACAAACAGCAAGAGAAACAAGCAGGAGGAGCTGGAGATCTTGGTTGTTCCCAGGATGTTTTTGGAGGGCACTGATGGTAACTTCTTGACAGAGATGATTGACAATCTGAGAAGGGCAAGTGCCCTTTTGAGCTTCACATCCTCTCAAGAAAAAACTGATTGGGGGCAATCTCGGCAGCAGTGACCGAGTCTGACACCTCACAACATGCACTTCCTCTTTCCTCAGAGTAACCTTTTACGGAGAAATGATACATAGATTTTACATATGAGCCACTGAAGAGAGAGAACGTACCCAGGCAAGATTCTCCACACAAATACAAGCAGGCCCTGCCTGTGCTCTGCGGTAACGAGAAGCCAAGTAGCCACATGAACACAAAGGCAAGAACCTGACATAGCCAGATTCGCAGCTTTTTTCACCACAGGATTAGGTCTGTGCTCCATGTGTAGCCCCAAGGCACTGGGGACATAACTCCTGTTCACCTACAAAGGACAATACATCTCTGCTATTAGTAACTTGGAAAGGTTGTGAAACAAATACAGAAAAAGCAATAAATTTAATCCACACTTCACAAGGATAGACTATAAGCAAGTCAAACCTTTTTCCCTTCTTGTCGTGTCTGTCAGTACTTGCAACTATGATAGCATGTATTGAAGCAATTTAATATTTGAGCCTAGGGCACATGGACTGGAAAGACTGAGCCAATCAATTTGAATTCAAAAACAATCTGCCATAATTTAAAAGATACAGAATAAAATAAAACGTAGAAAACATCTCCATTTTTATATTTTTCATCATTCTTCCACTCCTACTGGACAAGAGGTATCTTTAACATCAGCCTCAACAGCTCAAGTGCCAAAAAGACTCTTTGATTTAATAATCATTCTCTCAAATCATACACACAAATGTCACACACACAAACACAAAAAGGACTCCATTTGAAATTGATTTTAGCTTTCTATGAACTCCATCTACATTATTAGTATTTTATTACTTTCTGACCACTCCAGACTTCCTTTACTGTTGCTTAAAGCTGCAAGATAGTGAAACTTCTGTCTGTACCCCCCTGAGTAGAATACTGCACAAGTCTTCTGTATGTCCTGGCTTTGAATTTCCAAATTTGAGGTTTGCTCTTTTTTGTATATTTTGTAATTGCTTTTTATGTATATGTATATTATGCTTGTAGCTTATCAGTTAAAAAAAACTTCTTATTTTGAGGCTCAACCTTCAGCACATTAGGTAATCTATATGATCAAGTGATATTGTTAAATAACAGTGCAAAGAATAAAATAAAACCCACTAAAAAATGGTTTGCTTATACTGCAGCACATGTTACCATGGAATTCACTTTTATTTCAGTCATAATAAAGAATTATTCCCAAGGCATTTAAAGGCTTACAAAATTCAGAAATTCTTTTGTACTTGGAAATGTGTCAACAGAGCCTCTCACCTAATAGTATGCAAATTTCTTTTTGGATTTAATTTTGGTTCATAAACTCTTTCAATCAATTAAATGTAATTGAACTAAGGGTGATAGCAATACAGGAATGATTGCTCAGATAGGAAGTTAAATGAGATTATCAGTTCCTACCACAACATATAGCAATTGTTTCAGATTTTTGATTCGACGTTTCACAGATATTATCAGATACATGCAGGATTTTTTTTTTTCAATTGCACAATTCAATTCAACCCTAATATTTACAGCTGGTCTTCTCAATAGTTCCACTTAAGAGTGTGCCACTATCAGTCTGAGCATCAACTTCAGCATTTTCTTTTCCTCTCTGAGCCTCTCTGCTTTTCCAAATGTAACCCACTCTTCTTTGCTTTCAAACTCTAATTCCCCTATCTGCCTTCTAGCTGTTGGTAACACATCCTTAAATTCAGCTAAGGTCTCGGCCCTTTTCATCCGAAGTAACAGCAAACAGAACTCTGCTCTGGCCTCCAGAATTCAAATTGTGACATTGCCAGGCTCCCACATAGTAAGTGTCTCCCATGTCATTGATTTTTCAGGTTGAGACTCTAACTGACATCCTCAAATCAAGTACAATAATTTGTTTGTAAACTACACAGAAATATCTTCCAAGCAGCATCTTGAAATTAAGTAAGCTACTGGTAGACAGATGGTCGAGCTCTGTTCCAACTCAATTATTTATGATTTTGTAGTTATGTAGATTGATTTCTGCAGCTCCTTTTTGGTGTCTGAAAAGAACAAAAATCTATTATTGACAGATGATGAGCCAGCTAATGAACACTGCGGAGTGCACATAGTGCAGGGTGTACTTCTTCGGAATGAGAGGGAAAAAACTGCCAGAATAAAATAGCATAAAAAACTTCTGGTGATTTCTTTTTTATTGTTATTAGTGGAGGGCTTGCTCTCTCATAAGTACAAAGAACTGACTAGTACTGGTAATGAATCCTCTCAGGAAATCATCATTTCAGTTCAAATCTCGAGCTAGAAGTTTCCCATTTTCTTTGTGCTAATTCAGGCCTTTTTATAAATGTATGAAGACATTGTTGCCTCTCCTTTCACAACTGAACCATACCACAGACTTCTTCTATCCAAATTATTACAGAGACAATCTTTAAAAGAAAAAGGAGCATAAAGGAGAGGGAGAGGAAACAGCAAGTTGGTATACCTGGACGAAAAACCATACACTTCACATGTTCCCCAAAAACTACAAATACATTCTCAAAAAATCTTCAGAGAGTTTGTGCTCATTTTCAGGAGGATAATCTCAATATGACCATATCAAAAGACTAAACAAGTACGTGCATACAGTATTTTAAAGACATTTAATATTTTTTAAAAAGACATTTTAAAATGTAATGTTTTTCTAGCATAAAATAAATATGCATCATGACGCATAATTTCAAAGGGTTAAGCTCAGGATGCAGTTACCAAAGAATGAGTTTTCATAAAATGAACTCAATGAAAATTTTCATTCTTATTTAGAGCCGAGCACCTATGCTCCTATGTACAATTTCCCACTTTCTGCTCCTTCTGTTGAAAAAGGGGGGGTTTGATTGGTTGGGGTTTTTTTAACTTTTTTTAAATTTCAATTCTATTGTATTTAAAGTCACTAGATACCAATATAAATACTAAGTATTAAATAGTCTATGTACTATACAAACAGTATAAGTTTCTCTTAATTCAGAATTATGAAAATGAAATAGAAGAATATTTTATTTCAAGTTTAGTTTTGGTTTGTATTGGTAAAATTGAGTTAGAGAATTCTGAATTTCAACCAGTCACAATTACTTAGTGTGAAAAAGGTAATTTATCATTTTTTTGTCTCCACAACAGAAGTGAAATACTGTAGCAGGACAACAAGCTGTATGAGTAATTCTGTATACTATAAACCTGACTATTTCAAATTTTCTTTAATGATTTTTCCAAACAGACACCATTCAATTTTATGGATCCTGAATGCTACCTCTTCCACTGCCAGACAGAGACAGACCCAGGAATCCCTGTCTCAAAGGAGGGTCAAGGTACCTCAGAGCTTTAAAATAATAATAAGGTTATCAAGGTTGTAGCTGCAAACATCATATCCACTGATATCAATGGAAAAATAATATTTCATTTCTGACTTTATTTCAGGACTTTTAGAAAGTTACTTAGTAGAGCTACCACTGATGAAGACCATTTCTATTATTTAATCTATGTAAAAGGTTTCTAAAACAAAAGACTTTTTTTTCCGCATGCCACACTTTCTCTACTGCTGATGACTTTCACATCCTTATCTGTGCTGAATCAACCCCTTTGATGCTGTATGCACTAATGTAGGGGCAGAAAGCTCAGTCAGTGACAGTAGTCAGGCAATGATTGTGAGGCAGAAATATGCATTCCTAGTCAGCACTGTGTTCCAAATAGACAGACATTGCATAGAGCACCATCACCTAATCCATTTAAGCTACTGATCCTATCCAAGCCAATTATTTGATGGCAATAGGAGGATCCATCAGCAGAAAGACTAGAGGTATTCTTTCATGTTCATTTGTTTGTAATTCTGAGTTTTAATAGCTTTTCATTGCCTCTTTTTCTCTAATTCAGCTCAAACACCAGAACACATTTTTCTTCTATCATAGGACTCTCAGCTTCAATCTTTAATTTACCATCCCCAGGAAAAATCTCAAAATTAAAAGCAGATAGAGTGAGAGAAGGTTATACGTAGGTACCTGTCCTTTCATAATCTACCAATAAAATCCAAAGTACAGTGTCATTTGTAATTTAAGATACAACAAATCTTTCCAGGCCAAGCTCTCAAAAGAACAGATAGTAATAGAGAACACCTAGCTACGGCTGTGAAAATAGAAACATACTTATACAATGCTTATTGGAATTCCCACTGCCACCACATTTACTTCGTAGTGAGCACTTTACAGGTACACTTGCATTTTCTGTGCAAACAAGACGGAAAAAAATAGGAGTTTAGTTGGAGACACAATGTGATAATGAGACTTCCAGTGTAAGCTAGTGGCAATACTGTGTCATCTGCTTATTCTTACAATTACATTTCAATATTAACTGTTCTCATTTACATACACATTCAGATTTATATGGACAGTTTATTCACCACAGCCACAGTTTGGTTATGTATGTTATGCATACATGATTATATACAGCATCAAAAAAGTATAAATAATAATAATATAAAGTATTTTATAATATCTATTATAATACTAAGTGTAGTAAAATAATTGAAATATTAAAATCCTTTCAAACAGTTTACCCATAAGAACTGAAACACGAAGAGACTGCTTAGCCTCTGTCAAAGAATCTAATAGTTCCAAAATCCAAAAGAAGGAACCTGTTTCAAAGACAGCATATGAACGTATTTCTTTTTGTAGCCATGTCATACATCCTGATTAAATCCTAAATCTGTGTATGTAAGACCTTGAATTACTGCACAAGGTCTTCACTCACTATGCTGTCAATGAGCTGGGTTGCTGTGAGAAAAATTGTACAAGAGCTCCTAACAAGAGGCCCTGCAAGGATGCATATATTCATAGCACGTGGGTGTCACGGATGGAGCGACGCACTCCCCTTGTGAGAGAGAAGTAGCAATAAGTTTATTGACATAAAACAGCAGTCTAACAAAGCTGAGTAGTAAATGTCTCAGAGGTTTAACAGGACTCAACGGCAAGGTACACTTCATTATTTACTCTAGAGAAGAGGGTCAGACAAAACTGGCAGGGAGATCCTTCTGTCAAGTCATGAGGGTTAGAAAGCACCCCCCCCACTCTTTAAACACCTTTCTGAGGGAGTTTAAGGTATGCTGAATCCATACCTAGCCCCAGATTTAGCCAATGGTTTATGTCAAAGGGATTATGTGCGTACAATCAATCCCTTATATCACTTAGAAGAGATTTCAAAGTTTCAGCACACTTATTCCAAATTCACTTACTGAGTACCTGACTCAGCCTAAAGCAGTAATCTTGAGAGGTGTCCCAGTTCAAGGGAAGATCCTGGTGTGCAGCTCTCTGCCATGTGCAAGAGTTCAACAGGCCCTGGGCTGTCCACTATTTATGGATGATTTTCTTATAGTCACATTCACGTACCAGCCGTAGTTTGGTTGGCACATGCTCAAATAGCCCTCAGCTGTTCAGCAAGGCTTATGGCCCTAACTATTGTGTTCTGTATCTTCCCAGAGTCCAGTTTAATCCAGAGACAGCCAGTCAGACCACCACTGATATCTAGTACTTAAGCAGGAAAGAAAAAGAGGGGGAGGAGGTGGTGGGCACACCATCATAGTGGAAAACTTAGCAATGCCTTGACTTTTGAGAGTTTCCTTTTATATTCTCAGTATTACTGTCATCGCCATGCACAGAACTTCCCACATTTTTAAACACCAAGAAGAAAGGCAACAGGAATTGTTCATCTTCTAATTTCTCAACACACAGGGGTCTTTATCTCACTACCAGAAGCCCTTCAAGCCAAGACCTAAGTCCCGCTCTCAGTGCATTTCAAACCACCACAGCTACCTGAGTCTGAACTCGAGTTTTATGAAATGAAGACGTACACCACTTCAGTAAACCATAACTGAAAACAATCTTTGCTTTAATATTCCGATATGAAATGTGAATGTTTCTACCATTTATTTTTACCATTTATTTTTCTTAAGTATTATCAACTTCTTAGTAACTGCCATAATTAGGCATAGCACTTCATATGGATTCAGTTTTCTTTTTCTTTTTTTTTAAGATGTTGTAATTTTGCTGACAGATAAATGAGTCATCGGTCTGTCAAACAAAAGTGAGAAAAGAGTAGGTAAGAAAATCTCTTTTTTCAAGGCTTTTGGAGCTCATGTAATCAGTGGGATTTTAGAAAAATTAATACACCTTTTACAGAAGCGCTTCAAATCAGGAAACAATTACCTGGCATTGCAGCCATGCATGTCTTAAAAACTGCTGAACACAATAGATGCCCAGGCTGCACTCAGCCAAGGCTGAGGATGGCATTTCAGAGCCCAGCACTACACGCTGGTGTTCTCATAGCCTGCAGCAAAGAGAGACCTGTGCCCTCACTGAGAGATGGCCTCCCCACACTCGAGCTCACAGCAGTGATGCCCACACTCTCCTTATCCAGCCTCTGTTTTAACCCTGAAAGATTTCTGTGTTTCAGTGTCACTCAGCTAAAACTCACACCATGCAAAGCCTAAGGAAACTTCACGGGGTGCAGCGAGTGCAGCTGAAGTGGAGAGCACAGGTACCTCACCTTCGGTTGCTCCCAGCCTGCCATCTGTGGTCATGACTGAAATGGGAGATTCCTTTCTCAGTGCTGTTTTTTTAGAAGAATCACAAAATACAACATAAGCTGATGTTCTGCTGCTGTAAGGATACCTCAGCTCTCGGTGTCCCTGCCCAGGTACCAGGGTGCTGCAGGACAGATGGGAGCTGCCCCATGCCAGGAGCAGGTCATTCCAGCCAGCTTCAACCAACCCACTGCAGGGCACAGCTGAGTTCCACAGCCATCCCAGAGAGTGCCTCAGGGAAAGTACGTTTCAGAAAGGACAAAAAACGCCTGTAGAGCAGTGAGGGATGAGGGCAAAAAGTGTGAGAAACAGCTCTGGAAAGGCACAGGGCATGCCAGAAGGCGGCAGGAAGTTGTGCCATCTGCACTGGGGCAGGACTCCCTGACAGCCCACAGTGGAGACCATCCAGAATAGGTGGATAGAACTGTGTATTTCCATAGCCTTAAAGTTAAAAAAAAGGTCCCCTCCATTAAAAAGAAAATACTACCAGTTTGGGGCACTTTACTGGTCTTGAAATGAGTTCGTTAATGCTATTTTGTTATTGCTAATCAATCTAAAACTACAAAGGAGAAGAAAAGGCATTTTCTTTCAGAGGATGAAGGATACCTCACGTGCAAAGGCATTTAAAGCAGTTACGTTTCTAATTGTGCCATTGTCAGTGATAAACGGTTCGTTTGTTCCTCCCATAAATTTGTTGGTGACACAGGATACAAACAGAGGCTCATATCAAAACTGAAAAGAGGGATTCACAACAGACAAACCCTGATATTCAGCCCTTTCTCTTTCCCTTGCACAATGGCAGAGTCTAGAAAACCACTCATATCTGCACGAAGTATTTCTTTCCAAAGACAGTACTCAGCAGCACAGCACCACACTTGCAAAACTTTCCTCCACTTGCCTGATTTGCTTTGTTTTTATGGTCAAATGGTTTCCCCAAGAGTGACTTTTTATAAGCTCAGACTGAGCCAGTGTGTGGTCAGAGGTCAGAACTGTGAGGTACCTGATCTACGCACGAAAGCAGCACTGATATTTAACTGAGTTAGAAAGCTCACTGAGGCTTTTGAAAAACATCCGTGAAGGCATTTCAATTTAATGTGATTTGCATGCTAATTCCATCAGCTCAGTGACAAAGCAAAGATAGTGTCATCTGGAGTATTCGGAGTATTGTGACAAATCTTTAGATATTTGTACTGTTTTTCTATTGTTTTGTCTCTAGAGTTTCTTCACTGCTGTGAATCTACACCAATTAAGCTAATTGAGAATATCACCACGTTTTTGGTGCAAGATTATCTTGGAGAATGCAAACTGAAATATTTAAAAGGTATAATATATTTGCATTTATATCAATAATTTGGGGGTCGGGGAGGAGGGTTACTAGTGATCATTGTTTGATTGGTCCATGAAAATCATCACAGATTCAAGGACTGATATGTTACAAATGCACCCAGCCATTGCTTCACTAGAATACAGCAATTGCTGTGCTTATGACAGAAAGGATTAGTGGCAGATTTTATGCTGAAGGTGATGCAGTTGAGGAAGGAAAGCCTATGTCATGGTTTAATTCCTTTAAATTGGTTATCTCAATGATTCCTATCTAATTCAGCATACACATGCTTTTGGTATTTGTAATGCTTCTGCACCGAGTTTTACAGCACCTTTCATGTAGTCACGTGAACTGCACATTTATGTACTGTCTGTGTGCATACTGTGCAAGCAGATGAAGAGGCATTAAGCAGGGTGTTCTGCCAAGGTTTGGCAGAGTGCTGGTACAAATCATAGAAGGTAAACCTGTCACAGAAAACAAGCACAGAAACTCCTTTTACAAATCTCAAAATGCATGTTTGAGAACACCAGCAATGAGGAAGGCTTTCCTCCTATAGTTATGGTACTGGTTTTTCAGCACTACGAAGGACAGCAAAGGACAGAAAAACAGCACTACTCTGTTTTTCATATTATCTTACGTGCAAACATACTTTAAACTTAGCACATACTCTATACATGGTCCATTAACAAGAAACTATGCATGAAATATTCCAGACTTTATTTTAAGGTAGATACAAAAGTCATAGAAACTGAAAAGGCCGTGATGAAGGTCCCTTCAAAATTCCACTAAGAACTCGATTTTTTCATGTCAATATTCCCATTCTGTTGATCCTCATTATGCAGAAAAAAAGTCTTTTCCAGCAAATTGTTCTCTTTGTGAATTGTTATGAAATTTCACTTACCAAAACACATTTCAAACAAATTATTGATATCTAATTTCTTCCAGATTATATTGCCATATGAAAGACACCAATATGTGTGAATGAGATCATAAATTGTCCACTCTGCTTTTCAATTTTCCTCTCTTTGCATTTGAGGATTCAGAAACACCACGTTCACCTCTGAAGAAAATGAAGGAACATCCAAAATACAAACAATGAACATTTAAAAATCTCTTAGGCTGAGCTAAGTATAAATTGAATAGTGCAAAGCTATAATAGGGCTGTGTTTTCTTTCACAAACAAGGCATTTATTATTATTATTTGGTTTTAATCTACTTACACACAATCGCATAATATAATAATCATATTATCATTGCATAGATACGAAAAGACTGGTAAACAGCAACAACATAAATTGTCATTTAATCATTAAAATCACCAAGCAAAACCAAAATCAGGGTTGCCAGTACTGCACTGCCTAGCTGGCCTCATGCTCCCCCTTTCAGACACTAACATGACATTGTACTATTTTTGCCTCACCTCAAAAGATGAAAGACTAACAGAAAACAGCGAGGCATAGCTGACAACTCCATAGCTTTTTTTTCCAGCCTACTGCTCTACTGCTTTTTGGCAGTACTGAGTTTTTGTCCAACATTCTCTGGACATGTAGGAGTCAGAATTAAACACTATTTTTCAACAATGAATTTCAGGGAGCTTTTCAAAACAGAGTCAAAATAGCCTTTTAAAGTCAAAAGGCATTTTCAACTTTTCAGAAACGTGGGCAATACAATGATAAATGGACAGATTTCATAAATCAAAAGGAATTAACATTAGTGCATAATTAGAATGGAATAGATTTGATGGAAAAAGCTACTGGTGCAAATCTACTTTTACAAATTATAGCTCAAGGATCAACACATATCTGCTTTTTTTGTTGTTTTGTTTGTTTGTTTGTTTGTTTGTTTTTGATATTAAACAAAATCTACAGTACTCTAGGATGTGGTTACATAGTCTTCTGTGAGTCCTAGAGAAGACAAAAGTCTGGGCTGTAGGAAGAGTAATTAAACCTAACTGATCTGCACATAAGCTTAGTTTCAACACATGCAAACTATTTCTTGAAGCTCTGGGATATGAAGCTAATAGCCCAATTTGTCATATCTACCATGAATTATGAAATATAAAATGCACTGGGGGAAAATATTCAGCTTGATTTTATTACCGTCACCGTTTCAGTTGAAATGCCTACATATATCAGGCTACCTAGCTCTTAGTCATTTGCCAGACGATTTTATTCGCCATCATTTCCTCAAAGAAAACCTACATGAAAGCTCAACAAAAACTACACAAAATGCATAGAGCTCTTCATGAATTTGGCATTGCCCATCACCAAAGAACATGCAACTGCTGTCAGCAAGGTTGCTCACTTACAGACATCAGAAAAGCCACACTGACAGCTTCCACTGACTACCGCTGTTTGCTTAGTGCAACAGCCCCTTCAGTTTAGGGAGAGTAATCGGAGGAGCAGGAGGCCATCTCCCTCTTCTCCCACTGCACAGAAAGGGAGGAGGCAATGAGAAGCTTTGTAGCTGACCTGCTTAAAGCAGATCTGTTGAGAGCACAGAAATATTGGCAGAGCTCTGCATGTAAAAGCTTTTAGATATTCTGCCCATGGAGAAACAGGTGACTTCTGCTGCCACAGCTTGAAATGCCTCCAAAGCCCTCAACCTAAACCTTACCTGCAAACCTGCACGCTTTTGCCAAGGCAGAAATGGTATGAGACGGGAGATGCACAAGCAGCTGTTAATGAGTGTCGTCTTCACTGAAGATCAAGGGGAGTTGTCTGTTTGCCATTTTAAACACAAAAATAGAAACAAAGTAGGCTTCTTGCAGACCTATCTGAGTGTTTTATTTACTGGCACCAAAGCAGTGAAAGTCTGATGTCACATGTAACAAGTTTGACATAAAAAAGGGCATATGTCCTGATGGGGCTATAAAGCATAAAAATTTCTAATGTATGTAGAGTGGGTATTCACAACGTATTACAGTTCAGTGTCATACAAAGACATTCATGGTACACCACAAAATCCTTTTAGATAACTTGCGAGGATCAGGCTTAAAGACTACTGTAATTCTTTATAGTAATGCAAATGCAATGTTTAATCAGTACAACGAAATCAAGTTGATACAAAGCGACATATATAACCATGTGAAGCTTATTATTGGTAGTTTGAGGTATCAGTTTGTTTCAGACAGATTTTGGATGCTGTTTTTTACTCGAAATCCATGATAGCTACCACAACAAGGTGTGTTGCATGGAAAGACAAACTGTTAATACATTCTTCCTATCAAAATTATCTTTTTCATTAATGCACAGATGGCAAGAAATCAGGATTAAAAGGTTGACACTTTCTTACATCTAGCTGAAAAAACCTTGTAGCTGTTGTAAGTCTACAGGTTGTTACTGAAATGTGAAAATGAATTTTAAATTCATTATGATCTTCTTAGATCAATATAAAGTAGATAATTTGAGTATATTTTATTCACCTACAATTACTCTGAAAGTAAGTTTTGTTTCTGCTTTTCTTTTTCCTTCCCTTTTGTTTCTGCAAGGAGAACAAAATATGGATTCCTTCGCTTGGACACAGGAATGATGCAAAAGAAATAAACAAGGTTTATAAATATGCTCCTAAGATATAAACTAGAGTCCTCTTCAATCTCTTGTAGTATTTTCCTTTAGCCAGAGACTCCTACTATGGTTTGTGGCTCTTTTACTGAATTGAGGAATCATTAGGCCTTATCAGCAAAGTGAGTGTTGCAGACAGGCATTGGTCTTTGGATCTAAGTTAATCGCCTGTATAAACTGAGGACAAATTGTATAGTTACTTTGAAAGGAAGAAAAAGAGGCTTAGGACTCTAGATTATCTGTTCCACTAAGAACAAACAGCTCCCATGTGAACAGGATTTGGTGAGATAAGTGCTACAGAAGCACTGACTCAGAGCAGTCCAAGCTGCGGCTGACTCCACAACCCACTGACAGAAAAGTTTACAAGACATTTTTTTCATTAATACTCTTCCTTGATTATTCCTTGAGCCATGAGATTAACCACTGCTAACCAAAAGCTGCAGTCAATACTGGAGACCAAGAGGCGCCACTACCTATTTACATTATTGCCAGTAGTCTTCATCCTAAATGTGAGGCACCCCTACATAAAAAAAAACAAGTGAAATTCCCCTAGTTCTGTTGGAAAGTTGTCTTTTTTTTTTTCCAGAAAGTTGACATATCACAACAGTACAGTAAGCATAAATGACACAGCCATACTGACTTGAATCTGCAGGTAGCCTAGAGCAGGACGTCTAAGCGTGTGGAGTAATCACCCAGCTCACATTAATCACTGTCCTCATGAATCTGATTATCACCCTTCTCAAGGGCACATAAGAGTTCACCATTTTTACTGCAGGACTATTACCTTACTGCAATAATCCAAATAGCATTTTGTTTTCCTTCCCCCGCTGCCTGACAGAATCTGCTCTTGCTCTTTTTCATAAAAAGGAAAACCACATCCACATTCCCCACACTCCTCCTTGCAGATCACCTTTATGGGGTGAAAATAGATTGTTGAAGCTTTCAACAAACATCTGCCTATCATAGTGAAGCTAGGAAGTTGGAGATGGCTGATTAAATAGCAATATCCAAAGAGATATCACAGCAGAATCTTCCTCTCTATTAAAGGAAAACAAAACAAAACAAAATCAAAATAAGCCAGGAAAACTCAAGAACATTTTGAAACAGAAGTATCTGGAGTGTCTTGGAGCAGGTATCAGGCATTGGAATAAGTAACACAGGGTAATGAAGAACAGAGTATCTTGAAAAAGGCATTTCAAAGCACAACATGGTACACCTCATAAACCTGCTATGCACTGCTGAGTGGCTGGTGAGTTTTAACACCAACAGTCTCCTAATAGAAATTTTGCACATTAGAAAAACTTAAATAATTACAATAGGATAGAAGTGACAGGAGATTCGGGTAATACATCCATCCCTCAGTCTCATTCAAAAGTTCCCTCTGCAACACTTTAGTCTTTACTTACAAGCTGTTGGAGGCAACAAGACAAAGAAGAAAAGTGCAATCGAGGATGGGGCTGGCTTAGAAATCCTAATGTGAGAGAATCTTAATGGCGTGGAAAAAATTCCCTAAATTTAGGAAAATCCCTAAATTACCTGCCTTTTTCATTTTAGTAGCAGTTCTGTAACATAAAGAGTATGTTTGAAACAGAAAAAAAAAGACCCAGCAATGTACATAGCTCTCTGATTATATCTGATCATTTCATTTACAAAGAAAGGAAATACTAACCCCTACCAGCTCCTTTGGCTTCGGGGTTCTTTTGTCACACTACGAAACTGTTTTAAAATGCTAGCAACAATGGTCATTTTAAGAAAAGATATAGTATAGTATAAATAACAAGAATTACATTTTAAAAGCAAAGGCAATATGCTCCTCTTTTGAAAGTACAGTTATTTTAACTGTGATCAAAAGCACATTTGGGGTGCTCTCTAAGAACTGAAGCTAGGATTTCTTTAAGAAAAAAATGCACAGAACACCCGAACAGCTGCACATATTTAACATGTGTCAGCAAAGAAAGTTCTAAATAAACTCATACACAATATTCTCATCAAAATGGAGCAGGCAACTGAACAGTCCATCATCTTGATGCCAGACATATCTTTTTTCCGCTTCCTTTGGAGAAAATAACCATGTATTTTTTCTTGACAACTACATACTCATTTTTCTTGATACTTTAAAGTGTGAAGACTTCCATACTTTTATTTCTATGCTTCCATTAGAAAATACTTCTAAAAGCCTGCAACACTTGCTTAGTTCTAGTTTCTTATCTAATTCATTCAGAATACCCATCAATTTTGTGAAAGAACATGTAGTTAAGAAACTACAAATTTAAAGAGAAATTCTTAAGTAACCTCTATGATTTACCTAATACTGTGGACCTAATTCACAGAAAGCACCTTTAGTAAGACTTTTACTTACATAAGCAGCATTTCTCAGAGATAAGATTTCTGCTCCATGAGCTGTCAGTCTGAATCAGGTTAGATATGGTGTGGTGACTATGAAACACAAGTTTGGGCTTAAGAGAAAGAAGATAGTTCCAAAATAAAGTTACTGCTTTTATGCCAACTGAGGTACACTCCACAGGGGAACTGCACAGTGTAAGGGTAGGAAGAAAACATTTGTCATTTATGGACCTTTTTCTCCTTTTATGACTTTGTTTTAGCAGACAGAAGCAACTCTGCAGCCAGCTTGTATTTCTTCAGATCCTGTGACACATCTATAATAACATGTCAACCACAGAGATTTTGTCTTAGAGCTGTCCCAGTGTCCAGCTCATGCCTACTTCATTTTTCTTTGGTTGGGTGGGTGGGAGCTTTTTTGAAGCAGCAGAAAACCATTGTTTTAAATATGAGTTTCAATAATAAAAAACCAAACAGTCTAAGAGTTCACCTTAGGGATGATATACCAATATGCTAAAGCACTGCAAATTACCCCTCCTCCAAAGGGATTTGCCAAGTATAGAAACATATTCTTCCTCTGACAACTCCTACTTGACTTCCAGACCCTAAAGTCTTCCTAAACAAAACATCTGCAGCCTTTTCCTCCTACACTAAGCAGATCACCCTTTCAAAGAAGGAGATCAAGAAGGTCACCCTTCTATAGAAGGTTGGTCAAGCAGGACCTGCCTTTCATAAACCCATTCTGGCTGGGCCTGATCCCCTGGTTCTCCTGCACGTGCTACACGATGGCACTCAGGATCATCCGCTCCATGACTTTGTCTGGCAATGAGGTCAGGCAGACAGGCCTGTACTTTCCTGAATCCTCTTTCCAACCCCTCCTGTGGGTGGGTGTCTCTTCCAGTCAAATGGCACCTCTCCAGTTAGCCAGGACTGCTGGTCAGTGATGGAAAGCGGCTCAGTGAGCACATCTGCCAGCATTCTCAGGATTCTTGGGTGGATCCCATCCTGCGCCATAGACTTGTGCAGGTCTAAATGGTGTAGCAGGCAGGGAACCATTTCCTCCTGGATTGTGGGGGCCTCATTCTGCACCCTGTCCCTGTCTTCTGCCTCAAGGGGGCTTGGCAACCCCAGAACAACCGGTCTTTCTAATAAAGAGTGAAGCAAAGAAGGCATTAAGCACTTCAGCCTTTGTCACTGTTTCCTGGAGATTCTCCTTACCCCTAATTTTGTTGCCAGTGTATTTACAGCAACATCTTTTTATTATCTGAGGATGGCCTGCTCCGATGCCTTTAAGATTTCCTTCTTGAAGAATGTCCTGCTTTCCTGGATTCCTTTGCCCTTCAGGGCTGCCTCCCAAGGGACTCTCTCAACCAGTCTCAAAGAGGCCAAAGTGTGCCCTCTGGAAGTCCAGCTTCTGCTGACCCTGCTCTTTAATTCTCCAAGAATTAAATCTACCATTTCGTGATCTCTGTGCCCAAGACTGCCTCCAACCATCACATCAACAGCCAGTTCTCTGTTCACAGACAACAGATGCAGCAGGGTGTCCTCCCTATTTGTCTCTCTCATCAATAGTGTCAGGAAGTTATCACTCACATGCTCCAGGAATGCCCTAATCTGTTTGCTCTCTGCTGTGTGCTGTTTCCAGCAGACATCTGGTAAGCTGAAGTTCCCCAAGAGAACAAGGACCAGCAATTGTGAGACTTCTCCCAGCTGTTTACAGAGCATTTCATCCACCTGTCCAGCTGCCTGAGTGGTCTATAGCGGACTCTGACCATGGTATCTGCCTTACTGGCCTTCCTCCGGAGTCTTATCCAATACACACTTAAGCACATCATCATAAAGCCCTAGACAACCAAAACATTCCTTAACACCACAGACTTAGTCCACTGCCTCTCCTTCCACATCTTTCCTTGAAACAGCAGACCAAAGGACCTTGCTAGCACATTGAACCTTCACTTGGTTGTTGCTCACTTGTATGACACAGGAACAGCACCACTGAGATCAGAAGAGACTTCTGGAGATCATCTAGGCCACGACACTGCTCAAAACAGGGTCAATTACACTGCAACTGAATGCAACCAGCTTGTAAACCTGCACACCTTCAGTGGTCTACTCAGTAATTTTAGAACACTTGCAAGTGATAGTATTAAAAATTCTGTGGCGCTGCCTAAAGCTAAGAGCTTAAATCCTTTTGTTATTCCTGCAAGTGCTGTGTTATTATCTAGCGGAACATTATGAACTTACAGTTAAAACTGTTACATTTTTGTAGAAAAAGCTAAGATGCATTGTAAATAGCTTTGCTCGGTTTAAATAGTTCCTTTTAATTAGAGGGAGAAATGCATGCTATAGCATAAGTAAAACATTATTTAAGCTTTCACCTTTTCACTGATGTAAGAAAGACCTAATTAAACAATAGTAAACATTCTAAAAATGCACAGTACAGTGAAAAATATGTTTACTGATGAACACTAAGTAACAAAACATTAAACAGATGTTAATGAATGGGAGATAGTGTTAGTTTTGTTAGTTTTAGGAGCTGGAGTTCTAAAAAAAATTTGCACTTTTACTTAGACAGATATTTTTTTATTTCTTGCACAGTTGTTTACCCTAAAAAAAATAATTTTTTTTTTAAACTCACTTCAGACTTCAAAATAATGTTAGATGTGGTAGTGATTTTCTCTTCTGTCCACATCCAATGCCTAGAATATGTCCAAAACCAAAGCACTCATTCTATGTAAAAAAGGTAAGGCAAATCACACCACTAACATTTTTATATAGTGCTATTTCCCTGAAGCTGAAGGGCCTGGAGAACTTTACCCACGTCAATGATAGCTCAATCTTGCTGCTGTTCCACTTGAAGACTTTGAAAAGGTTACCATGGGGACTTAACTAGAATAGCATTAGGTTAATTATAAAGTTTGAAAAATGTCAGTTGGAAAGTACTTCTTGAGGCAGGCAAGCTGGAATTCACTTCAAGAAAAAACAGGGAGGAAAAACATAGATGCATTCATTCATTTACTTCCCAACATAAAAGAAATCCATTTCATTAAGCAAATTTAATTCATACAAAATGCTACTAATTTATCTGTTGTTTTCTTTTATTTTTCTGCATATTTAATAAAGACTCCTTGTCTCCTTTCTTACAATTTATTTGAGACTGAAGCTCTTTGTTACTTGGGTGATTACACAAATTTTCTTTTCAATGCCTTGAAGCTTAAGAGAAAAAGCATTGATTGACAATGAAAAGCACACTGATGCTGTATCCTCAGGAAAACATCAAGACCTTAAATTTCACTTCATATGAGACACAGAGCTTATAGAAAGTTGCAGGGTATACCCCACAAGCAAAACCAGCAGAAATTAGTAACTGCTATGAGCACATCTTGGTACAGCATTTCAGCAAACTTAAACTCCTTTGATGCCTGCAGTCTGATAACAGGCATGCAAAATATTTCTGTATCACTGTGTAATCTGGCAAAACAGCAGCAGCTTTTAGTCTGGGGTTGTGTACTAAACCCTCTCTCTCTCAAAACCTTTGTACAGTTTGTGCTAGAAATCCTTTCCCATCACGTATTGTTGTTCCCAAGAAAAGTTCCTTGCAAAGTCACTGTTAATGCCACCTATGGAGAAACTTCTACACTAACTTGTTAGAGCTGTTTTTATTAGTGCTGTAATGACAAAAATTACTATTTTTTCCAACTGAAATGCAGAAATAGAACTCCAGGAGATGTATATGCTACTGAGAATATGCAAGTGTTGCACAAGAACGGAAGCCAGTTTATTTACATAAACAGCAATGTTTGTTCATGTCCAGTTTAATCCTCAGAAAAGGAGACAGTAAGCCTGTCACTTGCTCTAGGTTTAATTGGACTGATGTTCAAACATATTTACCAACTTTGTAGTGTAGATTTTGATGTGAAGCTTTGCCAATACTCTGCTAGTTGATTTTCAAAATAATGCGATTAATAAAAAGAGAGAACTTTGTGCTACAGTACTGTGCTTAGATATAAACACAGCCATTCACTTTACCTGTGTCAGTAAAAGGACTGAGAACTGCAGAGTTTACAGATCTCTCCAGTTTCTTGTCAAGAAACCAACTGTATTTTTTTTTCTTTCCCCTGAAGTTTAATATTTCTAGAATGCTATGTTTCACCTTACTTTATTCATGAATAAAATTTCATAAGTGGAACCTGTCTACAAATTGCTATAGTCAGGAATTAGCCTGTGGCAGTGAGGAGAACAAACAACAGTTGCACTCAATCACCTTTATGTTTTCGTTATACCTATCTGAACTTCTAATGTTATCTCTATGTCTAATGATAACTATTGACTTGGAAAATACATTTCTTGTTTGTCAAGAGCCAAAAAACTACTGCATTTAGCTTTTTGATAAGGCAGTATCCATCACTGTGGATACACACCTTTTCCTGTTCTTGTCCAAGACTTTTATTTCTGCTTCAGTAGCAATCACAGCAAAAAGAAAATAATCAGACATATACCCATGCAAACTTGTATAACATGGAGGTTAATACATTTTCAAATACTGTGAGTGATACTTGTTGTTTCTAGTTAAATGATTAAATCTACTACTCAAGAAAGCCTGTGATATGACAATCTTTATCAATTAGCATTTTTTGGTGTAAAAATATTAAATATTAGATAATCTAGTTTTCAAAATGTGTTTGGAATACTATAAAATGAGGAACACTATCTCTTTAGAAAAATTCAGTGCATATTTCAAACTGAACACCCTAAGCAAGACAAAAATACAGACCCACGGCAGTTTTGAATTAGTACCCAAGTGAAAAACCCAGAGTGACACAGCATCAAAGGAAGAGACCTTACAGATGTTAAATGAGTGGATAAGCACAGGCAAAACAGTGCATAAAAAGCTAAAGATGATGCTGGGAATCTGAGTGCCCAAGTATTAACTGAGCATTAAACAAGTTCTTCCAAACAAGCACTCATTTTGAAATTTATTAGAAGGGGAACAAGACCTGTCACCACTAACCAGCCAGGAAAATGTATCAACACCTTGCTGTGAAGGAAAGACCCCAATATAAATTACTTTGAAACTTGGAGAAAAAAGGGTTTGTAAATCTGAGACATTTCAAGAACATACACTGACAGGTAAATGAAGAAAAAATATCCATAGTGAAAGTAACAGGCAGAATTTTAAAAAGGATTTGGAAAGTATGAGTGTGACTAGATTGCACTTTTCCAACATAGAGGGGAAAGTATTTCAATAACAGAAATAATTTGGCAAAGTCTGGATTAGTGCTGCACAGCTGGAGAGGAAAAGTAATAAAGGAAATATTATGCAAGAAGACATGGCCAGATGCACTCAGTCTGAACTGAAGATGTATTTGTCAGCCTGAGGTCTCTAGAAGCCAATAAAATTTTTTTCAAAGTCTTAGAAGAAAAATCTGTTTCCTTGTTAAACTTCTAGCTGAACATGTAGGTTAGACAAACAGATTTAGTTCGGACACGAGAAGATTTAGTTTCAAATAGAAAAACATTATCAATTTGGCATACTAACTGTAGTTAAAATCATACCACAAGCAAAATTATTCTGTGACTTTATCACTGAAGAAGACGATCAAGAATGATGGCCTGTAGCTCCACAGACAGACAGTGATAAAGGAAGAAAGATGAGTCATGGGAGCTAAATAACAGCAATTACTACAAAGAAGATGGGTTAATTTTAAAAGTGAATGCTAGCTTGAGAGTCAAAGGTATGTCCCAGTTCTGCCCTTCAGCCAGTGGGAAACCATAAGAGACTTTACTGGTAGCAGAAAACAGAAGTGCCACTTCAGAGTCCAAGGAAAAGAGTGGAGGAACTGCTTTACACTGCTACTCTTAACTTTGACAGCAAGGGAGAAAAGTTGTAGCTGGTTTCCAAAAAACATCAAGGTTATGAAGTTAATATCATGTATTTGTTATTTTTGTGCCCTTTCATCCAGTCTTATTAGTTCCTACATTCAAGGGACAATTTCAGCCCATTCTACCCAATAGTAAAGTTCCTAACTCAAATTCTTGCAAAGTTTAGGAGAACCAGTGGCTAATAGAAGAAATTAATTTGAGAAAAAGGCATAGCTTAGCTATTATTCATTCCCTGTGCTGGCCATTCAGTATTCACAAAGCTCCAGACAATGAAGAAAATTTCCTCATCAATAAAACTAACATATGGAGGTGACACTGCTTTATAAGGCTGGGGGATGGCAGTTCCTACAGCTTTTTCCTCTAGGTATCATGTTTGAATAGAATATGTTAATAAACACATGCACTGCTAGGAAATCACACAAGTTTAGTCTCTTACACCTGATAAGAACAAACTAAACAGAACTGATCTTTTTGCAACGGCAAGCAGAAGATCAGAAAAGTCTGAGATCAAAATCAGTAGAAAAAAAATTTATAAAGAGAAGCCAATAAAATACGTACTATTCTTAAAGTGTGATTCTTTTAGTCAAAACCAGGATGGCAATTTATTAGAGCTCAAACACTATAAGAATTTTGAAAGTAGAAGCAACTTACACTATTTAGCTTTTACCTAAAATACAAGCACATGTAAACGAGATATGGGCTGGGGTTTTTGCAGAATTTACTGGCACCAAAATCAAATGTAACTTTATTAGAGTCTGCAGATATTTGGATTGAGGACTTTAATGGGTTATATTCCAAGATTAGGGAACTAGATGCACAATCAAATTGGGAAGCTATTTAAAATGACTGGTGCAGACCTCTAATAAATGTGTCTATGCAGCAATATACTGATACAATTTTTTTTTCTTTTTAATGTAACTTACGAAGTGCTGCATCAATCCTCTGCCACAAGACAGCTGAGGTCCACCACTGCCCAGTAAAATAAACTGTTCAGCAGGAAGTCAGAAGCCATATTATTCTATAATTCCATGATTTTCAAGTACTTTTCAACATATTTGCAAGCTTAAATAAACACATTTCAAAACCATAATGAAATTCAAGAGAATTTTTTTAACAGGTAGACTGTAGCATGGTCCAGTTACATAATCATAGATCATCTGAATATTCAGATGGGAGGTTTGAGTATATAGCAATATTGTATTTTCCAGCTGTTGCTTGATATTAAAAAAGCATTTGTAGTGCATTATGAAAAGCAACTACTCCTAAAGACCTTTCTTGTATTCTACAGATTTTAAAATTTCAGTAATCCACCCTAGTATTGCATTTCTATGGCAAAATAGGCAGCATTTTTTCAGAAAAAGCTCCAGTAACTCACTGTAACCAGATATAGTCCATGTTTTTGTTAACTAATGCACATGTCCAAAAAAAACCTGTTAAAGTGATGAATAAGTACCACAGATTTCAATTTGCATGAGTCATAGCATCTTTGGTTTGCTGCCATAAAACCGGGTTTCATAAATTCACATCTGTGAAGATTCTTACAGCATGCAAGCACAGCTGTCCCTCAGATCCAACTTTCTCCACATTTTCTGAGCATCCTTTTGTCTGTCTGGTAAAATTAAGCCTCCAATTAGTATCATACAAATTATTCTGTCATACAGGTAGCATCTTGCTCTTCCACTAAACATCTGTTAGGAAAGCTGAGTATTTGTGTGTAAATTATATCTCCTTTCAAACATAATCTTTTAAGATTATGTTAGTAGATAAACTCCTTACACTCAACGTGGGAGGTATTAAATTGCCTAAAGAAAAAGTGAGTTCAATTTATCAATGGCTAACACTTCTACAGCACTTACTTTAAAAGCAGTTTTACCCATCAGATAATGTATGTGGCTCTATTAATACAAACTCTACCAAAGTAGTTCATGTACTTTCTAAATCTATCCTGACCAGTTTAGTTTTGTTTTTTTCATGACAATCAGGAAAATTGAGGTAATTCTTAAGGTCCACTCTAATTATCTAACTTAATTTTCTCTTCTATTGATCGATTGCCATATTTACTTGCTTAATGTACAAGCGCCAGTTTGAAAATTAATTTCACATGAGAATTTGTTAAATATTTTGAGCATTCATCTCTTCACCACATAATTTGTGATCCAACAAAGTTTTATTTCCAGGTTTTAGTTAATCCTAAATAAATCTTAGCTAGGGATATAAGATTTCAAGCTGTATCTTGGGGGACAAGTCAGGGGCTTGGGTATAGATGGCGTAGAGTCACATGGAACATGTGGCAGTGACAAGGCCACACTTGGTATGCTCACCCTGCCCCATGTTCTCGGATTGTTCTTATGTTAAGGACTTTCTTCACAATGCCTACAGCTCTCCAACCCCTGAGCACAGGCTGGTATTCAAAGAATACTTTAGTATGGATGCAGTAGAGACAAATCAACTGTATTTTTGAAAAAATGTGTGAAACAGAAAACAATTTTTACACATGATCAAATATGCTTACTACTGCAATTTTTATATGTGGCACTATCCCCAGTATAAGCACAGCCAAAGCCATTTTCACCTACTTCTTAGTTCTAAGAACATAGTTTTTCCTCCTACATAACGCCTCATGAACTACGTCACCACCCATGTATCTTTGTATTTCCTGCACAAAAATACACAGTACAGAATCTGTTTATATAATTATTATATAATTATTTCTACTGTTATTTCTTTCCCATAAAAATGGTATTTTTCATTCTGCTGCCACTTGAGGAATTTTTAAATAAAATGTGCATCTATGATAGAAAGAACTACAGGTTTACGTCACTACGAGCACTTCCCTACTCTTAATCTCTGCTGACTTGTAAAATTCTTTAAAGAAAGCAATGAATAAAACCTTCCTGAATCTAATCTGCAAAAATCAATAGTTTTGTTTTGTTGGTTTTTGTTGGTTTTTTGGGGGCGTTGTTTTTTCAGAAAGGAGAAAAATTCTAATACCTTCAGGCCATATGATTACAATTAGTAAAAGAACATAAAGTGAGTTTCCAACAGAAGGTACTGGAGAGGTATTCTGAATTTCCTTCTCACTCTAAGGTAAGCATGAGACACATTATAGGCAGATGGGTATACCAGATTTTTTTTTAACACCAGCATTCTAGGAAGCAGATTTTTAACACTATCTTTATACATAAGTTTGTTTTCACACTAAACAAAAATGCTACTATTTCTTATCTAGGGCCAAAAGAAAGTCAAAACTCACCCCACAAGAAGGATTAGTGCTTCTAATACATTACACTTCGACATCACAGTCTGAACAACGGAAACAAAGTGCTAGCATTTGATCTGTACTTGCTGTAACCAATAAGCTTTGCTGTTCTGTAATTCATGAGCACAGATTCTCATCATGACAAAGAAGTAGTGGAAAACCACTTTGGCAAAATTTAACAGTGGGCTGATAGAAAGTAAGTCATTCCATACCTTTAAGCATACTTGTCATCTACTTTGAATCTTTTTTAGCTTTAAATATAACTTTTCTGAGATAAGGGAAGGAAAAACTGCAAAGGATTTTCATGGTTTTGATTAACCATGGATTTTTCTTGAGGTGTACTGATTTAGTCCATATAATCAATAACAGTTGAACTGGCAGAACATCAGTCTGCATCACCTGCTAGTCTCAGTTTTAGGATGTGTTTCAGGGTTAGATGTCTTAAAGACTACAGAATCTATGTTACCAAAAACAGTACAAGATACGGTTACCCATAGAGTCACAAAATTAACATTCAGAAAGAATACATTAAATTCAAGAATTACATTCGTTAACATGCGCATCTCTGAATTGGTTTAGGCTTTGTCTCTAAATACAATTCTACATCCTGAGGAGTGTGAAATGCTTTTCCACATCTTTGGGGTTCCACAGTTATTTACATAAACAAATAGCAATAATTTATTAACTATTTCACAGCCTACTGCTTCAATAAAAGTATCTGATTCTGGGACTGAAGAAGGGCAGCATTCAAGGCAAAAATTGAGCAGGCAGTCTTGCAACTACTTATTTACTTTGAGCTTTAGAGTATTGGCGCTACGGAGTAATAATTGTATAGGGCTATTGGGATTAAAACTTGCCCCATGTATTTCTTCCTACTTCAGTGAAAAGTAGTTGCTGTATCGCACAGGAAGTTAAACAATTCCAAAGACAGTCAAAAGAAATCTGTAATATATAAAAACCAGATTTTGAAACATTCTGCTACATCTCACAAATCTCCAGTTTAGGTGAAGAACACCAGTAGAACCAGTCATTCACGTCCTGCAGGCCAAGCAGAAGCCACTTCCCTGTTCTGCATCTGCACCTCACCTTTGTTTAACACTCTGTACTCATTTCCACCAGAACGTAAGAACAGTTGCCTGCAGAAGCACAGGCAGAAGCAGAAAGCTAAATACATTTAGAGAGGTTAAACATATTTCATTCAGCAGAACCGATCAATTCATCTAGGGTATTTTAAGAATCAGCTAAAGGAACGTCTTTTTGATCTTCAAGGACGACCAGTGAAATCCCAAAGGATTTGTGAAATGCAAATATAACACTTTAAAGTCAGAGGGAGCAACCCACAGACAAACTCAGAGGCGAGACGATCTGACTGAGGCACTCAGGAAAATACTGGGCAATGCTAAACAATTTTAGAGGTGTGTACAAGATAACAAGATGTTCAGTATGTGGTTTGTGAGAACACCCTCCCTCTCCACCCCCACCACCCCACTCCCCAGTAATTAAACTAATCCATGTTTCCACATTTCATTTTATGTAAGATGATTCTTAACAAAGAAGGAGGAAATATTAGATACCAGGCTTCAGTAAGTTTCCGATGCTGCCTATGCAACTGTGTTTTGATGTTCAAAAAGTAACACCTTAGGAATTAACCAGGTATGAAAATAAGAACGATTAAAAAAGAACAGTTAAGCACTGAAACAAGACTATCAAGAGAGTCTGCAAAGCATCTCCAAAAAGTAGGTTCTAGAAAAAAAAAATATCAGGGTTGGCCTAAGATTATTTTTGGTCTTGCTTCCACATTTTTGGGAGGGACTAGATCTCCTGAAATCCCTTTTGGTATCCATTTTTATGACACCACAGTATCTCATAAACAAGTAGAATCAAATTACTGAAGGAAAGATAAGTAACTATCCAACTATCAAGAATTAGTCCTTGCCTGGAAGTCTGCCTGGGATCTTCCTGCAGAGGACTCTACTATATTAGCTAATGTTATTTTCAGTATTCGAAGGATGATAGAAAAATATAGTCACATAGCATTTGCTGTTGATTTGAAACTCAGAGCAAGCCCTTCAAGGATCAGAAATAAAAATCCAATTTATGAAAACAAAAAATAAAAATGCAAACTCAATCACACTGAATCCACTGATGAAAAAAGTGCTACACTATTCAGAGGTAAAAATCCCTTCAAAACATAAACAAAATGTCATTTCTATTAACCATTCATGTCATTTAAGATTTCCTGGCAACAAGGTGGAAAAACATTCTAAACTAAATTCTGCATGGTTTCAGAAGAAATTGTCTTAAAGAAAAAAGCAATCTTTCCACTGTAATCATCAGATGCCATTTGCCTGTGGCAAAATACTACAGATGAAAAAAAGTCTGATACCATCTCTGGTTGGTAACTTAACTGTTTTTTTATTTGAATGAATCACATTTTTCAAATTGAACAAAGGTGTTCTTGAAAAATTATTTTCATTAAGTCATTTACCTCTAACACTATCATGTCATTATTCCTCTCATTTGCCCACTGAAGTTGCCTCTTATCAGGTTTATTATCAGTAAATACTGATATTTAGTCTCAGAACATTATGTACTTGGAAACCTCAACTGAAAGAGTAATTCTGCAATTTCTGGGAAGCAATTGATACAGTTTCCAAATTTATTAATGTTCTAAATGACACTGAAAATGCTAAAGTACTAAATACAACTTCCAGTTAGAACATACTGAAATTCTACAGAAGCATTCAAGGTAATCTCTAAGATAATATAAGCACTCACTATATCAGTCTTTTGAATAATTTTTTAAGACATATAATTTCTCATTCTTCTATAAAAAGTCTTCCCATAAAATTGTGCAGAGGATTTTCTTCATCTGTATCCTGTTCTGGATGAGTAGAAGCCTTTCACAGTTTCATAACTTTTCCCAGAAAAATGGAAGTGTCTGAAAGAAGCAAATTTCAGTTCACCCAAGACAGCCCTACTAAAGTCAGCAACTAATGAAGAAATTAATAAAAAATATTTCTTTCATATCAGAATGGAACCTGGTGTGGTTCAAGAGGAAAAGGGATAAAACAAAAAGAAGGAACAGTGTCAAATATTTCCTACCAAGAACACAAATACAGACAAACTAATATATTATCCTTTCCTTCAACTAATTAAAAATTGCTATCAAACATATGGGTAAAACACATCCCAAAATCCAAGTCTTTCTAATTTTAGTAGTCAGTAAAAACACACAAACAAGATTTTTTTCTCTGAACCAAAGATTTTTGACTTTAATCCAATAAAAAACGTACAAGGATATTTCTAAATATTTTGTATATTGATTTTAACACATACATCATTGTTAGTAGTCCTATCAATAGCCCCTTTGCCTTCAGCTGGGTTAAACCCCTGTTTAAATACACAAATCAAGCCTTCAAGACCTTGAACACTGAGTTTTTTGCACTCCATGCTATGGACACTGAAGATAAAGCAGAATGCATCACAGTTATAGGCCAGATGAACAACATTTGTTTGCCATATGCAAATTTCCATACCTCACAAGCAGTATTCAAGAGGCCTGATGATCAAAAAGTCACGGATATTTCCATGGATCCTGGTGGATTTTGCTAAGTTACATTACATTTAAAAATCCATACAATTCAAAGTCCAGAGGTGACTAAAATATGAAGATTATTTTGTTTTATTGTACACACTTTGAGTATTGTCTGAGAGGAATTTAGGACCATGAACAAATACACCTTCATATTTCCCAACTAAAGTAAATAGGAAATCCACAAAAAAACCCCAAACCAAAGACATGGGTAGTGGAGAATTCAAATATTACATATGCAATAAATTCATTTACTGTTAATGCACAGAAACCTATCATCCAAGTCAACCTAAAAGCAAGTGACATATCTCAAAGTCTTTTCATTGCAGCGGTGCAATAACAGACTGAAAATTGGTAGGATAAAAAATTTGAAAATTAAAATATATTAAAGGACAGCAAAATATTTTATTACCTAAACAGCCCTTAAATAGCCAAGAAAACTAAAAAACTATGTCCACAAATCTGTGGCAGTCTTCATTGCAGTCTGTAACATAGAGCTTTGTTGAATCCCCACCATTCCAGATGCTGAAGCACACAGGCATGTGAGGTATGCCAGGACCCCATATAATGCTTAAAAATACTATTTTGGGGAGATAAAAATCTAAGGAAACTTTTCAAATTTGGCCCACTTTTTACTTCTGTCTAATGCTACATAGTTTCTGTCATGTACCTGTTACTTCACAAAATCATAGCTACAGATTAGGGTATGAGTTATCCCTGCTAAATAAGGCAGTCTTAGTAAGTATGCTGATACAATTTGTGTTAGCAATGCTAGTTTTCAAAGCAAGAAGGCATAATAGCCAGCTAAATTACAGTT
Organism: Rhagologus leucostigma; assembly: GCA_013397725.1. Taxonomy (NCBI): domain Eukaryota; kingdom Metazoa; phylum Chordata; class Aves; order Passeriformes; genus Rhagologus; species Rhagologus leucostigma. Next base: position 3,764,769 of record VZTD01004412.1, on the reverse strand, counting down.
CCACAAATAAAACTTTGCAAAAATTAACTATACCAGCACTTATTAGTAACTGAAAACCCGTCATTTTACTAAGCATTAATTTTTTCCCTTCTTGTGAATATGTCACCTATACTTAAAATTTTAAGCAAATATTTTATTTTTAAAAGACTAGTTTCATCTGAGGTCTATTCATGATTTATATTATTTTAATTTTTCATTCAGGGTAACTATTCATAACTGACTCTAAACAAGGATCAAATAATTAAATACTTAGAAACACAGTAAAACCCATATAGTTCCTAAAAGTCATCAATTGCAGGTTTTACAGACATAATGTTAAAAGCTCAACAGGTATTCAGTGTTGTTTGACATTGATGAGGTAAATTTAGAGACTTACTCTCTAATTACTAGAAACACTGAAAGGGCTAGCATCTGTGGATTAAAAGGACTGATTATACTCTAACAAAATACGCCAACAGCGTAGGAAAAAGCAAACAGGAAGCATGGCTACACTTTTACTAGCAAGTTTTATGCCAATCACTTCCATTAACTTGCAACTATTCCATAAAAGATCTGTTTCATTGCATTCTCTAGGAATATTCTGAAAAGAGAAGGCCCAAATTTGGAGGGAGCACAAGTGATTTAATGTCTATGCCCCAACTGAGCAAACTATCCCTTCTCCATTCATGGCTTGTGGATTCTTAGCACAAGTTTGTTTGGGTTGCTTTGGGTTTGTTTTTTTTTTCCTCAGCTTTCTTAAAGGACAAAGAACACCAAATTTGTTCTTTTCAAATTCAAATTTATTTTACCAGGGATTAAACTTGATCTCGATATCACCATTAAAGGCAAAGCTAAGTATTCTGGGCTCATGGTCAGTAATGGGCTATCACAAAACATAACAGGATTGCAGCATATAGGAAAACTGTCAGATGTGTGCCTAACCTACAGTTGCTGGGATAAGTAACCTCCAGGACCAACTGTCAGAGGATTCCCAAAGGAAGAAAATAGCATGCTCTTCCGTCACACACAGCACAACAGTGCAGGTCCTAACTGAGCTTTACAGGCACTGTCACAATCCAAGCAACCGGGAGTTTTAATTCTGAACAGTGCACACAGCAGACAAGAAAAGATATAAAACCTATGGAAAACGAAGGAAGGAGGGAGTGGCAGGACAAGTCTAGATAAAGCAAAAGGAATGCACAATTTTAAGCAAATATTAAATAAGGTTCAATTCTTTTGAATGACGTCAGTAGTCACAATGCAGTCATTGGGAGCAGAGTATAATACCAGCTACATCTGAACTTCAGTTACATGGACTAAGAGTAATGTCAGCTTCAGTTCACAGTCTCCATACTAGGCAGGAACATGTGATGACCTGCAGAATCTAGCTACCCCAGAGAAGTTTCCTCAATAAGTTGCTCTGGAAACCGTGTAAAATAATGTACGCTTCTTAAACTGATATAGTCCTGTATCAGTTAATGTATTGGGTTTGCACGGCCAAGCTTTGATAGTGGGGGCGCTGCAGGAGTGGCTTCTGTGAGGAGCAGCCAGAAGCTTCTTCCATATCCAGCAGAGCCAGTCCCTGGTAGCCCCACAGATGAACGTGCCACTGGTCAAGGCTGGGCCAATTAGAAATGGTGGTAACATCTCTGTGTTAACATATTTAAGAAGAAGAAGGGAAAAAAAAGTTGTTACACAGTTATAATTGCAGCCAGAGAAGAGTGGGGTGACAAATGAGAGAACAACCCTACAGACACCAAGGTCAGTGCAGAAGGAGAAGCAAGCACTGGAGCTGTCTCTGCAGCCCACAGAGACCGTGGTGAAGCAGCTGTGCCCCTGCAGCCCATGGAGGTCCAGAGGGATGCAGGGATCCGCCTGCAGCCTGTGGCCCACGCCAGAGTGGGTGGATGCCTGGAGGAGGCTGTAATCTGGTGGGAGGCCTGTTGGAGAGAGGGGGCCCCTGCTTCCAGACTGGAGCAGCCTGTCCTTGGAGGACTGCACCCCATGGAAGACTGATCCACAGAGCAGCAGTTTTGGGAGGACTGTGTGCCCATGGGAGGGACTCAGGTTGCAGCAGTTTGCAGAGAGCTGCTGCTCGTGAGATGGAGCCACACTGGAGAAGTTCACAGAGAACTGTCTCCTGTGGGAGGGACTCCATGGTGCAGCAGGGGAAAGACTCCTCTGCCTGAGCAGCAGCAGAAACCAAGGGTGATGAACTGATCATAACCCCCATTCCATCTCCTTGCGCCACTGGGGGAGGAGGTAGATCTCAGAAGGAGGGAGGGGTAGGGAGAAGGTAGTTTTCGAGGGACGGGTGGGAGGAAGGTGTTTTTTAAGGTCTCATTCTCCTGCTCTGATTTTGTTAGCAGGAAACTCAGCTAATATCTCTACTTTTAGCCTGTTTTGCCCATGACGGTATTTGATGAGCAATCTCTCCCAGTCTTTATCTCAATGCACAAACGCTTCACTATATTTTGTCTCCCCTGTCCAGCTGTGGAGAGGAGTGAGTGGCTTTGATGGGTACCTGGCATCCAGCCAGCATCAACCCACTACAGTCAATTATAAAATTTCTCAGTAAACTAAAGGAAGAAGAGGAAAAAAAATACCTCAAATGTAGTACAACATTCAAGGGTGAGTATATTGAAACCACAACTGATTTTCCATTGTTACACCACCACTTCAAAAAAATGTTAAGTAGTTTCCAAAAGAAATGGTTTGGTTTTTAAATCAGATTCTTACTCTAAGGGGAAAAAGAAAAGGAAAGAAATTTAAAAAAAGCCTGCAGAATTCATCACAATTTAAAATACCCAGAAGCTGTAAACAGTATGAAAAACCACTGAGATTACCTCATATTAAATGCACAGAAGTGTCTAAAATTCTGGCTGCATTCTACTTTCTTGAATTCTGTTCCATATTTTTGAATGTCACAGTCCATCTAGCCTGCCAATTAGTCCTCAGGACAAAACGCTTGCTACGCAACTGTGACAAACAGGGCTTGCTTAAGGTAAGGAGCCTCAGCAGGCAAAAACATTAATTAGTAAATCATCTTTTTTTTTTCCCCTCACATTAAAGTTGCCAAAAGCAAGAGAAGGCATCTGCTTATACTTATTAAAAATAATATCTCCTGCCAGTGATTGAAATACAAATTTAAATTGCAAATAAGAGAAAAACGGAGAAACTACCCTATTCACAAATGATAACATGAAGAGTAGCTGAGATTTGCAAAAACTTTATTGTAACTAGCACTGGTTTAATGCAAATAGTGTTGTGTAATATATCTCTTTATGCATTTCAAGATGCTGAATGTTTTCTTACACAAAGAAATAGCAGAAAACCTTCTCAATCTTACTCTTTATTACATATTTCACTATTGGATTCTCCCAGAATATCTTACCCAGATATTGGCAATAATAAGAACAACCTGAAGAGCGATGAAGGTTTTTAAAAAGGCCATTTTTTCCCCCTTATAAACTGGGATGCAGGCATAATTGTTTTTTAAGGGAGAGTGCATCCAATGGACATTTGGCAAAACTGCACAATGCTTATTTTTTGCTGCTTTGTTATGTAAGAACCCAAACCCTCTCTTAATTTGCTCTGGGATGCCTGATTCCAGGCCCACTGCAGTTCATAGGAACCTAGCCAACTGATGTCATTAAGCTCTGATTCAGCTGCATCCTGAAAAACTGCTTGGAAAATAACATTAATTGGATTCATATTGCAAATTCTATCAAACTACACATATTTTGGAAGCAGTAGTTTAAATTCCTATTTGTAAGAAACTAAACACTGGGTGAAATATTGTGGTTTCATCTTATGGAATGCCCAAGCAACAAGCTTCCTGATAAGAAAGGGTTTTCAGTTGCTACCCTTATTAGTTTTGAATTTTCTCCACTCTTTCCTCATCACGCTGAGAAGAGCAGAAACCTGCACAGAATTCAGAATGCTGACAAACCATGGATTTCTGCAACACTGCACTGATGTTCTGCTTTGCTCTCCATTCTCTTCCTAATGACTACTAGCGTTTTATTTCCTTCTTTGACTGCTATTTAGCATTAAGTTGATGTTTCCATGACTATATCTGTAACGACAGATTGGTGTTTGTCCTTGTTAGACAGTAACTCCTTGTGTAGCAAAGACCAACTCAAAAACCATCATGTAATATATGAATTAACGGAAGAAAAGAGATCTCAATATTTATCTAATTGAATTTTACCTGTCTTTTCTTTAACCAGTCAGACTATGTTTTAACATGCCTCTGCCATTCCTCACAGTTAGCCACAGCCCTATTCCCATAATAACTTGCCATTACACTATTCCCTTTTTCAGGTCACTTGAAAATATACTGAACAGTTCAGAATGCAGACCAAACCCCTGTAAATCTTGTCTCCCTCCTTCCATCACTAAACCAAATAATTTATCACTATCCTCAGTTTTTGGCTTTCCACTGATTTTTTATCAAAGAAAAGATGTTCCTTCTTGGGTCTTGACTGCCTTGTTTTCATAAAAGCCTCCGGTTTATGAAACCAGATTTTGTCACTAGTTATGGGATGTTCAAGTGCAGCACATCATTCAGGTCACCTTCATTAACAATGAACCAAATCCTTCAGAGAACACCAAAACAATGGTTATGCCAGACTACTTTTCACAAAAGCCATGCTGACACTTTCCAAGTATATCTTCTGTATCTATATCATATTTATCCACTAGATCAGAAAGTCTATTCTAAAGTAATTTCTACTATATTATATGGAACAGAGACTTACAGGCTTGCAGTTCTTTAAATTTCATATCAAGTCCTTTCTAAACACTGGCATTGTGTTTACCATCCTCTAATCCCAGGCACCAAGACAATTTTAAATGAAAAGTTGCACATCACCAGTAGTAATACAGCTATTTTCCCCTTGAATTCCTGCAGCACTCCTGGGCAAACACCATCTCTTCCAAGCAGTTTGCTATCTGTAGAGGCAGTAGGTGCTCTCCAGACATACTGAAAGACTCCTCCTGTTCCATATTTTGAAGCAGTATAACAGTCAGATACAATTAAACACTTCAAATTAGGAATTCAATAAACTGAATTAATCAAATTCACCTCTGTATGTTATTTTTATTGTCTGAGTTTTGACATCACCAGCATAAATTACCTGACTGACTTGTGATGTCAGAAGCCCCACTGACACATTGGGTTATAGGCAAAATTTATGCAGAACTCAATGTTTCATTTAATCAAGTAAATATAAGAGTAATGAGGTCCACTGAACTACAGAAATGCACAAACTCACACTTGCATTATTTCATTAAAAATACACGGAATCTAATTGTGCTGCTTATAGCAAACACCCAGAAATTTGTGTTCTTCTACAAAATAAAATCCTCCTGAACCTAAGAAGTGAGCACAGGAAAATAAACAGCAAGTGTTAGGTAACAGTTACTCATATTTGCATATTTAAGATTCTCAGATGATCTCATATAATTATTTTGGCCTTTTATATAACAGCAGCAAAACAAAAAACGCAGACGTTGCTTTGAAGACTTTCCTTGCTAGCTTTTCTCCACCCACAAATACACAGAAACAAGCACAGGCATTTCGACTGCTGGCGTGCATGGGTAGAAAAATTTCTAGGACAGATGCTAGATCCAAGCCATTTTGCTCCATAACAATATAAGCCTGACTGAAAAATGAAATCCAAATATCTCCATTACCTGAACTACCATGTTTTACTGATTTGCCATTACGAAAGACAGGTTTTTTAAAAATTTCTGCTAGTCAAACCGCCATAATATATAATGCTCTTACTTGAAGTTCCATGTTTGTTATTCTGAAACATTTATTATCAGTCTCAAGTTAATACTGAGTGCTTTCAGAAAACTTGTTGAAACATCATCAGAATAGTAGCTGTTTTGTAAGGCATAAAAATCATATTAGATATGTAATAACAAGTACTGTCGGAATGATATAAGTGAATAAATCATAGAAATTCTTAACTTTTTTTTCTTTCTGGAGTTTCCTAGTTACTTCTGCTAAAATTCTTTTTATTCAGATTTCTGAGCTTCTTCACGTATATGAATTTGCTTCCTTACATTTGATATTTGAAAAATGTGTATATTAATTAGATACTATTGTTTTACTGGGGGGAGTTTTTCAAAAGAGGTAGCCAGGCAAGAAATTTATATTCATGAGTACTTTATTCCAGTCTTTTTTTCTGAAAATCTAAATCTCAATCCAAATTTTTTGGGATTTTTTTTGTGAAAAAATGCTTGTACAATTCCAGGAATAGTGTTCTATGTTTTAACTATGAAATTAAAAATGTACCTGGCATCCCAAAAACCACATTAATTTAAAAGAAGACTCTCTAACACCTATTATCTCCTGCAGAACAATGAGGACATAGAAATAGGTCTTCTCCTGCCAGAAGACTTTCTCCAAGACATTCTACAAAATTCTTGACACAAAAGGCTGCAGGTGAAATAAAGAAATCTGTAGATGTAGGGCATATATACCAAGCAGACTGTCCATGCCATGGGATATTCAAAACTGAGATTTATGGGTTGTAGAAAAGTGTGCCAGGTGTGTCTAACAGAGGACACCAGCACCCACGATTTGCCAGATACAGGAAAGAAAGTTATGCCAGAGTTTCTGTCCCAGAGTTGGCATTCTAGAAGTCCCAGGAGCCTCAGCTTGCAATCAGGCATGCTTGGGAAGTCTAGTTAAGGGTTTTGGCACCCTACAGCAGAACTGTGACTCAGAACCTCAGGAACCCTTGGCTGCTAACTTGATAATGTCACTGAGCAACTGTAGCACACAGGGAGAATGCTAAAACTTAGAAACATTACATTTCAGTGTTTCTAGGAAAGAGAAAAGAAGAATCTCTGACTAGAAATTGATTAAAAATAGTATTATCTATGAAATACCAAACCGGCACACCACCCAAAATAATGAAAAACACAGACCTTCTTATGCATGAAAACCCCTACAATCTCAACTCACCAATATATTCAGGAATAAGAAATTTTCCTTCTCACACAGGCACAAAAATTAATCATTCCACTCTCAGAAGCTGAAAACCCTGGTTAGTTGCAGATTGGGCCCAGAAGGTCTGTAACCTAAACTCTTTGAACTGTTTTTGTTTAGTAGAAATATGCTGCAAGTGATAGAGCTCAGGTCTAGGTTTTAGGTACCATTCTAGGCAATTTGGACTATGAATAGTGGAAGGAGGGAGCAGTAAAATAGAAGGCAGTAACAATACTTACAAGACAAAACTTTTAGGAAACACATACTAGACTTCATATTTTAAAGACAGATTTCAAATATTTGTAACATTATCCTTTTAGATGTCTGCTCTATGCATTCATTGCTGGTTTGAAAGTCCTTTCCATCACCTCCCTTCATTTGATTTTTCAGGCAGAAACTCAGAATCTCAATCAGGTTTACCTTATACTTGCATTAAGGTTTAAATTTTGAAATGATCCTGTCCTATGTTTTCTAATATTTCATTATATCAGATAATCATTCACATATCAGAAGATACAAGCAAGAGGAGCCACTGCCTTTCCATTTTCCCACAAAAGGCTGCTACAAGACGCAAAATAGTTACAATCAGTTGAAGCAACTGTGCATTAAGATGAGAGTATGGTAAGAGAAAATGAAACATACTAAATATACTTTTTAAATATCACCTCTAACTTGCTTCCTAACTCTCCTAAAATAAGCCATGCTGGTTTTGTAGTGAAGACAGAGCTCTGAAACACGTTTGGTAGCCTTGTTTGAACTCTTTTTCATTCTCCAGTTCCATTTCTTTCTTGAAAAATGCATTATCCTGACAGAACAAATGGCAAGTAAACACTGTTTTTTCACTGCCTAGGTTGCGGTGACAGAGGAACAACCATTTTATATCCTAATTACCTCAGCATGATTTAAAACAGCACAAAATAGTGGAAGCATTTTTAGACATCTGAGAGAAACTTCTCATGAAGGAAGATTAATAGCTGGAAGAAGTTAATGTGTAGAAGTTAAGAAAAATTACATCCGCTCTCCACCAAAACACCATCACAACAAAAGGCTTTTTGCCTTCCTCATATTCTTCGAATATGATATATCTGAAAGATAGGTGAATCTTTTACAGAAAACAAACAACCTCAAAACAGACGGTTGGTTATAAGCCACCACAAATTATGGCTTCCCAGACCACACATTAATAGCCACCAACAGCTCTTTGAAACGTTCACCTTGCAGAGAGGCAGAGCTCAGAGAGCCATCCTGGATGACTAAGCCACACGAGGGAGCAAGAGGAGGACACAGCTATTACTCAGTGTAAGGAGCAAGAAAATAAAGATTTACACTTGAGAAAAATACACCAATTGCTCAGTGAAAGTGTTTGTAACTACAAAACTGTCTAAGCCTACATCAGTTTTGTATGCATCAATTCCTACTATTTCAGTCTGATGGAAATTTTTGAACTCTAGATATCTAAACTGCTACTCAAGCAAATACAGAACACACAGAGCTTCCATTTAATCAATTACAAAATAACTGACAGTAAACTTTAGAACCATAGAACAGCTCAGGTTAGAAGGGGCTTCAAGAAATCCTCCAGGCCAAACTTTTGTAGGAAAGGGAATCTTAAAATGAGACTATTCATCACCCTGTCCAGTCACATCTTGAAAACCTCTAGTCACAGGGACTCCACCATGCTCCTGAGGAGGTCATTCCAGTGAATGTTTGTTCTTACTTAAAAAGTTTATTTCTTATATCAGGATTAAACTTGTCTTTGAAAAGACAATTTGCAGTTGCAATTGCCCAAAGATAGCTTAGAGTGGGGTAATAAAAAAAAAATACCAAAAAATGCAAAGACAATAGAAAATAAAACATTCACAGAATCTTCCTGTTCAGTAGCAGCACTCACCAGAAAAAGTTACAGAAATACATTGAATAAAGAACTTTTGCAACTGTTAATTTAATAATTCCCTAAATTCATTTAGAGTTACTCAGAGTTTTCTATTCTTTTTCAAAGAATAAATTTTCCTTAACAGATATGCTTAAAATTTCAACATTCTCCAAAAGGAAAACCATCTTTTATTCCAGAAGGCTTCTTATTAAGTATCGTTTTAAAAGGCTTCACATCTGGATGGCATTCATACTTTAGCAATTCCAAGTACTGTCATTAAGAAACTAGGGAACTTGAACTTGAATATTGAAAAATATTTCTTTGGAAGAATAAAAAAATCATTACTAACATAAATATAATAATGTTCCATAAAATCTGAGAATAAATTACATTCAGACTCAAAATGCAACTTCGTATTATTTGTTAGCTGGAAATTTGCAGGAGCAAAACTGTTAGGATGCCAAGAATCTGACCTTCAGTGCCCCCAGTGAATCAACAGTGGTGGAGATCGCATGGTATGTACCATGCCCAGGGCTTAGATATCTAGGGTGAGGTGCTTCTTTCTGGCATTTCCTAACAGGATGATTAGCTTCCCTGTGAACTCATCTACATTAGTGCACCAGTTTACACGACAAATCTACTTCCAAGGCAAGTTTTCCACTTAACTGTGGAGACCTTGCATTATGAAGCAGTCTGCTCACAGGACATCAGCTGAATTCTTTTAACACTAAGGTAAACACAGAAATATGCTCCTAATTATCCACTGCACCATGGGACCAGACAAGAGGTTGACTGAAATAATGGCCCTAAAGTGTGTGTGATGGGAACCACATCAATTATTTCGTTGCACAGGTCTCCTCTCATTACCTGTTACTACCCTGTGTGGAGACCTTGTCACTCAAAGCTTTATATCATCCCTGACTGAGAGAAGCATTTTGTCTCATCCAACCAAGTTTCAGCTGCAGTCCACATGCACTCCTGCAAGGACCTTGCCAGGGAGTTCTCCCAAGGGACCAGTGCTGCCTCGTCCAGAAAATAAACCTTTCTGCCCAAGTCCTTCTCCAGATAGTATCCATCTAGTAACCACCTAAAAGTAACGACCAGGAAAAAATTAATGCACAGAAGAACTGCAAGGATTTACTGATACTGAAACACTGATTTTATAGTCAAGAACTACTGTCACAAAAAAAAAAAAAAGTACTATAAATAAATAAATACTGTCAGAAGACTAGATGACTGTCAAGACAGTACTCCAATACAGCCTGTTTCAAGTAAATAGCAAGATATATTCAGCTTTTACTGGCAGTTTAAGAATCTTGAGGCTTCCCACTGTCACAATAGTAAGAATATTAGTGTTGAGACTAAACTTGATAGTTATAAAAAGTGGTATCATTGCCACCTGAAATGTTAGTTAAATAAGACTGCCTCACAAAAAAAGGTGTCAACTCTCCTCCCACGATAATGCTGCTATTTAGCTTTATAAAACCAATACAACAAGTATAAACAAAGCAGTACAATTCTCGAGCATAGGCAATCCCAAGGGATAACTATGACCCAGCAAATTTCATTAAAAACAAGTTATCAAAAGGCAGGATTTGACTCATCTAGTCATTCAAAAAATTCTTTTGTCACATGCAAAAAGAGTAAGATTGTGTTTTGAGGTGCTAAAGATGGTTTTCCTTTCAGGTCATGCATGTGAGTTAACAAGATATTCTTCTCCACTATCTCCTTCATGATTTTCTTCCACAATATAGGTGGCATTACAGAGAAAGAATGAGCTACAGGTGTTCAGAATCTGAGAGAGACTATTTTCTGTTTCTGATACTTTATGGCATAAAGTGTATTTTGAGTTAAAAAAAAAAAGGATAGTTTTATCTTCCAGTCACCAGAAAGTTCCCCAAAGCCCACAGTGCCACACTGAAAATGGCACCATGTCATCTGATACAACAATAACAAGTTAGAAACACAGTAAGTGCTGCATGAGTAGGCAGGCTGCCCATTATCTTCAGTTTTCAGAGTATAACTGAGTTTCCCCTCAGTAGCACTTTAGATTTCACTTCATAAGCAAAAAAAAGACACATGTATCTTGAAACCCTTAAAAAAAAAACAAGTTTGTCAAGCAATTCGCATACCTTGCTTTACAATCTCACAAAGAAAAACCCTGCCCTGAAGCTGTCCTGCTTCCTTGAGGAGTTTCACCTATAAAACAAACTCCATCTTAGACTTAGTCTCCATTTTGCTTCATATTATGGAAAATCTCCAAAGATATTAAAGATTTCTCAGAGACAAGGGCAAAAGAATTCTATTCTTGATGTATTTCACCAGTTTTTATAAAGGCTCGATGATTAGCTGTACAGCTAAGTATCATTAACTTATCCCAACAATCATAAGTTAATGATGCCTGACAGAAATGTCCCTGACAAAGACCCACCAGAAGCAAAAGGTGTTCCCTTGGCATCGTCCAACTGCCAAACATTTATTTTTAATATTTTTATTTCACTTAATAAAAAAATTGACTGAACAGCTGAAAAAGCCATTTAGACATGTCTGAATTCTCTTTCTGAGACACGGCCCACATAACAAAGAAAGTGACATGATGTGATTAAGCACTGTGCCAGCAAGAGACAGGATGGATGATAAGAACTTGAGGCAAGGGTCAGTGTCAGCCTAAACAAGCCAGCAAGAAATTCTGTGGATCTGCCGGGTGCTCTGATACTTTGTAGTTAGGAAAATGCTTTCATGCTACAATGCTTAATGAGTGTTCCAGACATACTTCTACTGCCATAAAAACACACCTTTAATACAGGATTTAAACAGATAATAATAATGACCCTTTTGCTAGAAAAGCTGCTTTTAATCTTAAGATACCTCCTCTGAAGAAGGAAAATGAATGCTCATATCTTGACAAGATCAAATTCCTTATGAAAAAAATACAGATAGGGTAAACTACTACCACACAGTTAGTATAATCTTCCAAATACGAACCCAGGCAACCTTCATATCTCACACATCTCTGTCCAACCAGCCAGTGACTGAAAGAAATGGGCTATACAAATTTTCTTTGCCAGCTACAAGCTACCTGTAACAAAGGTTCAGAAGGAAACTAGAAAATAAAAACCCTTTAAAACTTTTTTTTTGGGTAGCAATATTAAATTAGAGACCCTTCTGCCAAACTATTCCTCAATTAAAGCACGAGATATGAAGAAATGCTAGAGGAACTACGAGTACTAATATCAGAAAAAGGCTCAATTGCATAAGATTCAGAGAGCTGTGCATAAAATATCCCCTCCATTCAAAGGGAAAATGGTGTAAAATGCATTTTTTAAAGTTCAAAAAGCATGGCTTAGAGCCTTTAGAATGCTACTACTCTCAAATTAAACTTTCCTGCCTCGCATTTGGTTCAGAGTTTAGCCAGTGTCACAGTTTATGTTATTTAGGTTAAACACTGTAACAACAGTGTTTTCCCCTGTGAAATGGCACAGAAAGCACTGAGGTAGCATGCACAGACACTGCACAGGGCCTTCCAGGTATAATCCTACCTCGAACATCCTTACACATTATGTTAGGGTTCACATCTTCCCTGAGTTTCACTGACCTCACAGACATTTTCTTTATATTGCAGATTGATTTTCCAATCGCTGTCTTGCCAAAGCTTGGACAAGTTTTGTTCATCTACATCTAATATCCTGAAATCATTGGTAGAGATTATTTTAACCATCTGTGCAGTTCCATAAATCTTTAAGTGAAGCATAAATCTTTAAGTTGTGGCATTCTTCTAAAGGAAGGAAGGTAGCCTTGCAGGTCCTGTCGGGTTTTGTCAACTCCTTTGACAACAGACAATCCAGCTGTCAACAACAGCAATGTGCTTTTAAAAAGTTTACACCCTCTGATAGGATATAAAAAACTCCATTCTACATTTGGTTTTCATTTTGTTAGATACAATCTACTCTTCAACCTCTGAGCTAAAATTCAATTGGAAAATTGGGTTTTCATCAAGAGGTAAATCACCCACTCCTTTCCAAAATCAAGACCAACTTAAAATCCTTCTGTCTACAGTCTTATCACACTATTAAGTTTAATACTTATTATTAAGTATTTATTATTAAGTTCTTTATAGAACAGGTCTGTAAAGAAAAAAGAAAAATGTTTTCAGCTCTCAAAAGAAAAAAATCTATCTTTCCCATCATCAGCCTTGAGCAATTTTAGCATCCCATTAACAGTTTGAGGACTATCACCATGAAAGATTTATCTTTCTTCAGTTCTTTAAAAACACCTCTAGAAAAACGAGACAGCACTTCCTTCACTCCTCTGCAAGGCTCGCATCTACACTGCAGTGTTCAAGTGACTTTGTTCACCTCTTTTTTTGCCTTTTTTTCCCCAATGATTCTGTATTTCTGATATCATGTAAGTAAAGCCTGAGGCAAGTGGTTTATTTTATTCTGCAAACAAACTCTGTGAAGGACTTGTTCAGGAAGCTACAGATTCTCTAAGCCTTGAAATACATCTCTCATATGAAAAACACTTCATTCTGATGACAGGCTTATTCTCTGGCTCCTCATGTCAGGTTCTTATTGCACAGTCTCCTGCCTCAAACAAGTTCAGCTACAGCAACAGGAAAAAAGTGGGTTTAGGCAGGACCTGGAAAATGCAGTGAGGGTAAAAAGACTACAAAGCTTTTGGCCCTCTCTTATGAGGGAATGCACTTATGTGGGATTTGCTGACATCTGAATAGACTTCATCAGGCAGTGCAGACATCTGCCTGTAAGCCAATCCTTCTGAGCTCTCTTTCTAGCCCAACAGTCTTCTCTAGGGTGTGATTTCCCTCTGCTAAAGAGAACATCTACATTTGGCTGGAAAAAATCAAATCCCACAAAGTATCTGTTTATCCTCGTTGACCGTAAAGAGAATCTGAAGGCACTGAATCAACCACACGTCTATAGAAAACTAAGAAGAGTCCCAGCCGTGGCCTGCAGCATTCTAGCAACTCCAGCATCATTCCGCCCACTGAGTGCAGTCCAGCAGCTGGGTTGACTGAGTATATATAGTGGTTGGATCCCTAAGAAACCTTTTTACATCAAGTGTACTCTACAACACATCCACCTGCATGTCTGTCTAGGTTTTCTCAGGCAAAAATCCAGTAGTCCTAAATTTATAACTCTGGAGCATATAATGTGCTCAAAAGAACATCTTGTTCCAATCAGGGTTTCACACAACCTTCATTTGGCTAAGGAGATGGGACACTAGACATGAAGATAGAAACAAGGAGAATCAGGTCATTTTCATTCACAGTAAAATATCCCAGCTCCTATTCAAGTCTACTTACAAATCCCAACTCTTACATATGCAATGAAATTAAACAGAAAACCCATCAGTTGCTGGAAGATCTAGACCAAGAGTTTTTCTGTCCCATGAAGAAAGAGACAAGATTTCAAACATATTTTCAGTCCTAAAATGAAAGGAAAAAGACTTCACATTTCTGTTATGCAGAAACATAAAGGCAGTTTGGAAAAAGTCTAAAATATTTTGGGTTTACCTACATCATTGTTAAAGTTCAAAGCCGTATTAAATCACAACAAACTAGACTGGATTATTCAACAACTTTGAGCCATTTGAATGAGGTGAAATGAAACAATATTTCCTGTCATACGTTCTGTTTGATGATTAAAAGTTGAGCTACACTTAGGTCTTTATTTGTGAGACTGTGATGGCTGTGTAAGGATGGAGGAAGCAAATCATGCTCCAAACTGGTAAGGATTCACTGAACAAATGCATATTTACCAGTTAATATGAAACTGAAAACAAATATTCACAAGAGACAGTGGCTGCATAAAAGAACACTAGAACATTGATAGAGATTATCTTCAAGGCATTTTATTCCTCACTGCACCCTAATCATACCTAAAAAAGAGATGTGATACACTCCCTATTGAATTCAATGGGTTTTCTTCTGTGCTTCCAAATACTCCTCACATAAAGGGTAACTGACATTTCCCAAAATGCCCAGAGATTTGCAAGGCTAACACTAAGATGGGTACTTTAGACTGGTAAAAGTTTGCATGCACTGCATCAAACGTATAAAAACAGAGGATTTATGGAGGGGAGATGAGAAAACAGATCTGAGTGATATGCTGTATTTTGCAAAAAATATAATCAGGGAAAGCCAAACAGGATGAGAATTTCACTCAAAACAAAGCAAATGTATTTCAGGTCTCTTGAAATTTGGAAGTGACCCTATCTCCCACCATCAGAACTACTTTTACTTGGTATGGAAGTACAAATAGGGCAAAGAGTCTGAGATAGATACATTACATGTCTTTAGCCTTTCAGATCTTTTTCTGAAAAACACATCTGTTGTCCATATTAAAGAACAGAACTGCTTTGATTTTTAGCAATAAATGTGTTACATCATCTTCATAAGCAGAAAGCAAAAACTGATGAACTTTTGTTATGATTTAAGTACCACTGGACCCTGAGGAAGGTACCAAGTGTTAACTTCCTTCCTCTAATTTCTCTCCGAACTGACAAGTCATGAAGAACCTTATAAAGAAAAATTGGAAGAAGAGTTCCAATATCAGATTAAAAATGTAGGAAAGAATTTAAAGCTTTAAAATTAGGAGAGCAACAAAAAGATGGACAAAAAGAAAGAAGCAGAGAATGGAATTAAAGAGCTGGAGGAGAAATAGAAGCAGCTGGGTGAAGGGGTGGGAAAAGAAGAATTGGTGCTTGAGAGTGAAGTCATGAAAGTATGGGGGAAGGTGTGGGAAAGAAGTGAGCAAGGACCTGAAGGGAGGAGAAAAATAAAGGAGAAAGGAGACAGCATACATTTTAAACTATTTAAACATTTGAAGAAGCTTCACATTTTTACCATCTGGCAGCATATGCAGTTTATTACGAAGTGCTGGAATGTGTTTTGTGGTGCACAGAGAACTGTTTCATGAGCTAATCAGAACTGGATAACTGGCCTGTAGTTATCTTCCTAAAAGTGAGAGAGGGCCCAGTGATGAGTCCAATGATCATGTCTAATCCCATCACCAGTAAAAATTAAAAATGAGTTCAAACCAAAGTCAAATATGCATGCTGATGCAAATGTCTCTGCTCAGCAAATTCTCCTACCTCTAAATAATGCATCACACAAGCATTTTGGCCAAATAACATTTTCCAGGAAGAGTGCTATCTGTTAGTCATCATAGTGTTGCAAGGAGTGCAGTAAGCCTGAAACAAAATATCTGATTCTATCTCTATTTCAGGGACAATTTCATGCAATAATTCTTCTACTTTTAAGTTCTCAACATTGCTAAAGATAAAATTCAAAATAGAAAAAAAAAACCCTATTCTTACAACTCAATTTTAGCTGTCTTTTTACAGTCAGACACACCTGGCAGTAATATTTGGGAGCAGAAGCTATCTCAATTAAACCTGAGCATACTTCACAGGTCTTCAAGGCCAGTTTCCCTTATCAAACTTGAATTCATATTTTTATTTAGTCTAACCAGCACCTATGTACACTAGCAAATTTCAAGTCCTATTGGAAAGCACATGGTGCTTTCTGTTCAGGGTGCTTGGAGCCATGTCATGGAACAAACCACTCTGATGAACAGACTCACCCGTGTCAAAGATTCCTCTTTGCTTACAGGCATTAATCTGTTGAAGATATACCACATCATATAATCAAGCGGATAAGAACAGTCTGACATAGGTAAAGTTATGCTAAAATTGTGTTCAGACTCCCAATTATCTGTCATGCTGTAAGCAGCCTTCATTTATCTGACTTAACGAAAGAGTTATAAATGTTATGGGAGGCATGGCATAAGAGAGGTAGAATTCACCCTGTGCAGATAGACTTCCAAGGGTGTGTCTGTAGGCAGGGACGGAGCAGCTGAAAAACTGGTATTAAAACTAGAGAGGAAAAAAAAGACAGTTTGTTATCTAACAAAACATGTTAAAAGAACTATGCATACTTTCCTGAAGGATGTATTCCAAATGTTTTATAAAAGAGCATAGCTATAACTAGTAAAGTACCAGAATCAAATAACAAACCATACTAAAGCCTGGGTTTTTTTAATTCTGCAGCTACAGAGTTTACCACACTATCTGTTTGAAAAATCAAGATTCTGTAGCATAAAAAAAATATAATTCTAGTGTAGCTTTTTGGTAGGAAATAAAACCTAAAATCATAAACTGCAATTAAGCTGTTGAAGTCATGTTAGCCTGAATTTGCATAAAGCCTGACATAAGAGCTCGGAATTACGAATTTGTCAGTTTCACTTCAGCATCATCATCAACTGTCTCATGGTTAATCAAATATTCTCCTCAGGCTAACCAATCTCTCTCATAAATCTTCTTAGAACAAGAACAAGAATGTGAAGAATAAGCCTCGGTTATTTCTTACCCTGATACCAAATATTATGATTTGCCTTTGAAAACTTTATCAGCAGGAAGGACATCCCACTGCTCATTTTCATATTCAAAACTTTTAGTACAGAACTCAATTTCACACTTTAATCTGAAATCAATGAAAAACTCCACCTGCAGACATTTCTGTCTTGCAGGGAATGCATAAGACTTAGTTCTCAGTATGCAACACAGCATGTTCTCACAATGTATATTTTTTCAGATATGTATCATTTTAAAAAAGCTTTTTGTTTCCCAACTGCAACTTAAAATTTTTACAACAACTATAAAAAACATGCCATAATCCCTGACAAACTGGTGCCAGCAGCCACTTAGCAGCCTCGGCCAAATTCAGAAGAGCCTTACATACCCATTGCAATCTTAGTATGACTGTAGAACAAATATAACTTTGACTCTCAATCATGTTGGAGGTGGTGTTAAAAATGATTGGAGAACTGAGGCAAATCTGGCAAGAACTGGACGTTTGTGCTCATTTTGAATCACTTCGAATTCAATTTTCAAACAAACACAAGCCCGAATGTGAGTTACAGTTTAAAGTGATCTGACCATCATTCTCCAGGGTTCTCAAGGTAGATGAACACCATGTTCGCTCAAATGTCTCAGGGATGTCAAAAACGAAAGTAGTTCCTAAAAGGAATTTTTAAAAATTCCAGGAAGGAGAACATATGCTTTAAATTCAGCTCTACATTAACAGGAACATTCATACCTCTCTGTTTACTTGGCTCTTGGTATAGAGGATAAATCTAAAGCAAAAAATCTCAGTCTCTGGATCTCATGCCAAGAAGAAGAACTGTGGGAAGACAGAGATGCCAGTTTGTGTTCTCCTAGGCATTCTAGGGATTCAGGGACAAATTTTGCATACTTTATGCATCCAAGTTACTTTATGCATAAAAAACTGAAGGAGAGTTCCACTGGAAAAAAAATTAATTAGGGTAAAGAACAAAAGATTTACTCAAGCAGAGTTCCTAATGCCTTCAACAAGTATAAAATCTAGAGGTCTCTTCAAATATAGTCACAATCCATTTCTTTAGAAAAGATTTTGTAAACAGTTGCTGTAAGTAGACAATTTGAAGATATCAGAAAATCTAGAATGAAGCTACAAATGGGCTAGACATAATATAAAGTTCACATTATGGGTCATGAAAGCTTAGAGCCAGTTTAATCCCTGAACCAGTTCTACTGCTTTTTCTGGAAGTCCACATTTATTTAGAATCTACAGCATCTAACAAACTACTGCTACCCTCTAAGGGGCTCTAGGCTTTGACTTCTTGAACACAAACCTGAGCTCACACGATTTTATGATAAAATTAATTTGCTGTAGTATCAAATTAGGGACAAACAACTTTCATATCTTCAACAAGAGATGGAACTTTCCCTTCCCTGGGGAAACAGCGATTAGCTTCAGGCCTACACCATTCACTTAGATATTATACAGAAACACCGTTTCTTAGAGATGACAAAGTTTGATCACAGAAGGGTGCATCAAAGTGAAGCACACAATTTTAGAGTGGCGTGATGGTGAGACTCAGACTAGCAGGAGTTTCAAAGATTTGGATACCACACGGGAACCAAATAAGTTTAAATATTAGCAGAATGTGTTGATAATCAAATATAACAATCTGACTTCAGATGTCAGTATGATGAAAGTCTAGAAACAGTACTAGAAGCCTGAAGTAGGTCCAGATGTTCTGAAAAGATTCACCTTATTAACAACAACATTGAAAGCCACGGTGAATCCCAACTGATTTACATCCTTGTTTTTAAGGCATTATTCCATTTATATCAGGAATTTAATGCATTCTGCCACACAAATGAAAATAACATCACCTGTCTGCAAAGAAGCGATAGGGAAGGAGTAGAGGAAGCAAGCAAAAAAGTATCATGGTATATCTAGAGCTGAGACAACACAAGTCTGGAGATACACAGAATAACTCTACATTTGTAAAGCAACATCCACTTATCAGTAAATTAGAAACAAATATAATTAAGATACCAAGAAATATCACCCCAAGGCATCATTTGTACTTTTGTAAGTTGATATCTGTCTGTGTCCTACAGTAAAACTTGCCTATCAGAGCAGAGGGGTGAGAGCAGTCCTTATCAAGTCTGCCAAGGTTATGACAAAATTAATTTGTGATAATATCACAGAGGTGACAAAAGATACTTCTGCAGCTTTGATGGTTCCCAAGAGATGGAACTCTATTTAGTAAAATGGGAAGACATCATTTCCATTCTGTCTAGCAGTGGACAGTGCTCAGTGATACACCTGCTTAACAGAGAATGGGGCGCAGCACGGCTTATTCAGACTGATCAGTATTTCCCATAATAAGACGATTTTGCTAGTTGTTTATAAAATTATACAAAATAAACCAATGAACTAAAGGTGCCAAATGCCTGACATGTGCTAAAGACTTTCATTTGAAAATACTTCAGAAAAGCCAATAACTCCAAGAATCAAAAGAAAAAGAAAAAAATATTATGTTAATGTTAAAACAACTCCTGCATTTTAGAATAGAAATCAGTCTGAAACCTGGCCAGTCACAGAAGCCGTTCTCCCCTGAAATCCAATGGGCTCTATTGGGCACTCCTGTTCATAACCGTCAATCTTTGGGAATTCAAACCAGAAATCTTCTCCTGAGCTAAGCAACAGTTCTGTTCACTTTTGCACTCTGCAGATTGGCCCACTTCTGCCATGGATCTCTTTCAGGACAATCAAAACTTGGAATTGCACAGACAGTGGAACATTCTGTATTTGAATAAGGACAAGAGTTCTCAAACCTCCTACCTGTCTGTATTTCTATATTCATGTGAACAAGAAATAAGTACAGAAATAATGAATGCTTATTCAGCAAGCACCTTTTCTTTGTCACGTTACTGTTTCCATCTATGAGGGGAAAAAAGGTAAAGCTTAAAAAACCATTTTGAAATGCTAAAATACACAATGTCAAATGCTGTAGTAACAGCAGCATATCTCAACACCTGAACTCTGATGTTTGACTTTTAGGCACCCTTGAAATAACCGAACTGCAAGGTCATTCAAAGCATGAAAAGTACGTTACAGTATCAATGTAATTATACAGGAAGTACCACACTGACACCTTGTAGTTTTCTAGATGTTGGAGCAAGGATTGTTGGAGCCCTAATACGGCTGCCATTTTGCAATAATTACTACCTACTCTCATTGTGGAAATCAGAGATGAGAATACTAAACTATTTCTTATATATTTGAATATTATGTATTAGAGCAAGGGAAACAAGGAGGGAGGACAGGAGGAAAAAGACAGGATAAAGGTAATACGTAGTGGTTCAAGTTGGGATCAGTGAAGCCTGTGCACTAACTACTATGTAAAATGTAGTTTGTTTGATCTTTACTGAGCTGTCACTCAAGCATGTCCCCAGCAAATATTCTTCTAGAAATGTAATTCTGTTATTTCTGCCAGTTACAGGAGGGAGCTGCTGGTGCTGGTGTTAATGACAATCGCCTAATCGTGCTTATCGAAGCAAAGGTACTTACCCAAAGAGTGGAAGTCTTGTTTCTGACAACAAGTTATGACAAGAAAAATAAAAGTCCTTGAAAACATAATGCAACTTCATGACAAAATCTCCAGATTTTTCAGATCATAGAATCATTTAGGTTGAAATAGACCTTCGAGATCATCAAATCCAATCATTAACCCAGCACTACCAAGTCCCCCACTAAATTGTGTTCCTAAGTGCCACTTCTACATGTGTTTTAAATACCTCCAGGGGTATTTAAACTTAACTACTTCCCTGGGCAGCCTGTTCCAATGCTCAGCAACCCTTTAGGTGAAGAAATTTTTCTTAATATGCAGTCTACACCTCCCCTGGTGCAACTGTAGACCTTTTCCTCTTCTCTTATTGACAGTAACAACCTCCACCTTTCTACAAACTCATTCAGGCAGTTGTAGAGAGAAATGAGGTCTCCTCTGAGCCTCCTTTTCTTCAGGATAAACGTCCTTGGCTCCCTCAGATGGTCCTTGTAGGACTTGTGCTCTAGACCCTTTACCAATTTTGTGTCCCTTGCATTTAATAGAATTTTAACATTATTCAATTAGAACGAAGAATGTCAGAATAAAAGAGCACATACAGTTTAGATTGGGAAGTCACTGGGGTCATGGACAATAAATCAATTTTAGTTTCTTCTCTACTGCTTTGGAGATAATTCTTTTCCTTTTTTTAAATCATAATCACAGATGAAAGTAAGTACTTTTATAAATGTAGCAAATAATTTTAAGAATGTCCCCACTCTGCAACTCTCCACTCTGCAACAAAGCAGTCTGAACCATGTGTTAAGAGGCATAAAGCAGGAAAGATCCTTTGACACTTGCAGTAGCCATCACACGCTTTGAACTCTAATCACTCATTCCTTTCCCAGTCACTTGGAGAACAGGGCAGAAGCACAGCATTGTTTAAAGCAAGGTTCTCCCTCACCAAAAAAACCAGCCAAACAACCTAGTTTTTACACAAAGAAATACAGGGAAACATGCTTACACCAGAATTAGCTCTTGCTTGCGAAGAGAAGTGTGCTATTTCTCACATCTTTCCTGATCAGCTAGTTCAAGTCAAGACTGTCCAAGCTTATTGCAGACAATGAAAAAGTGCTTGAGGTAGGAAAATTATTAGACCTACAAATCATGGTTAGGGTCCTGTTTAAAATTAATTTAAGACTTAAATTCTTCTGAATGCAGGAAGACACAGACATACACAGATTCTTTGCTCACTTGTTCAGCTAGAACACCCTACTATTCTTCTGCACCGGTTCCTCTATCTCCAGCTGTCTCATCTTCTTGTACTCTTTGACTCTTCCTTTGGTTCACAAAACTTTCACTAAAGAAAATGCAACTTAGGGACAGGGAACAGGAAAAAGGAAGGAGGAGTGCTATTTTCTGTGTATTGTTTTGAGGCTCCACTTCAGCTTTCTGGTTGATCCAGAAACATATCCATTTCATACATTTTCCTCCAATAAGTAGATGGTCGTTACACCCATTACTTCTAATCTGACACGTAACATTTCTTTCCATGGAAGGCAAATACAAGGAATATGTGAGACTGCTCCATGAAACTAACCATGTCAGTTGGGAAGAACAAAGACCATGAGTTTGAGTCTAATGACAAGTGATACAGTTTTCTGTTTTCAGGGTGATAGTCATTTCCATTTCCCTCACTAATTTTACTAGAAGGCAATGTTCATGTACTTTATTCTGAAAGTTCATTTTTGTATATTGTTCTATAAACAGCAAAGAGCAATTCTTCCAAAGTCAAATATTTTACTTTTTAACAACCACTACTACTCCTGTGTTCCACTCTTCACTGAAAAAAAAAAAGATAATAAAAATCCTTACAGGTAAATTACCTTACAGGTAAGCAGAAGTTTCTTCTGCTCTCATTTTATTTTCCTGTAATATGAAGTCCCTGTCTGCAAAGCCAAAGCCAAAGCCTCAGGAAGCTACAGTTTGCATATCTATAGAAAAAAACCAAACAGTTGTGCATAGAGGAAGATAATAAAAAGTGGTTTTGACAAGGTAAAAATACATGAAGACTCACACAAGAATTTTTTAATCAATTAAAATGTAAAGCAAACAGAATTACATGACTACATTCATTCTCATCCACGAACAAAATTGCATATAGCAAGCTGCAACTTGTTGCCCCCAGCTAAGCACAAATACATTCTCTATCTTAAATACACATTGAAACATAATTAGATTTTATATATAGGTTTGATTAAAGTTACAGTTTCTGTTATGAACAAAGCTTTAACTGGGTCATCTATAGCTTAGGCAAGAGTTTAATCACAGCTTCTCTCCGCTCTTAGAATAAAAAGTAGGATTTTCTGAAATGCATCACTTCTTATTTTTAGACTTTTCTGCTATCTTCACCATGTTCTGAAGAGAGCTTGCCATTTTACTTGACCTCAACCTATCATTACACACAATAAGCATGAAAATTCGTATTTCATAAAAGAACAAAATTTCTCCCTCATGGTACTACTTAAGAAAGTCTCATCCTTTTCCTTTTGTTTCTCCATCTCTTCCAAGAAAACATGTGTTTTGGCATTTTGTGAAATATTATCGAAATTGCAAGTCACCTTTTTTCTAGTATATGCTCTTAGTGCATAAAAAACAGCTCACAGAAACTGAGAATTGTTTTAAAAAACCTGGTGTGATATGGAGTTTCATAACATTGCATGCTCTGGACTAGGCCAGACATCTTTCTTTTTAATCAGTTCCTATGTGGGCTGCTGTGTGTAACCACAGGACAAACTGGCCCTACGTCGTTCATCAGACTTGTAATAAGTGCAGAAATGTAATGCAGCATTTTTGGGCACTGTGAGGTTTGTACCCTGCAAACTTACTCTAAACTGATTAATGATGAGAAGGACACGGTGTGTCTAAATAAACAGAAGGCATCTATGTCCATTAACCTAATGGATTACAGGGGAAAAAGAAATCCTTATCTCAGGACAAGAAAGCTAAACAGCACTGAGATTATTCAGAAAAATATTTAGCATTTAGCCTATTTGCTCTGGTGTGCTGTGGCTTTGTTCCAATCTTCTGTCTCATAATGCTGCTCTGCCTTATAGCAATCAAGGATACATAATTCTCAAAAATCAGCAGAAACGGCTGCCTTTGAAGTCAGCCAAATTCAACTTAAAAGGTTTATAAGAATGTTGATGCAAGTGGCCATTTTGAATGTATGAAGCCTCCCAGTTTTCAACACCCAAAATGTAAGCTTTTTTCAATAAAGAACATATTTCATTAGCTTTCAGTGACTTGTACTGAACTATACATGACTCAAAGCATATGACTTGAACTACATCATCTACAAAAGAAACAGAATTCTGGTTAGTAAGCTACCACCAACAAATTTCCACAAGAACTATTATCGTCATCTTGATTGCATTTTTATAGCAGGGAAATTTAGAGATCCTTGAAATTTGCAAGATTATTTGATTACATAAAAAGGACACTAGCTGTGCCCTGCTCAAAGGAATATATTCTTCCCAGCAAAATATTATTTGTCCTAACAAGTAGCACTGGACATTTTACAGTCTAAAACTCTGCAGCGGTCTCATTTACATAATTACATAAATATTGCAAAGTATGCATGACTCTCTTGGGAATATTTTCTTTTTAAAATCAGTTTTAAAAAACATTGGAGATCATACATATATTAAACTACTTCATAAAAGCATGTCTTGCCATGTAAAGGGATTTAAAATGCTATATCTATGCACCGGGTCAAAAATTACTAGTTACTGTTAAGGCCTATTTTGTAATCATTGCTTTTAATTTGCTAAGAATTGTAACATCTCTTTCTTATATTCATTCCTTCTATCAGCAGTGGAGAAAATCATTGCCTCCTCTAAAGGCTATCTTGACTGACCACCTGGATTCAGAAGCACACCCCTGAACTTCCAAGTTGGACAAATGAAAACAAACAGGTTTTATGAGACAATGGCCACCTCTAACAAGTTCCATAGAGCTTCCTACATTCAAGGAACTAAATTTAAGCCTGCATGTCTTTGGTTTCCTGCAGGAACAATAAAAAAACATGCACTATACTATTTAACAAGTTGTCCAAAAGCCTGCCACACATAACACCTAAAAACAGGATAATGTCTTACTGGTAGCACAGCTATTTCCTGGAGCAGAATTTTTATTTTGGAGCCCATTAAGCCTGACTTAAAAATAAAACTTTTAATCTGTGCAACAAGTGTGGCAGCCTTTGAAATCTTCCTCAAGAGTACCTGTAATGTGTACTGGAAGCAAAACAAAAAAGCTCTGAAAAGTGTGTGGGGTTGTTACTATTACTGTATATGAGACTCAAACTTTATAATTGGCTGAACTGAAAGAGGAATAAAAGATACAGGCAGTATCTTCAAAAGCAGTACTTTGAGGGAAGGAAGGGTGAAGAGTGACCCTAAATATTATCACACCATATTTTAAGGCTCCTTGCCAAGCAGAGAAAGTCAAGCTCTGCATAAGCAGAACAGTCAAAAGGTTCAGTAATTTACAAGCTTTTAGGAAATTTTTAGTTCTGAGATTTTTTTGGTCACAGTGTAAAACCTGGCATGTCAGACCAGAAGCTTCTTTAATATTGAGGTAAACTAACTTTTAGGATGGCTCCTGCTTCAACCCTAGTTGAGGTTCTAGCCCAACTGGTATTCTGCCACTGGCAATATGGCCTTAGCATTGAAATCCTATCTTTTTTCATGCTTCCCTTTTGCCCCTACAAGGAAAAAAGAAATAATAATGTCTACAGTAACAATGTAGACATTAATTTACAAAATGAAAACAAATCCCACTTACTAGGCTTGGGGGAAGAAAAAAACAAAAACAAAAAAAAACACCAAAAAAACCTCCAAATATCTGTAATTCTGCTCAGGGTAGTACCAGTCCTAGGTGCAATCTCAGCATGCATCTTCAACCATATATTGAGCACTTTTTCCAAGAGATTTAATGATGTTGATAATGAATTTTGAAAGCACTGCCTATAAGCAAGCCAGTAAATCCAGAGATAGTTAAAAGCAGGCAGAGAAGGCAGATGCCAAAAGGCAAGAGTTTTTGAAGTCTGCAAGTTTACAGAAACAATTATTTGCATGCTGCATTTAGTCCTGAGCCTCTGTTTTTATACAAACTACTCCTTCAACTACATAGTCTAGAGAAAGTCTGTTCAAGATTAATGATCCACTGCCAAGACCTGAGGAGCTAGCATGTGATCTCTTTGGTATGGTATTACCCTACATCATCTGTTCTTCCATTTCCAGACAAAACCAGGTATCAAAACTTCCACCAAATGCACCACACCCTACCAAGACTCTTCCAGATTTGCCCTTTTCATTTTAGGTATAGTGTAATGACAGATTGCACAGGGAAGCAGTTTGGAATATCTCTCTTACACATAACAAACAAAAGGGGGTATAATTAGAGACTCATCGAGACTTTTGACTTTGGCAAGTAGGCATCTGTATTTGCCATACAATTCTGTCATCTGACTATTTTGATTAGCAAGGCCGATAAAGCATCATACTGTATTTACTTCATTCAGCAATTTATTACCTCATAAATAAGTGCTGGTGAATTGAAATCTATTAAGACATTTTCTCTTCTGTAAAGGCATGTCAGCTTTATAGGTTGCCTCATTAATTTTACATAACAAAGAGTTTCTCAAACTGTAACAGTTTATATAGAAGTTTAACAAATTTTAGGTACACCTTACTTAAGTAAAAGTATGACTTGCTTTATTCCAGACTTAAGAGAGACATTATTGAAACTCTGAGCTTGCTGTGTCTTTTTATGGCATAACAAGTCATCACACAAGGAAAATTCTTTGTGGCAATCAAAGCCTTGAAATTTTTTAAGGCACATATTTGCTCCATCTCACTCTGGGGAAGTAGTTCGTACATACTGGTAGAAAAAAAAATAGTTTATGAATGCATTTATTTTTCACTCGCATTTTCCATTTAGCCTCATGGATAGACTGCTGTTTGTTGCAAATGATTTCACAGGGAAATGCGTTTTTAAAATTCAAATCCTGCTTCAAAGTCTCCAATTAAAGCTGCACGTACTCCATTTGTATTTTAATAGTTCTCTGTTTTACATACTATAACACAGATCTAAGGATGTAATTAGTGGTTTTTCTGAGAGCATAAATTTGCATAATGCTTGATTTTGAGTATGACAAAGTCAAGTAACATTGTTTTGTTAGATCAAACATTCATAAATAGCTATCAACAGTGTCCATACAGTGTTGTCACTGGTCACATTTATTTCCAGAAACATATAAAACACACCTTAATCCCATTCTCAAAAGTATAGTGAAAGAGAGAGAGAAGAGAGGAAAGGAGGAAAGAAAGGAAGAAGAGAGAGAAAGAGAGA
>VZTD01004412.1:3707257-3737117 GCA_013397725.1 Rhagologus leucostigma | reverse complement strand
AAGAAAGAAAGAAAGAAAGAAAGAAAGAAAGAAAGAAAGAAAGAAAGAAAGAAAGAAAGAAAGAAAGATCTTTCTGGAAGCTAGAATGCCTGAACCCTCTCTTAGGAAACTTATTATATGCCATGCAATTTCCCAAAGCTGTTTGAATTAGGTGATTTTTATTTTCCAGAATACAAAACCAGGAGATACTTTTCATATGAACTTAGAGTTTCCATTTTAAGTCAAAATTCATTTCAAATCATCCCAATGTAATATCTGTAATTAAACTTCAAAAGAAAATCCGTTGGCTTTTAAAGTTGATTTTTATTCCAAGGCTTGCGAAATAGCTAAAATTTTCTTTTGTTCAAAATAAGGACTGATTAAGGTATAAATGAAATGGATAGATGTGATCTACATTCATTTGCTCTAACCTTATATATCGCAGCAAAAAATAACGGAACATTTACTTCTTCATTGAAGAGTATAACCTTTATTTTCATTTTGTACATCCATACAAAAAGCGCCTATAAACCACTTAAACCAGGAGAAAAAAAGATACTTATCTGTTGTTAACTCATGTTTTACTGCAATAAAAGGCATTATTTGCTTTACTCAGGGTAACAGGGGCTTTGAAGCCACTTGGTGACAAGGTACATTGATACCTTAGTCAACGGCTAAGGGAAGCTGATTTTCTCCATAGCTCAGCACCATGACAGTATAGACACTTCTTGGCCAGTTCTGCACGTCTTCTCAACTTCTAGACTCCATTCTTAGAGAGTTTCTATATGGACTATAGGAACAGAGAATTCCTTACCGATTATCAACCTGTCCCATCTGAGTAACAATGCTGCCTCAGAATGCAAAAATCTTCTGGAGTTCACAGGGAATGGACTAATATAGTTCATCTTTCTTTCCTGTTCCACTATAGACATCAATAAATTAATTCAATGTATGTACCTGCCATATATACCATATGACATATGCATTGCTTCATATCCTGAGAACAAAGAAAGATGCCCAACTTCACAGATAATGCTGCAGGTTAAATTGATTACTGATTGAAGACCTCAGAAAGTGAAAAATACCAAACAAAAGGTGAATAAATGTTAAGTGTTAGGGATGACACAAACTTTTTAACCAGCAGATCTTCAAATCCGTAATTTCATTTCGTCATAACTTTCAGTGTTGTTGTACAAATTCAATTCTCATTGAGTCAAAATTACAGCATTCACTACTACTACTCAGGAAAAACCTACAATCTCACAAAGTTTAAGAAGGAAGAGAAAGACAAGCCCAGCCCTTTCAGCTACTCGTATTCTCTTCAGTCAATATATAAACCACTCCTGCAAATCAAGTGAGCGTGGCAATGCTTGGGCTTCACCTTTGAAAGCAGGTGTACAGCGTCAGGGTACAAGATTAGAAGTCCTACAATACTTTCAAAAGCAATGTCAGAATGTTTCAAAAAGTGGTATACTGGTATAGCCTTCCTTTGAAAAAAAAAATCAAAAAGCTGTTTTTCCAAAGAGCTCAACCTTATTTTGTAAGCAAAATCATAAAATGACATTGCACTTAATCATAGGATCATACTGAAGTCTTGTTCCTACACAACAGCAAATTACATTCTGCAAGAATTAAAAAAATTAGCCAAGACCCTATACTAGATAGCTCAGGTCTTTCTTTCTCTTTAATTATATTGCTAACTGTGCCTGTCATAACAGATCTTCTGGTTTCTAGCAAAGAGATGCATAATGAACTGCTTTGTGGGTGGGCTACAAAAATGCTGACAAACTTGACCATTTTAAATTACTTTTCTGTAAATCTCCTGACTGGAGTGCTCTGCATGTAAATTCCAGCAGCAGCAGCAGCAGTTGCTGCCATAGCAACAGAGTTATTTAGGAAATAATTTAAAGTAAGTACCACATCATATTCAGCCTCTCATGAAAGAAAGCAGACTTGGCAGGAGGATGGGAAGTGGAAGGAGAGATATAAGGTCTAGGGCTTTTAACTGACAAATGAGTTTGTATGTTTCCCATGTTTACCAATGCATAGGAAATGGTATAAATCAATGCATACCTTTGCATAGTGCTTCAGCATTTTTATTGTATTTTTTCTTATAAAATCAACCAACACTCATGAACAACTTCACAGCTACAATTATATGAGGTTCTTGTCAGCCCATTTCTCCAGCCTGCCGAGGTCCCTCTGGATGGCAGCACAACCTTCTGGTGTATCCGCCACTCCTCTCCATTTTGTGTTATCAGCAAATTTGCTGAGGATGTACTCTGTCCCATCATTCAGATCACTAACAAGGATGTTAAACATAGGACTCTGTAAACATCCCCCTGGCACACCACCAGTTCCCGGCCTCCAACTAGGTTTTGTACTACTGATCAACACCCTCCTGATGTGTTATTCACATAAACAAATAGTATCTCTATGACGCACAAATCCGTGTGACTCATCACTGAATGCAGAACAAACACACAAATATTTCTACCCTTACGATCTTCAAAGACAAAACATTTATACTTGAAGTGGAGACCAAAATAAGTATTCCAATCATCATTAGAGAGGAGAGGAAAACTTCTTGGGGGTTTTTGAAGACAAAACTTTTGTGTAAAGTGAGCACTTTTTCACTAGCTGCAAGTCCCACTGAGGTCAAGGAGGCTGTATAGGTTGGAATAAAATCCCATCAGAAGAGCCTGGCTGCGATCTCTCTAGATTCTACAGCTAGCTTCCAGCATAAAGCTTTTCTTTTTTTCCCCTCACACAAAAAATATAGCTTCATTCATAGAATTCTCACTGGAAATGAGAATTATAGGAAGGATGAGAAATGTGTTATTATAAGCACAAATACTTCAACAGTGAAAACCAAGTAAATTTAACAGATTCTCACAAGCAATGTCAATTACAGCATACCATAACGCTAAATTCTTCCTTATTGGCTACACTGATAGGAACTGAATTTCCACATGCATGCCTCCATTGCTTTTATTCCATCCCCTGTACTTCCGGTAGATAAATGAGTAACAGAACTTGTTCCTAGACACGATTATGTCAGCTACAATCACACAAGTCAATAGGGACTCATTTGCCTGCTCACCACGTTTTCTGTAAAAGATATTCTGCATTTCTTTCAAGGCATGATTGTTTGCAATAATAATGTGTTCTTCTCCAATCTATTATTACATCACTCAGCCTTTTATATATTTTTTTAATAGTAATACTTTTGTATGTACACATGACTCCAAAACCAGCCATATCAGTGTTTGCTCACCTGCTGTAGCACTAGTGTAAACCTACGCTATTGAAAAATATCCTATTGTCCAGCATAGTCTTGACAATACTCTCCTGGGTTAGCTAGAAATGCAATGAAAGAGTTAGCCAGAGGTCTCACCTTTTCATCTTAACAATGCAGTAAAAGTAATGAACTGTGCAAACTCATTCTTAAAAATACTGTGCAAGCCAAATATACCTTTCACGGCAAAAGTCTGCTCTTTTACATACTGCAGACTATTGTATATCAGCTCTGTTGTACACTGAAGGATGTTCTGAAAGGATGCATGCATCATACACCTCCTTCTGTTTGCTCATCGATCTTTGTAAAAAATTTGTATCCTCAACTTGTAAAAAACTGAGTTCATAACAGACGCATTGCTATACATTAGAATGTTCCATGGGCAATATAAATGTCATAGTGTGCAATAAGTAGTCTCTGCCTTGCAGATATAGGTGTTGCAATATCATGCAATATCATGAAGACCAGTTTATCATAATCCTGTCTCTATCTGTACCTGAATGATACAACTTACACAGACCTTTTTCTAAATGGTAGTTATGCTGAAAACTACACTGCAGTGATTTTGAGGATAAATCATTAGATACTACTTCACTAAAACTCAAAGTAAACATACTGGAAATTTCTTGTACTGTTGAGTATCTGAGAGAGGAACTGGATACCTCCAACCCTTCTTTTCCATCTTGATTAAATTCCCCAAAGATTCACTGTTTCTAAAAGAAGCATTGTCAATAGTCACTGACTTTATTAAAATGTGTTGGGGATAAGTTAACTTCTCCTGTTGGTCTAATAAAATTTCCTATAAATCCGTGCCCTCACCTAAAAGGGAAAAAAAAACCAAACAAACAAGCCTATTGTCCAACCAATTAATTGCATTTCTGTTCAAAAGAATATTCTCCAAGTAATGCCATCAAAATTTTCTGTTATATACTAGTATCAAAGATGAAGGAGAATTTTTACTTCACATCATGAGGCATTGTTGCCTTCTGAGTCACAAAACTAACTTAGTTTACAGTTTTAGTAACAAAATTATTTGATTGACCAAGGCTTTAGTAACATAACTATTTGACTGACTACAGACTGCAATACAGACTGAGTCCATTGTTTTATTGCTTACTACACCTTTAAAGTATTTTTTCCCTGTCTGTACCATTAGAAGCTACAAAGAGAAGGAAGTTAATTTAGCTTGTTACTAGACTAGAACATCATGTTTTATTGTTATTTCACACTGCCATTTCCCAGTATTTTCTTTTTTTCCACTACAGCAGGTAAGTTGTCTTTGGCATTCTAGCATTGTTTGGTTTAGAATACGCAAGTAGAGGAGGCAAAAAGAAGGAATATACTTTCCATAAATCAACAGATGTTTCAAATGAATTTGCTTCAGTCTCATTTGTTACCTTCTCTGTATTGAGATGTCTTTAGAAAGTAATTTAATTTTGCTGTCAATAAATAAATGCAGAAGTGTCTGCTCAAGTTCCACCAACTGCAGTTTCATCTGTATTGCATTCTTATTCTCTAGACATGACACATAGCTTCAAATATCACATAATTTAAGAGTACGGAACATGTTTAGTGATAACATCAACTCTAATAAAAAGGTTACTTATTCATTATGATTTCCTTCTACAGTTCATATTCCTTTAAAAATTTCTGCTTTTGGTTAGAACTTCCATTACAGCTCTGATTCAACATTGAATATCAGTAGTTTCTCTCTTCTGTGAACACAAATTTTTCATATGAACACCTAGCAAATAACTAGAATTAGGAGATGAGGTTAATAATTACAGATCAAATTTCCATTTGATCTGTTGAAAGGCACTGTAAACAAACCTTAACTAAAGCATCACAGTTTAGTGTTTCTAGGTTAATCCATGGGCAAAATCAGAGAATTTCCAACAAAGCATTACCATACGTCATTCCTGAATGGCCTGCCAGTACGAATGGGACAGATAGAATTGATGGGAAAAAGAAAAAAAAAAACACAGAAAAGATGAAAACACTTGAAAGAAGGTAAGAGAAATATCAAATCAGAAAGCCATTGTTCAGGGAAAAAAAAATTGAGACCAGTAGACACATTTAGATTCAAGGACCAATTTTAACCTCAAAATACAAAATATACACAGAGAGACATTAACTGTATGGCAAGGCCATTGCTTAGTCTATGTTTAACTAAATTGGTTTACCTTTTTTTTGGACAAGATGCAAATATATTATTCCCAGGAAAATTTAAAAAAAAAAAAGGCAAAGAAAAGGGAGATTATGAGGATAAATATTTAAAACGGTTCTCAATGTTGAAACCTTAGACTGGATGCTATCTGTGACAAAATATTCAACCACCAAACCAGAAGAAACATTTGTACAAAGGAAAACAAGTCTTTTCTCATTCAATTCAGAGGAGACTACAGATGCACACAAAACTTTCCCTGTAAGCTAGAATCCAGATGAATAGGAGGATATTAAATTTTTTCAAGCCTGAATTAGTTTACAGCAGCTTTTGTTCATTTAAAAAAATTGCAAGGGCAATGAGTAGTGGAAGATAGATAAGTTCCCCTTCACCCAAACTTTGGGGCACAGTGGCCAGTGACAAGTGCATAGCCATCCCACCAGCTAAAGCTCATTATCACTGGGCTTTAAAACAATGCTAGAATCAACCACAGATTGAGATCTCTCGGACCGTGTCTCAAAGTGACATTTGCAGGCACACGCAGCCCCAGACAGAGAAAAGAAAGGACTTTTTGAAAATACTAATTTATATTTAATAAATAAATAAATATAAGGATAAATATTAGGATATTGTACTGGCAAAGCTGCCAAGTCATTCTGAAACAAAAGTAACCTTCTCTAGCTTGGGTAACCTAGATCTTAGAATTTCATAGGAAAGTGTAATTTTGTTTGACTGCCTTGGTTTTGTCTGGGATAGAGTTAATTTTCTTCCTAGTAACTGATGCAGTGCTGTGATTTGGATTTAGCATGAAAATAACATTGATAGATGCTTTCGGTGTTGAGGAGCAGGTCTTACCCTCAGTGAAGGACTGTCCAGTTTCCCATGCTCTGCCAGGGAGCAGGTGCACAATAA
Source organism: Rhagologus leucostigma (assembly GCA_013397725.1). Taxonomy (NCBI): domain Eukaryota; kingdom Metazoa; phylum Chordata; class Aves; order Passeriformes; genus Rhagologus; species Rhagologus leucostigma. Next base: position 3,730,764 of record VZTD01004412.1, on the reverse strand, counting down.
GCTGAGAGGCAGCATCATGAGGACAGCTGACCCGAGCTGGCCAACAGGATGTTCGGCACCACAGAACACCATGGTCAGTATAGAAACGGGGGGAGCTGGTCAAGAGCAGCTGATCACTGTTCAGGGGGCTGAGCATTGGTCAGAGGGTGGTGAGCAATTGCACTGTGCATCACTTGTATTTCTCGGGTTTTATTCCTCCCTCTCCCTCTCCTCTTCATTGCTACTATTACTATTATTATTGTTGTTATTATTATCATTAGTATTATTAGTATAGTTTTCTTTAGTTCAATGACTAAACTGTTCTTATCTCAACCCATAAATTTTACTTTTCGTTTTTCAGATCCTCCTCCCCACACGGAAGGCAGAGGAGTAAGCGAGCAGCTGTCAGCTATTTAGTTGCTAGCCGGGGTTAAACCATGACTCTGTTTTAATACAAAGCTCCAAGAGACCATTATGGCAATCTAATCTGGCCTTATATATAACAAAGTACAAAAGAACTTCCTCTAATTAATTCTGCAGAAAGCCTAGGACTTCTAACTGGGTGGGAAAGGACAAAAACAAGCCTCCTGCATCCACTCTGTCTTCACAAACATTTCTCTCCTCCAAAGTATCTTATCTTTTAACATACATCAGCAATGTTATGAGCCCTTTCAGCATGCAATACTAAGGAACCCAAAAACACCCAAAAGTTCCTCTTCAGGAGAAGGTGAGCAGTATTCTTCTCTTTAGCACTCTCAGATCTCAATTAAAACATTGGTTCTCAGGCTTCCATGTTGGAGTCAGAGTGTTTTAACTGATTTCACTAAACAGAGTAACTCCATACCTTCTGTACTTTTTTTCTCCTCTATTCTGTGCAACCAGAATGGTATCAAGGACACCTTGCCAACGTATGTTTCTGTCTTGGGGTGACTTTATGATGTTGTATCCCCTATCACCGCTCTATGCTCAGATATGATCCTGAGCCTTTCTGTGTCTTTAAAACTGGGTGCAAGAGAGAGAGAAAAAACTGAGCGAACTTTTCAAAACAGTCTGTGCTTCAAGGACACAGAGATTAGTGTGCTGCTGCAGCAGCGAGAGGGGAAGAAGCACCTTCTTGCTTTTCAGCCATCTTTTCAGCTCCTTTTCTCTGGAGAGAGACGGAGAGTTGAACCTTGTTTTCTTGGAACTTTGGGGTTTTTTTTTTCCTTCTTCTCTTCTGGACTGTTTCAACATCAGAACACATCGGGAGAGTTTTTCCCCAAGGCCCAGAGGTGGGCCCACCTCGACCCAGCTCCGAAGAGGAGAGAGACCACACCTACAGAAGGACTCTAAAATCTTCCCAGGTTTCTCTCCAGAGCAAGGGGTTTTATTATTTAGCATTATTATCCTTTTCCTGTGTGTCTGTTAAATAAATAGTTTTTTCCCTTCACTTTCCTCCGAAGAAAATCTTTTTTTTTCCAAACCTCGTGGGGGAGGGGTGGCTGTAATCTGCTTCCCTTTGAAGAGACGTTCCTTTTGGACGTTTCCCTGAATTTGGCCCAAACTGGCACAGTTTCCTAACACGAGCAGAGATAAAGACTTCTCCAGTTACCTAGATCAGTTAAGTCATGTGCCACTGTGAATGTGCATTTAGGGAAGAAATTGTTCAGGAGTATTTAGGTCACAAATCCTTTCCATCAGGGGCATCTGGTATTAGAATTATGGGCATCTGCCATTTAATGTTTGTTCTAAAAGTAGAAACAGCTTATCCTTAATAAGTATTTAGTGTACTGCATGAGACTTGGCCAAGAGATTAAATTTCAGAGTTGTTTATAGAACCTTGTTTGGATTTTTTTTAAAATTCAGTGCTCCATGGCATACCTATATAAATTCAGAAAGTGTGTTTTTATCTTACCAACTAATAAGAGCATTCATCATCAACTTAGAATAGTGACTGTACCTCTAAAGCAAAGGTGCCATGGTGACAGAAGAACTCCAATCGCAAAAAGCTTGGATTTAAAAAATGTCTATTATGGGGTGTTTTGTGAGGCAGAGTCCCATTACTGGATAAGGGGAAAACACAGGTGGTGTTGCAAGTGAAGAGTTTTAGCATCACATCCTCACAGCCTCCCTAAGTAGAGCATAGATTAAAAAGTGATGCACACGCCTTAGGTCTGAATTCCACGGATGGCTCCCAACAGCAATGCTGGAAGCTAACTCATCAGAAGCACTGCAAGAGCACAGAAGCCTCATACTTCTTTGTACAAAACAGGGAATATAGCAGAAAACTTCTCAGCCTATGAAAGAGTTGGCATTATTTTACCCAAATATCTTTTCACCAATATAAAATGCCTGGGGAGTAAACCAACCAAAATTTTCCATCATTTTAGTGCAAAGTAGAAAATGTACCAAAGGATAAACAACAATGGATAATCTGCATTATAGAGAGTGCTGCAGCACTCTTTAAAGTGTATTCCACAGGATGGGTACCAGGAACAGCTCTGTCAGCTGGAGCAGACACAAATGGGCTCCACAAGACAAAGATAATCATGAGATATTCTGCAAGAGAATATTAACTAATCAAATAGACAATAAATTGCCTTCTTCAAGAGAAGATCGATTACGAGAGTTATCTACAGAATAGGTTCATTTTATAAGAAAATAACTGGTCACAGCTTTTCCTATCATCTTGGCGTGTTTCGGATATAATGTCTATTTAGAGAGAGTGTGTGGGAGGTCTGTTACTTCAATACACTTGACAACAGCTTAATATTTTAGAAAAGAGAAGGTTCTATACAAGAAATCTTTTGTTATGACAGTGGACAAACAATTATTGTGGAGCCCTGGAAGACTTTTTCTTGTGTTAACCAGGAACTGGTGAGGAAAGAGTTGGTAAAAGAAGCTGTTATTAATCTTCCACCAGTTTATGCAGATGCAAGCCTGTTGGCTGAAAACAGGTTGGCTGGAGTTTCTGATTTCACCAAGCAGACAAGACCATTACACATTTATTAGAACACCAAATTTGCAGGGTACAGATGCTTAACCAGTCACTTCATCCACTCTCAAGAATAACCAGAAAAAGGAAGCTGTTAAACAGCTGTTTGAAGAAATGTTAAGCAGGGAAAGAAAGAGTCATCAAACCTGTACTAACAAAGTTAGTAACTTATACTAACTTGTACAAACTTGTGGAGACACACATACACACACAAAATCTGCAACAATAACTAAAATTAGCCTCTTCGAGGCTGCAGCCACTTTCACTTTTTAAAAAGGTGATCTGTTTCCCAGTTCTGCAAACGCACACAAGGAGAGAATATAGTCCTGATAAAAAGCTACTTCCAAGAGTTTTAGAGTACGTTATTTTTGCATAACAGTTTATTTAAAAGGACCCTGCTAACATACTAAGAAATTCAGACAGAGTTTACCTATTTGGAATATGGTAAGACAGAGCAAGATAAAAAAAGCAGGAAGATTAAGCACCGGGAAGAAGGATAACAGAACTAACAACAAGAGTATTATGCTTTGGATGTTAAGATGCACCAAGATACCAGTGGTAGTATGGGTTTTACATTTCACAGGAAGGTGATAAGAAGACAAAAATTTAGCCACTTACCACTACCACAGACCTTTTTCATTAGCATCACAAAAATTTGAGTAGTAAGTTATCTCTGGGCCTGCTCATTAAATCATCTAATTAAAAAGCATTTTATCACCCTCTTGCCTCCTGGTGCAATGCAGGCACGTTTGCTGAAGAACTGTTTCCAAGCTTGCAAAACAATACCATCAGGCCTCCAGCAATAAAACCCACACTTCATAGCTGTGGAACCCTGGAAGCACATGGGAACCACTATGCAGTAAATTACAATTCAAAGTACCTAGTATGGAGCTATGTTTTGGATTTGTGATGACAACAATGTTGATAACACAGGGAGGTTTTATTTATTGCCAAGCAGCACGGGCACAGCATCAAGGCCTTTACTGCTTCTCACCCCACCCCACCAACAAGTGCACTAGGAGTGCACAAGAAATTAGGAGGAGATAGAGCCAGGACAGTTGACCCAAGGGATAGTCTAGACCATACAGCATCATGCTCAGCATATAAAGCTGTGGAAAAGGAGCAAGGGATATTCAGAGTGATGGCATTTGTTTTCCCAAGTCACCATTGCGTATAATGGAGCCCTGCTTTTCTGGGAATGGCTGAACACATGCCTGCCCATGGTGTGGTGAATAAATTACTTGTTTTGCTTTGCTTGTGCACACAGCTTTTGCTTTCCCTGTTAAACTGTCTTTATATCAACTCACGAGTTTTCTCAGTTTTACCCTTTTGATTCTCTCCCCAGTCCCACAAGGGAGAAGAGAGAGTGAGCAGCTGCATGGGGCTTAGGTGCCAGCTCAGAATAAAGAACAACAGTCCTTTTTATAAAAATCAATGATAAAACTATCACCTGGATAATCTTCCTGCTGTGTGCTTAAATGACTTGAAAAGTACTCTGTGTCCTTGGAATAAATTGACTCAAGTACAAGAGTACAAAACGCAAGATAAGAAGAGAGATCAATAGAGTAATGTGCAGGTAAGTAAGTGAGCCAATAGATACTTATCAGTAGTAAAGCAGGTAGTTAAATATAAATACAACACAGCCTAAGATGAGAACACTGATAAATTAGAATTATATCAACCACTAATTTAATGCCAGTTAGTACACCTGCAAGAAAGTCATCAAACAACAAATGCTTCCATATGCAAAGCAGCATTAATGAAATTCATTATCAACCAAATGGGATTTATATCCAATAAACAAAGCACAATTTAATTAAAATTCCTTTTAAAAGTAATTTTTAAAATACTAGTTCTGTTAAAATGTGTATCATCTACTTTATAAAACACAGACAATTAACATTTGGAAAAAACAGGGAGAGATTTTATAATTAGATGGTTGGATGATCAACCTTCCATAGGGAAACAAACAACCAAAACAAAACAAAAAAAAATCTACTGCTCCTTGAGTACTGAAATTGTTTCAGAAGGAAACTAAGGAACCTCCAAATCCATACTTTCAGCTGTTGCACTCACCAGCATAAAGGCCTGCATTCTTCAACTAGAAAACCTCGCCAAGTGTTTTGCTTCTAATCCAAACATTCTGCAGTGCAAGAGGAGGCATAAAACCAGACCATGCCAAAAGTCAACTCAGCAGCATGGTAAATTGTATCTGTTAGTTGTTGTGTCAGAGACAAATTACACAGTTTGCCTTAACTGAACTACAGTAAGTTTCTAAAAATACATAGCCCTGTAGTCCTACTAATGAATGGATCTGCCTTACCATTTTGGCAACATAAACGCTCAGCAACAGTCTGTCTCCTGCTAAGACTTAGAGAACCGGTCTTGATACTAAAACAACAGCAAAAAATCTCAAACAAACAACAAAAAATAAGCAACAAAAAAATCGCACTGGAAAAACCCCACTCCATCTCCCTAAAAAGAAACACATCTTCAGATGACTTTATGGAATACAAGAATAGTTTAGGTTGGAAGAGACATTTAAAGATCACCTAACTTACCCTGACCTATGCAGTGTTATTCATATTCGTCAAATTTCAGACGGTCATGGGTATGCAGTCAGAAAAATGTTTTATTATTTTCTATTAACTGTGGTTCAGAATACACCCTAAAAATATAGTGCCATTTTCTGGCAGTTTTAAAATTTGACCACTCGATTAGGATCTTGTGGTTTATCCTGCCATACAAAATTTTTTTTTATTTTTATTCTGCAACTGGGATACTCATATAGTATATCTCTTTCAAAAGCATGCACTAGCCTGTGTATTAACAATGATCAGTCACTAAAAGAGTTACAGTAATGCTTGTTGCAAGAAGTATCTACAGGGAGTATTTCAACATGTCAAAGTTTATGATGATCAAGAACTGAAATAGTGACTGCAAGTGGTCATACACATGAGAAAGAATATAAGCTTGAAACTTAAAAGCCTACTAAACAGAGTAGCAGTCAAGATCTTTACAACAGCTGAAAAAAAGTATAACAATGTCATATCCTTGATCAATCAAATCAGAATAAGAAAAGCCATTGCTCTTTCGGCAATTTATTTTCCTAAACATGTCCTTCTCCAAGCACAATAATTCCATGTAATAAAATGATAATATTTCCCAATATTTTTAAATGCTGTTTATCATTAAATCATCCAATTAGTGTTGGCAAAAATCACACCATTTTTTTAGGACACCTGCACTGATGAGAGTATGTATTTCAAAGCAAAATCACAAGTGTACAGCTTAGTCATCAATCACCCAAATCATTCCTCTAAAATAAAAACATTTGAAAAATGAACTAAAACTTCGTGCAACCTTGGATTTCTATTTTAAAATTGGAATTCAAAGTATTTAGAAAGTGAACGAAAATAAACACACCTCCTTTGAGGGAGTATGGTTGAAGTTAGTCATGAAATAATGTATCAAACATTCTCCTCACCTTTTTATGTATTAAAAAAGTCTCATTTCTTTCAAAGACACTCCAAAAAAGGCAAAATTCAGAAACTGCAAATTCCATTTAAGGAACAGTGAATGGAAATATATCTGGGACATTACTGCAGCACTTTTAAGATGTAAGATCCAACAGCACCCTGCAGGAAAAAATCAATTTGTCAGGCTGTGAGATAAAAGGCATTTTCTCTTGCTATATTAGTGAAGCACTGACAATCAAAGACTCTGTTCATCTGAACTACAAAATCTGGTGAGCACTTCAAGATAGGAAAAAATAAGAACAGCCAAAACTGAAAAAGGCCCTTGTAAACTATTATTAAAATAAGCTAAGAGATTTTCTTGCTTAAAAAGTAACAAACAGAAGTCATTGGCTGCAGTGGTTAAGAAGACATATGGTTCCAACAGAGCTTCTAAAAATATCACTTGCAATTGTTAGTTGATTTATTGAGTTGTAGCTTTCACAGCAATATTGCTTGATTATTATAAAAAGAAAATACATATTTTTGCACCCTCACAATGGAATTGGAATTCTTAGCCTTTCTTAAAAATAGTCAATGATGACAGAGTGCACTTGGAAACAAGAAAAGTTATATGAAAATAAACTGCCTTTCATGTATATCACAATTCAAGAGCACCAACACTGTCAGCTGAGATGCTTCAATTATTCTGGGCATCAACAACCCTGATTTTCAGTGACTCTGATTAATACTGTAAATTTCATTAATCCGAGTGGATGTTCAAATTATGTCCAAAATCATTCTGCTTCTGCCTTTTATTTAATAAGGTCTTTCTCCTGCATTCATTTAGGATGATTGCAAAGTTCAAATTGCTGCAAATTCAGGCATCAGTTATAAGACTCACGTGGAAGATGGGTAATAATCACTTGTTTGCTAAAGGTCATGGTTTTTAATAGGGCCTCTTAGATTACACTCACCGAGAGTATAAGTCTGCACAAGTGACTATTTTTGGATAACAGCTAAGAATTTGACCTGTTATATTTACCTCTGTTTTACTGGTAATGTGTAAATCATGTGTTCTGGTTCACAGATTGTAGACTATGTAAGATTTAGAAGATAAATCCTGTGGCTCTCTCATTACTTTAGAAAACGCAAAAATTTAGAAGTGCACACAGCTTTTGCTTTCCCTGTTTTATATTATATTAAAGGCTGTTATAACCAGACTAATTTGTCTTCTGCTGTGAAAACTGTTATAGGGGACTTTTGGTAGCATATCAGCAAAATTAACAGTGAGCAATTACCAAAACATTATATCTCCATGTATCAGTAAATATACAGATTTTCTATTGGATCATTCATTTTGTACTGCAAACAATTCAGACACCCTATTATAAGGGTGTTATTATCAGGACAAGGATGTCCTAATAAATAATTACTTAGGTTAAAGAAGCCTGAATGTTGTTAAAGAAATATAGGGGTCTTTTTACAGAAACCCCCAAAAGTTCAAACAGCAGATGATAGCAGACATTTTTGCTGGTACTGGTATAGGCTGACACCTGGGCTCCAGGGCTGAAAACACAAATCATATAGTGTCAAATTCCTGGTGAAGGAATGCAAACTCAGGATCTGGGTAAAACAAGCCCTGTATAGTAAAACTCAGATATAAAACGGAACTTGGGAAGCAATAAAGAAAGTGCAAGCAAGATGACCATGTTAGCAAACACAAAACAAGAAATACAAGCAGATCAAAGAGCAATGAGGAAGAAACACTTTACATCAGCACTATACTGTTTCTATCAGGATGCAGATGCAATCCTTCACTATCATTCTAGAAGTTAATTTGGCATTATTGACTATAGGAACCTAAAGAGCCTAACACCAGAGAAAGAAATGGATACTAAATAGATCTTGTTTGAGTTTTAGCCCTAAAAATTTTTGAAATTAATAATAATAGGATAATTAGGGATACAGATTTGAGTGTCTATCTGTGTGGAGTATTAAAATGGAACAACAACTCTGATTAGATTTCTAATACGTTAACTAGACTAAGAAATAAATTTTGGGTCTGTATATAAAGTGCATTTTTTTAGTCCACATAAACTGTATGTGGTGTTTAGTTTGGTTCCTTGCTCAGGAAATGTGGCTTAAATTTCAGTGCAATAAAATCATGCAAATTAAAGGATTTATTAGATTTCTATACTGAACTGAAGCACTGAAAATAGAATTAAAGTTGCAAAACTACATGTCCGATGGCTCATAAAAGTTCTTGTGAGTGCAGAAGGAAAATCTTAGTCTCTAACTGTAATTTGTCATATATATATCTCTCCGACACAGCCAGAAACTGCACTAAACCCAACATAGCACCAGACTTCAAATCATGCAGTGTCTAGGACCATGACTCAACCTCATTAGCACACAGCAACACTCTAAAAAAACAATTTAAAGGGATATTGATTTTAGTGTTATGACTATAAGTTGACACTTATAATCAAAAAAACTCACGGCTTCTGAGAGGTAAAGATGTTTTTGACAAATACATTGGTTTAGAATCATGGATTTTAGAAGTGACATAGTAAGGTGTTATTAATGTTATTTCATAAAAGTTTATGAAAATTGAAAAAGAAACTGGACAGTTTCTTTCACAAAGTGAGGAAAATGTTTTCTATCACTGACAAAGCTATTCATTCCAGAGGACAACTTAGTCAAAACTAGAATACAAGAATACCCAACATGGGTACACATGTACACACACAGTGTGGGGAATTACATCCTGCTGGCAATGGCACAGATGTCAATAATATCAACCCTAGTGAAAATAAACAAGTAAACAAAAATACGTAATTTGTCATCCACCAACCAACCACAACTGCCAATCAAAACAAACAAACAAGCCACTTGATTTGCAGGTATAATCACGTTTCATGCGAATACTGTGTATAAAGCTGCATAGGTTCATTCAAATCATCACTATCCATATTTGACTCACTCTTTCAATATGAACAAAAATTGAAAGATTGCTTCAGCATTGTGAATGTTAGAATATACTGCTGAAAGATACAATTAAAGTATCCCTTACAAAAATTAAAGTTTGGGGTAAATAGAGCATGGATTAATGTTCCTTTAGTTACACTCGCCATGACACTTATCCAGTGTTCTGACTAGTTTTAAATTCTTGAAAAGCAAAATCTCACAAACATGGCTCCACACATCAGTTATAGATACCCTCTGGGTTTTTAGTGGCATGAATAAAAATTAAAAAAAAAAAAAAAAAAAAAAAAAAAAAAAAAAAAAAAAAAAAACTGAAAAAAACAAAAAAAAAAAAAAAAAAAAAAAAAAACCCCAAAAAAAAAAAAAAAAAAAAAAAAAAAACAAAAAAAAAAAAAAAAAAAAAAAAAAAAAAAAAAAAAAAAAACACCAAAAAAAAAAAAAAAAAAAAAAAACAAAAAAACAAACAAAAAAACCCACCACCCCATGGGTTTGGGTTCCATAGAAATACATATTATTTTGAACACAGCACTTACAAGCATTACAGAGTAAGATTAGGATGCAGTGGTTATAAAGCATAAAATGCCATTCTGTCAATAAAGGTCAGCACTTCCATCATTCTTGCTTCTTTCAGCACATGAGTTTCCCCTAGACAATCCACAGGAAATGGAAGGGAAAATAACCAAATCATTGGAAAATTTGTTAAGTATGCCATCTGGTCTTCACAGATGGGCCTGTACTGTAGGTCATGTACATCTCCTTTCCTCTGTCATCACTCACTGAAGAATTAGAAGCAGGTAAAGAAAGAGAAGCAATGACTCTAGAAAGTATATTATCAGCACACCATGTGGAGATTTAGCCAGTGTCTCCACTTACACTCCACTGGGAGACAGACAAGGTTTTCCAAGCTGGTGAAACCTCACTCAAAAGGGAAACAAAATTTGTTTGTCAAAGCCAAAGTTTTGATCTGTAATGAACCACAGTGCTATCAGGAAAAACAACTGGAAAAAGGTATATCGGAAAAATAAGGCAATAATGGTTATTGCAAAACTGCCATCACTGTACTACACAATGTTCAAAAATACAATGAATCTTATTATCAGTGTGCTTTCATAATCCATCTGAATTAGCTCCAAATTGAAAATGGAAACAGAGGAAGAGAATAACCAGCATTTTTTCAAACACGACAGAAAAACAATTATTCATATCCATGTTTCCACTACCCAATTTTCAAATGCACTCCTTGCTCTTAAGAAAATGGCATTCTGGTAACATTACAAGAATTCTGCAGCCATGAGGAGTTTACACTGCACAAACCAGGAGTTTCTGGAGTTTTTCAAGAGTTCTTCCAATCTTCCTTCTTAGAGAAGTGGGAAGGGGTCATTTACTTTTAATACAAATGTTGTTTCACATATTATTTAAAATTATACCCACCTTTTACTTACCTGTATCCAGAGCTTAAAAAGTGCCTATATGCCTTTCAGCTCACTTGATATGGAGTGGTTTATTCAAAACCACTCAGCAGCACAACCTAGACAACTTTTCTTCTCATACTTTCATTCTCCCTCTGCATGATCACTTTCAGCCCTATAGGAAGGCAATCAGCTGAGATCTCACATTAGAACAGTGATGTAACAGAGCACTCATCACAAATCATCCTAGCCTTGGCAGAGAGTATGGCTACTGTTGAATTCTAGTATAATTCTAGCATGCTCTCTGCTACTGTTTTGCCACTGTGTTCTAATGAAGATTATGTCCTCAAGACACCATCCATCTCTTTCTTCAGGACAAAGGTGCTATGCTGGCTAATGACTACTATATTCTTTATTCTCACTTGTCAGATGTCATTCACTGCATTAGTAGTTAATGTTACAATTGATACATCAATTTTGGAAACTTATTTAGCCTGTAGAAGGACCAAGTCATTCAAAAGCCATCATTAAATTTATTTTCTTTGAAGGGAAAACATTATATTTTTTTAATGTCTCAATTCATTCTACAGTGTAGCCTACTTCAGTGGAAAACAAAAAAGCTGGAATTCACACCTCTAGTACACCACCACCAGAGCCCCAGCTTGTAACAACTTCTGTAGTAGCACTTCACCAACATAGAAACCGTGTGGTACTACTTTTTAAGGAACTAGCCTTAATAACTTTACTAAGAACAGCAGTTACTTTGCATTCAGGGCCACATAAATAAGACAAAAGTGCACCTCTACTTCTACAAAGGTAAATAGGAAGGAAACTAGCTTAAAAAAAAAAAAAAAAGAGGCACTTTCACCCTCAACTGCATCTTCTACAGGTTTCAGACATCCAAGGATTCATCCCCAGGACAGGTAACAATGCATTTCTAGTAATATTCTGAAGTCTAAGTGACTAATAGATATGCACATAAACTGTCTATCTTGTAAGTACTATTCAAGACAGCTTGGAAAAAGAATAGGACAAAAATATATCAATGCAACCAACCATATGGCTATAACTTAAACTGATGCTAATATATTCATATCAGCCATGGCCTACTCAGCTAAAATCCATTTACCACGTCTATATGGATTATATGCAAAGGTTAAAAAGGTGGGATATGGGAGAAAAGTGAGAACATACAGAAACATATTTCTCCTTGTTAAGACCTGTCAAGATAAAAAATAAAACCACTGACATTTGGATCAAATCATGTCAGCAATTGAATTTGTAGCAAGTTGCAGTTCTATTTTGGTGATCCTTAAATACTGTTTTGAAGATGATACAAAGACCATTCCATGCATTGAGGGAAAAATGAAAATTACTTGGTCTCAGCCTTTTCTGACTGCTCTCCCCAAATCACTTCAACACCTCTTGTTTCTTACTTAGATTACAATTCTTACGCACAAAAATTATCCTTTCAGTTTGCCAACAGAATGCTAAGCCCAGCAGCCTCCTGTGTGTAACACGAGTGCGGGAAATTAACAGCAGTGTTTAGACTGACTGACAAACACATGGTGGCAGTAGAGACTTCCCACCCTGGAAACTGCAGAACAAGGATCAATTAATTAAAACCACCATCAAAAGAGTTGAGCAAGAATTTGACCAAGGCAGCGGCACCAACATCAACATCCAGCATGGAAGATCTCTTTATGAGACCAGCAGTCATTGTTTCCTCAAGAGAACCCCTCTCAGCATCCCTGTGAGACGTGTGTTCCCTACCCAGGAGGAAGAGCACCACCTAGTGAAGCTCCGGCATCGTGCTTGAAGCACCTGCAGAATTCTGGCGGTCCCGTTCATCCCTGATTGTCTCACCATATTCACCAGCCGGAGCAATTGGTGGTATAGCTCACATAAATACAGTGTATTGCAAGTGACAGAACGATGCAATGTTAATATTTTTCTCTCCGTGCCTCACACTCAGCGCTTTGTCCTTGAACCTATCCCATATCCTTTAATACTGCCAAAAGTGACCAAGAATAAACCCCATATAATGATCTATTGAAATAAACTATTTCACAGGACACAAAGGATAGAATTCCTGTTTTAAGGGGAAATAAGAAGGATAGATCTTCAATAGATTTAAAATTAAACCTAAGTATATATATAATATAAAGATGGCAAGTGAAAGCCCTGTGCTCTGCCCTGCACAACAGCACGTCTTATTTTCTGTAATTTATAGTTGAGAGTTCCTAAACTTTGGAATACAGAACTAGAAATGACTGTCAAGTCCAGTACCCTGGAATCAAAGTTAGCCCTCAGTTTCTGGAGCAAAAAAGATGTAAAGCAAAAGAATCCCAGAGACAAGAGTGTTGTCTATGGCTTGCGTCACCAGCTGTGCACCACAGTGTGTGTTAAAAGGCCGATGGCACGACAGCTACCGATGCATCACAGATAAATACAAATACGGCTACATAAATAGAACATTTCCACAGGCTTTTCTTCTGAATGTACCTCAAAACGAGATACAAACACCACCTCAATATAGGAACAGGACAGTGTGTTCAGTGAACTGCTGAACACAAACATCAGCATCCAAAAATAATGGTCTAGAAGTGGAGTTGATGGTAAAAAGAAAGCAAGATCAGAACTATTTTTTTTCCCATTCTAAACAAGCCTAAGTGCTTCAGGTCACATCTGTCTGTAGAGCACCACATTGCTTAAAGTCTAAAAAGATTTTCCTATAGCAGAGGTCCTATTCTTGCAGTACAGATTTTTAAGAAGTGAGCACAGATAAAGCACTCTATCAGTCATTCATCTTTTTAACAAGCCAAAGGTATTTCTCCTCACTTTCAGAAACCAAACCAATGCATTAATTTACTGGGTATTAGTATGGTTCCTCTACTGTGATGGACACTGATACGCCCTCCAGATCACAGGAGCCAGAATCTAAATATTTCATGCAGGTAGTGTGATGACTCCACCAAGTCACAGACATGATTTATGAAAGTATACTAAAAACCTTTAGCTTCCAGTGACTTGAATGAGAATTTTTGTTGCTTAGTAACTCTTAAAGAAACTGAGACATTTGAAAACTAGTAAAGCTGTGAGCAGCTCTATAGAACTCTCGTTTACAGTATTCTGGCTGTCCAAAACTGCCTATCTATAACTGTAGTACTTTACCATCTAATGTATTACTTTGATGAACTTAAGGTACTCTGCACAAAGTAAACAGATCTTTACAGCCTTTCACTAAGACTTGTTTAATTGTACCACAGACCACCTATTTTGAAGATGACACACCTAAAATAAACTACTCATGACATATGGAAACTTTAGTATAGCCCTATACAATAGCATTCACTATTCACACACCAAGTTTTGCATTTCCTACTAAGAAGCCATCCTGTTTCACAATTTTGAACTTATGCCTGCAGCAGTAAATATGCTAGCATCAGGGGTTTTGTGGTACAGCCACAAAATGTTCTGTATTTTCTCCTCCATACAGACAGAAATGTACAACATAAAGTGAATTCTTACTGTAAAACATCTGACTCACGTTTTTGCAATTTTGAGGATTATTCTTCAGCTTTGTCATTCTTCTTTTTGATACTGATTCTACATCAAGCGCAATTGTATGGCTCCTGCTGATATCAAGAGATGCCATGAATCTACATCTGAGGGCAGAATCTAGCTCACAGAAGATTAATACTTCTTGCAATTTCTAGTTCAGAGAAGTGTAGGTGTTAAGAAGTACTAATATGTCTTTCAAAAGGCATTCAGTAAACTGCTTATTCATCCTGATATAAAAGGAAGTCAGAAAAACTGTAGTTTTCCATTAGAATCAAGGGTGCTTTTAAACAGGTAATCGAAATATTTCAGTGCAATTTATTTTCATAACATGGAAGACAATGTAGAATAGTGTTGCATCACATACATGAGATATTGTACAAAAAACTATATTTTTAAATACAAATAGTATGTATTTTTAATACTACCATTTGGTCATGTCTATTCAATTATGAAACAATAATCAATACGTCTTAGGGCAGCAGGACTCTGCATGGCTGGGAGGATATGCATATACACACATGTACATTCACATTACACAACCATCTTCATCATGAAGAATAAATGGAAGAAAAAAATTTCCTTTGGTGTTACAGCGAGCAATTTCACTTTCAGCTAGATAATCCTTGTACATCTGAACTGCACTGTGAAGAGATCCTCTGTGTTTGCTGTCTCTTTCTCTGTGGCACAATCCTTACTCCCTAGAACTTCACACTACATTAGCCAAACAGGATTCAGCACAGGTCAGAGAGAGAAAGCAAACACACAACTCCAGCAGAAGTGATGCAGAAGAGCTAATACAGCTTCAAAATTCCCATTTTACCCAGTTTCAGTAAAAACAGTACAGGAATGCCAGGAGAACGATCATTTCACTGTGATGGTTAAATTTCTATCCAGATGGTTCCTGGTGCTTATTCAGCTCTTGATTGAGGTTTTTCAGATTTAAACCCGCACATGTTTGATATGAATACTACAAGAAAAATTCTTAGAGTCTTCCCCAAAAGGATTTCTCATTTGAATGACACCATGAATCTAATAAACTTCAGTTTCATTTAACCGCTATCAAGATGTCCTCAATAGAGTAGAAACAGTACAACTATAAAAATCTTGAAAAATAGGCCTCTTCATTGGAAAAATATGGATAAAATATAAATCACAGTGTCATCTTTCCAGTTTCTAATCATCAGCAATAAACTTTTAGCCAGAAGTATATTTGAGGGAATAACAGTAAGAAGGCAATAACAGTAAGAGAAAGGAAGAGTGATGTCCCTGGTTTTTGATGCCCTGACCACCTTCACAGACAAGGCAGCTTCTCTGAAACTAAGCCTATAAAACTGTCTTCTCAGAGACACACCAAGCATTACAAACTGAGAAAGATCCACAGCAGCATCTGACAAAGGAAGCTTTCAAACACAGATAAATACACATGCACAAAACCAGCCCCAAATTTTTGGAGGCTAAACAGTCCAAATGCCACGATCCTAGTCCTGTCAGTTAAGAAGTCTGTATGTTATCTAATAAAAGCTTCCCCTGACAGTTGCAATGGATTTATGAGATGCTCCTATACCTGTTTCTATAGCTCTATTTCTCGGCCAGCCTGCTCTCCTGCACTAACCCAGGCTGTTCTCACGCTCCAAATGAAACTGCAGTTCCCAACTCTGCTTCTCAGACAGTTCAGGTCCAATGTCCCCTGTGGCTTCCCAGCCAGCCCCATTCCCACTATACCTACTCCACTTACTCTTATAACCAGCATGTACTTTAATAACTAGCTCAACCCTTTTTATCTTCAGCTTTTAGTTGTAGCTAGTGGCAATCCCTCAACAAAAATCAAAATTCTCAGCTGATCCCTTCGCCATAGGAAATTGCACGTGTACTTTTTCTTCAGTGCATCATCATCTCGAAGTTTCACCTGAAGATATTTCTCTGAAGTGGTCCATCTCTACTGGTACTAAGCCCACCCTCAAAGTTTTCTTCCCTTATACATTTTGGTAAGGTTCATATTAACATTATTAAATCCAGACTTTTCTTGCCCTACTACTGCAATCTATTTCCATAAAAAAAAACAGAAGGGAAAAAAAAAATAGGAATAATGGAAGCCATTCCAGGTAGTATTTTGCAGTCTTAGCCCTAATGACTCCCTCTTCTGTAGAAAAGAGTTTGCTCCTTTTTTTACCAAAAATAAAAGGATTTTTAGATTTTCCTCTGCTCTTGTCACTGTCACACCTCGGTTTACCCAGCTGTAACACAGAGAATAATTCTATGTATCTCTTTCACAAAAGCTTTATTTTTCACAGTCATAGTTGAAAACCAGCTATGGTTCACACTCTATATTACCATACACCTGCACTGTTTACCTTTCCATAACACTATAAGAAAAGTTTTAAAGCATGTTAAAAACAATAAATATACTCTGCTGTTTACTTTGGTTTGTTCTTTCTAGACTGGACCTGGAATTTTTTTTTTATAGCTAGTCGCAAGCAAGACCAAAAAGTCAAAATTCTCAGCTGACCATTTTTTCTGTGGAAATTAAGCCACATTTCTTCTCTTTTAGCAGCTTTTACAAACTGACTTGAAGAAGTGGGTGTAGTGCTTTCTATACTAAAAGTTACAACTATGCTTCAATTTGTTTGATACCTGAATATGGGAAATAGAGTATTTTTAAAAGTTGTATTTACATGGAAGTATTTTATTATATTCAACAGTATAGTTCATATCAGCTTTGGTGGGGATCTGTCATATATTATGATATGATAGAGCTTACTATAAAAATTCCTGCAGTCCACGAAGAATGTTTTAAGCCTGAACTAAAAGAAAACAAAACTCCAAAACAAACAATTTCTGCCTCAATATTGCACGTCACTCTCAATAGCATCATTGTTTCCATAGCTACAAATGTAGACTGCTTCAAAGGAAAGAAGCAGAAAAACCGAAAATGACAATGCACAATCAAAACAGGCACATACATTTTTCAGATGGCACATGTGGGATGGAGAAAGGAAGTAACATGGTGGCACAGAATGCTGTGGGGTTTTTGCATTTGACAGTAATGCCAGTGATACAAGCACATCAAGCTCAGAACAGTAAGCAGCAGTAAACCTCTCACTGCAGTATCACTTGATGTATTTCTACACCTAGTGGAAGGAAGAGGACAACAGAAAGGATGGAAAACACCAGCACGAATCACCAAAACAGGGCAAGTGCCCCTCTTGCTGATCTAGCCACCTGCAGACTCAGACACATTTTTTATAATCAAGTTTCCTTGGAATTTTCAGTCATTCTATATAGTTGTGAAGACAATCAAATCCTTTATACTGCTTTTATCATAAATTAAGACAAAATTTAGATACATGCTACACCGAGTAGTAACTATAACCATTCCAGGAGAGGATATAGCAAAGTGAATCCGCACAGAGGATAGATACAAAACAAGAGGGTGAGAGTGTACAGGGAAACAAAAGGCACTCCACAGTATCTAGCAGCTATTCTGTCCACCTCTATTAAGTTCTTGCTCTCTAATTTCTCTGTGCAAAAGCTTACTTCACTATCAACCAGCCACTCCAGGACTACAACATCCTCACAACTTATTGGATAGAAAAGCAAATTCTTTTCTTCTTACAGCAGGAATTCCTGAGGCTCACAAATGTGGACCTTTCCCCATCAATTTTATAATGATGAGTGTTGGAATAATACCAAGACCACCAACCGGATTCACACCAGTGCCACTCTTCTTGGAAGAAGAAACAGCATAATCTAGAGGTATGGTGTAATTTAATAATATAAAATTTTAAATAAATTTATAAACACAATAGAAAAAAAAACATACAACCCCCCTCACACACACTACTTATCTCTAGTACCTTAGAGTACTGATAGTACCTGACTTTTCCTACTTACTGTAGTAACAAACAAGATGCCTTCATAGATTGTCATGGCATATTCAGAAATGTATCGTATCAGAGTGATTCTTCCCTTCTCAAAGTGAGTGACAGCACTTAGAAAAATCCACCTAAAATGTCCTTCCTTAGTCTCACAGGGCCTAAGGAATACAATTATCCATGATACCACTTTCTTCCAACCATCTTTTTTAGGCAGCAGTTGATAAAGGGCACATGAAAGCACAGCATCATCTGCAGACTACACTGGAAGTCATCACTAGTGGAAGCAGAGGAGAGGAGAGTAGTTATTAGAAGATAGTGTTACTGTTTCCTCAGATGATGTCCCTCCACGGCTACTGCTTGTTTACAACAACATTGGAAAGTGCTGCGCTTTGGAGGTGTGGTTTCTGTGAAGAATATCAGATCATGATAAACTAAGGAGTTTGAGATTACAAATTCAGCCCTTGTTTTACATGAGTACTGACATAGATGACCTTCCACAATTGTCACAGAAACAGAACAAACACCTCATTATCTCTATTAGAACATTGAAAGCCCCACTGCTAGTGATTCTGATGAGACTTGGAAAAAGCTATTTTAATACTTGGGACAGTGAGGAAGGTAGAGAGCCAAAATCTCAGTCACAAGAATATTACCTTTCAGACAAGGATAATCTTACTGCTACAAAATAGAGCTATCAGCTCTCAAATTAAGCTAGTTCAGACAGCAATACAATAGCCATTAAACTTGCAAATCAGAACTCATAATACTTACAGCATATGTTTGACTAAAAAAGTAAGCAAAGCACAGACCAGAAAGATAAACAAAGGTTTAGCAAGACCAGCAGTAGGTCTAAAATAGAAGTTCCTCACAGAAAATTCTTATTCTTTTAATTATTTGTGCAGAGATTTAAAAAGGAAAAAAAGGTAGGTCAGGCTCTGCAACTTAGAAAAGCTTCATAGTATGGGCCTTCTACTACACTACTACATCTCAAATTTCTTCCCTAAGACATAGCTTGCAGCAGCAAGTTAGTGTTGCCAAAATATGAGATTTCTGCATGAGCAATTTGTGATGTTAAAACACTATGGATTCCAGTCTCTTATCTCTTTTAATTGCTGACTGGAATGGACTCTGTCGGAGAAGAAGCAAAAGGAGAGGTTTTACATTTTTCATATTTGCCTCAGGCTACCAGCAGAAAAATTCAGGACTTTTTCTAAGGTATGTCAGTGCCAATGATGTGTCACATGTCATTACTTTATAATTAGGCTGATAGATAAAAAGAATAATGCAGCTGACATTCTATTAAAATAAAAATTATTCCCCAAGGCATAAAAACACTGACACGAGCATCTTAAAAGGCAGAGTAAAAATTATATAGGGAACTATTTATCTGTGCTGCTGTCTTTTCCACATTCAAATAAGTAATTCTAAGTTGTGTATGTATTGAATATTTAATTACCCTATGCTGATTTTTTTTTTTAATTCTTTTTTGAAAGCAAAGTGTAATGAAACCCTTTTCTGGCTAGGAATAAAAGCTACTCTGAGAATAAGAGGCTAGCTACAATCTATATCACTTGAGATTACCATTTGATTATCAATTGCTTAATTCTTCAAATAAGCAACTCATCAAAAAACAAACACATTTCAAAAAATAGAAAACCAGCCTCTCTTTGTCAAGTGTTTGAAATTTACTTAGACTGCAATAATAATTCTAATAACAACTCAGCCTTACAAACCAAATTTGAAAACTCCAGAACTTCATTCTGTATAGAATTTTCTATCAAATGCTGTTGACAGAATCAGGATTTAGGCAATGCAGAGCTGTAGCTTCATGTAGTTCAGAACATACTTAGTTCAGCTTGTGTCTGGAAGTTAGACAGACTACCAGAATGACTAGATTACAAAATTGTGGTTTATAGCCAAAGTAACAGTCTTCACTCAGCACAGACAAATTTTAGCTCTTCATTAACATGAGATGTCCCGTCTATGCTTTGCAAGCACAGATATCACAAAATGTGTGCTATTCCATCTCTTGATGTATAAACTACTGGAAGAAAGCATTTCCACCTTTGTGCATTTCAGCAACATTATTCAAAATATAAGACTTCAAATTCAGTTTGGACTGAATCCAGCCAATAGCATGTTTATATTCATTTCTAAAACTTTTTAATACTTTTCCAGTTGGCCAAAAAAGAGAGTCCTTCATGAAGCTGTCAGATCTAGTTCTTTATTCACACGATGCTTTCATTCCCAACACAATGACAGACAGAGAAGTATTGTGTTCTCAAATGTATTAGAAGGAATCCTGTAATTTAGTTGTTCCTACTAAAGAATTATACTCAGAGATTATATATTCTTTAGTGAAATGATTTCCACTTGACTATCCTCCTCTTATGTTCTAGACCCAGAATTTAGACCATGTTTGCTTACAGCATATCCTATTTCAAGAAAAGGCAGTCAACTTTTTGAAAAATTACCTATTATTTTATTGCCTGTTCCTTGAGTACTGCCAAAGGAAGCGCTACTTAGTTTTCTCTCTGTACTCTAACACAGTTTGCATAATCTGAAATTATCTTTAATTCTCCATGCTACAAAAATAAGTAGACAAACAAAAACAAATAGGACGGGTAATGCTGTAGAAGGTCAGTATTTTTCAAAGTTTAATACTCAGAACACCATTTGCACTTTAATGACAACAACGGAAGGAGCACTGCTGCACTGAAGGACACAAATTCATATCATCCCTTTACAGATGTATTGCAGAGAACAAAAGAGGTGTTTGATGTCTTGATTGGCTGAGCATACACCAAAGTGGGGTGTCCTATTTCCACTTCTCATTTTCAAATCTCCCCTGCATCACCAGGACTCTCGTCACTTGCCTCAGCCGTTCCATTCAATCTGGATGCTGTTCAGAGGCGATGCTGCCCAGAGGCAATGATAAATTTTGGCATGAGGTCATACTAAATACCATAGGTCACAAATTTTACCACAGATTTTACCAAAGTCACCACAGGAAGAGAGAAATAGTTTCTCTGTGTTGCCCCTCTGTGTAACAAATAAGCTGAGAAAAACCTTTTTCCCAGCATTGAAGTAAATGGCAAATGTGGAAAGATTCTGTTTAGAAAGATCAAAAACCTATAATGAACAACATAAGATTTGGCATATTGCTTTTCATATATGCAGCATATTTTCATGTATATAACTGCCTTTTGAAACACACTTGTGGTTTTAATGGCAAGGTAATCCTGTAATTTTTTATATGTGCATTCTTAGAAGGATAACCACAGCTCGGTTCATAAATTCGTTCACTTATGTAAAAGGAGCCTAATTTCACAAAACAGCAGATACAACAAACTAAGTGAAATCAGCAACATATCTGAAAATAGGAAGAGAAAAAAGCATGCATCAGACTTCAATTTGAGACTATTTTTTATTTTCTGGGAAAAGCACACTTACCACAGTTACTGATGATAATTCAGTTCACCTTTAAGACTAAACTGAGTATATATCAGATGCTTTCTATTACAGTTAACTCGTAAGGGGAAAAGCCAATGTCTCTAACAAAGTAAAAGTATTGATTTTTTCCACCTGATAAAAACAACCACAAACAAGTTAGAAAGCACTATGTTCTAAGAATAAAAAAGTAGTTGCGTAATTACTTATATCAGTTTGCAATGGCAAAATTATTTTTTCTTCATTATTATTAGAATTTGTTATTCTTTTTTCATAAATGCAATTAATTCTTTATTTAAAAAATGCATAAAGGCATCTCAAAATCTCCAAGCATTTACTCTCACTTAAATTAAAGCATAATCACCAAATAAGCCTCACTATTAGAGTTTGATACCTGGAAATTTTGTGTATTGATGTTGTTAGAATAACTACATTAGAAGTCTTCCCAGAGAAACATCTGCAGTTTATGTATGTGGAGTTTTTTTAAGTTGTGGCAATTGCAGATAAGTGAGATCTTTAATCAGTTTTTCCTCTCATATGAAATAATTTAATAGTTCCAACTTCCCTGCACGAGACAGAAATACTGTATTGTACAGTTAATATTTAGCTTTAATATATATGAATTCCTTTTACAATTAGACTTTACAAGTGAACACTTGACCTCAAACACGTTCCAGTCTCTGGTACGTCATCACCATCACACATCATACATATCAATGCAGAAAGTCACTGAAATACATCAAGTATCTCAAATTGAAAAGCAGCTGTTTCTGAACAAGATGCAAAGTTGATGTGTGCAGATTTTACCATTTCAAACAACACATACAGTCATGTCTCTATGCAAGAAATTGGGGAGAGATAGCAAAAATAATGGCTTCACTTGCTAGGCAAAAGAGTCCAGGACTTCACTTTCTTCAGCTTCTGAAAAATACAAAGTCTTACCTTTCTGTACACCAGCATGTTTGGGGATTCATCAGCCACCCCATTGCTGCTTTGCCCATAATTATTTCCTTGTGCCATGTCCCACAAATTTGATCCGCTTTTGGATGTTGCACTGTAAAAGGTAAAAGTGGTTTCAATAGGGCATCGCCTCAGGTCTCCTTGCTTCCCTGGTGATTAATGGACCTGACTTTCTACCAACATGTTATCAAAATCAGTGTACGCTCTCACTCCAACAGATATTTACTTTGGAGCAAAGCTGCTAATTCACCATTTACTGTCATTACTCTCTTTTGCCGGTAAATAATGGATGTAACGTGTTGATCTAATTTAGACGTTAATGAATTGTCACTCGGAACAGCTCCCTGACACACCGCTAACCACCACATCACACAGACGCCTCCTCACAAAGCGCTCTTTCCTCCTCTGCACGGGCTTCACCAAGGGACGCTCTGCACCTTCCAGGCCAGTTTTGGAAGGACTGACTCGGCCCATGACGTGTATTCAGCAGTGCCCTCTGCTCACGGCTCGGGTCGTAGCAACTTTCACAACATTCAGGCGCATAAAAAGCGAACCAGACGCTTTGAACTTTCCTGTAATTCACCAGCACATCTGTGCTCGTACATACGCCGGGGTAGGGGAGCAGGTGAAGAGGGAAAATGAAGAAACAAGCCAGAACACGGTTCCGGTTGCTTTCACCTACTTTCACCGCAGTTCACAGTCGAACACCGGCTCCCTGCCAGCCCCGTCTCCTCCCCGCCCTCCCCCGGGTCACACGGGAGCTGCACTAAGCAAGAGCTCGGATCATGCCGTAGCTCCGGCTTTGCACGCAGGTGTAAGAATGTGCTCCATCTACAGACCACACCGGCGGATG
>VZTD01004412.1:3443535-3707214 GCA_013397725.1 Rhagologus leucostigma | reverse complement strand
GAGAGCCGCCGAGCCCTACTCCAAGCACTAACCTCCCAAGCCCTCCCCAGCCCCCCAGACCTCTCGCGTTCGGGCTTCGCTGCCCCCAGTCCTCGGCCGGCCCGCGCTGCCTCCGCACCGCCCGCCGGGGGTGCGCGGCTCTGGNCGGAGCCCGCCCGCTCGGTTACCTCCTGGGCCAAGGTCACTGCGCGCTGGCCGCGGCTCCTCGCCTCCTCCTGCTGCTCCTGGCGCGCCCCGCGCGGTGGGTGTCAGCTGGCAGCGGGCGGAGGGACGCGGCGATCGCTCATCACACACACGCACACACACGCACTGCGGGCGGAGGCGCTGCTGCTGCCGCTGCCGCCGCCGAGGCTGCGGCTCTCCCGTGCTCTGCCGGAGCGGCGGCAGCTCAGCTCCCTCCCCGCAATGGAGCGGCCGTCACGTGGGGGACGGGCACGTCAAAGGTGCTGCCGCTGCCGCCGCTCCGCCACACAGCAGCAGCCTTCCTCCTCCTCCTCCTCTTCCTCGGCGCTCTCCGGTCCCTCACCGAAAACAGCGGCCAAGAAACTGCAGCTGCCAGCAGATCTGGCAGCAGCCCCTGTAAATGGGATTAGACATCACAGGAGGGCTGGGCAGGAAAAGAATGTGGGCTAATGGGATAGGGAAGGCAAGGAAAGGGGGAGTTGGTGAGGAAACTGTGTCGCCTCCTTCATATTTCTTCACTGACAGCAACAGAGAAGCTGCCTCTTCCTCTGTCTTATGCTGGACACCTCGTATTTTTTTCAGTGAAAACTAGGGAGAGCTTGTGCTCTGCTGGCACTGCAGACTTCCCTGAGCAGTGGAACAGAGAGAGCAGAGAGCAAGTCTGTTTCAGGCAGATAGGAAAAAAACCCTGAGGACACCTCAAGACACCCTCGGGACTGTTTTGCTATGTCCTAGGCAACTGCCTAATTTGTGAAGGCCTCGCATTGGCCATGATAAAAGAAAAAGATCAGGTCTGTCAGTCTTACTTTCCCATCACATGCGGACAAGAATACTTTGCTTTTGCAAGGCGGCTGAAATTCCCAGAACTCAACATTCACAAGAACACAAGATACTTAAGAGGTTAAGCTTTGGTATATTCCCATTTGAAAGTGTCTTTTCTGGAGACAGTAACTCTTATGACAAGAATGATCTTGCAAAAGAATCCTCTACTGTGCACTGCACCTTGTGGAGTGTGTGCAGGTAAATGACGCACTTCAAGCAGAGAGGTTTCCATGCATACTGGGTCATCTTCACCCGTACTTGTTCTACCATTCTCACATCTCAGAGAGCCTCAAACCAACACTATCCCGCTGGAAGTTTGTTATTATCAAACACTTACTGCAACTACTTTTAACTACTCTTCCAAACTTCGCAGATGTCTTCAGATACTTTAACAGAGGATGTGGTAAATCAGCTCAGGCAATGATAGGGAGTCACAGTGGCCACAACGAAATGAAGGAAAAAGGACAGAGCTGATCTGGACTTCTTGGAGAGCTGAGGAAATGAAGACTTAAGTTTGATAATGGTCCTAGAACAAACACCAGAGTAAAGAAAGATGATCTCCATCACAAATAGTAATGTCTTTTAGAGACAGAAGTAGTAAAAGGTGAAATGACACAATAAGAACCATCAACTCTGTTCAGTGAGATACACTGGTAGCAAAGAAAAGGAGCTCTGCAGCAGATAGACATTGTGTGTCTCAACTTTGATAGAGGAGAATAATTTAGCATGTCACAAGGAAAAGGAAATATGAAAACAAACGGTGTGGAAAAGAGAGAACTCTGGAGTTTTGAGGTGGAAGAGAACAAACGAAAGAATTCAACAGCATGAGCATAAAGTGAAGAAGTATCCATGTTGGAAGTAGTCAAGTAGTTGGCAGAGGAATTTATTAAACCAAAGAATATACAGAGAACTGAGAAAAGACCTGTTTCCCACTAAAATTCACTTGACATACAATAGCATCTTGGTGAGGCTAATAAAGTCAGAATCAAAATATTAATCTTCCAACAGATTCTCTGATTCAGCCCAGTCCACTGTTGAGAAACGGGAACCAGCAATAAAGATCTCAGTCTGTAATTTCCCTAGCTTTCACACAGACAACCCAGAAGAGCAGCACTACAGCATTCAGAGCTTAGCGATTTCACTTCGTAAGTCTGACAGGTGCACTAGAAGACAAGGGAAATGCCTCCCAAGATCTACTAAGAACACAAGTGACACCCTTGTGGTTGTATTGCATCAAAATAAACTCGAAATCTTATTTATCCAACTAGTGTCTAAATTTCTTTTTCAGAGTAAAATGGGAACTGCAGAAAATTAATTCAAATATAATTTTACCCTTAAAGAAGGATAGGAGGAAAACCCTTAAAAATATTGACAGTACACATATTCCTTCCACTTGTTCTGCCAGACAACACTTAACATAGTAATTGTGTTAAAGGGCATAAAAATCAAACATTAGCAAGTTTCCAATAAGACCAAATATTTGTTTTCTTACTCTCCTTCTTTTTGTTGCTAATGTAAGGGAGAAAAGAAACCCACATAAAATGAAACTCTTTTGTACCACAATTCTTGGACTACCTACATGAAGTTGTTCAAAAGATGACTTCCTATAAAATGCCTACTTGCTATAAGGTACTCTGTGAATAGATTTTGGTAGCAGTTATGTGTCTTTGGAAAGCTCTCCAACAAAGCTGACTAATTTAGGCAGCAACATTTTCCAAGCTTTTATTTTCTGAGAATGCCCTTAAAACTAAGGGCAGAAGCATCCCCAGCTGAGTTAGATTTTGGCTATGCTGCCTCCAATTTTGCTTTTGCTTTACCTTTGTTTTAACCACTCTGATTATTTTACAAGTAAAATATAAAATGCTATACTAATAGGCAAGGTTTACATATTTTCTTCAAAAATAATCAAATTTTATTAACATAAATGCAGTTCTGAAGCAGAGGAATTACTTGGGCCCACTGAAGTTAATAGGTGTTTCTCCAGTAACACCAAAAGGAACTGTATTCCACATAGTTTTTAATCTTGTCTTCAGAACCAGAGGAATAACTTAAACATCTCAGTGATGTATCTCACAACTATAGACTTGCTATACTGAAGCACACCAAATTTTTTTCAACTTCACCGGCATGTCCACTGTCTAAATGAAGTAGAAGCCCTAAACCCTGATGAGGTTAAACAGAAGAGAAGACCAGAAACAAGCCAAGAGAATTTCTTTTTTGCCACCACTTTGTGGTGAAAGAGACCCTGGGCTGGACTACTTCCATAAATGCAAGTAGAAAGAAAATAATTTCTTTTAAAAATATGTAACAGGATCGCCTCATTCTATTGTAGTTGGGGGTGTTTGTTCAATGGCTTATAAAAGGCTTTAATTTATAAATTACTTACACATCTTTCCCGTGTTGAAAGTCATCACTTATCTTGTGTACAAGCAGCATTAGCCTCCCCAGAAAGCATGGTCTGCCAGAAGAGGAATGGCCTTTTCAAAATGCATGGCAAAACTACTCATTAATAAAACAAAGATGATGGGGAAAGGCTGCCAAGGGGCAGCTTTATCTAACAAGGCAATAAAGTACACATGATTGAGCAAGGTGGTGACTACAGTTTCTGTGTTTAGCTTGCACAGTCAGTACAACTCAGGTATTCCAATAACATCATATGCACGTGGCATTTTTAAGTAAAAATACTATGTCAACATGTGTACAACAATCTATCTGGACATAATCAGAAATTTTGCTCTCTGTCCTGCTGGCCAATGCTGTAGCATTATGTCAGTATACTGCCTATATCCATCAATTTATCTTGTCTTATGCCCAGACTAAATGTTCCTTGGAGTAAAGACATGCTGTGCAAGCTCTTAGCACAGCATGATCTTGTTCCATGACGAAGTTTTTAAAGCTTTAGAGCATTATAAACAATCACATTCAAATTTACTAAAATAACATAAACATGCTGGTCGACTAGGCTCTAAACACTGACGTGAGTTAATACTGTGCTACCTTAAAGTATAAGACACGGATTTTTTTTTTGCTAGCCGGTTAAGCACAGAGACAATCTGCCTTCTTTAACTGAACTCGTATGTTTGCGACCCTACCGAACCACAAGTGTTTCACTGCCAGGCTCTGAGCAGGTACTTAGTGATTCCAGGCCCAGTCTTTGGCCTTTTTGATGAGATCTGAACACTGCTCCTTCAGGAGTGAATTGCAATCAATCTATTTAATGTAGGTCTTCAAATGTCATTGCGATGATTACAGGTTGCAGTATATATTTTCTAGAACTGAACCCAGGACTGACTTAGAAACTTCACCACTTTCTTCATGGCATTTTTTTTAAGCTCTAGGAATTTGGTTTGTCACCTACCTCCCAAACCTATTGAAATGTTAATTACCTTTGTCAATTTATGATGGTGATGATCAAAGCTATTGGTACTCTGTCAGTTAGGGACGGAGTTAAAAAACAAAAAAAAGATGATTTCTAAAACATAAAAGAAAGAGGTAACTAAAAAGACATCTGGATTTAACAAAAAGCATTCTGATCTGACAGAAAAAAAAAAGGAGTCATGGACAGACAGTTTCACAGGAATGCAAAATTATTAGAAATAAGGAAAGTCCATATTTCCATAATCTTTTTTTTAATATATATATACGTACACCCCCACAGAGAAAACAGTAGAATTTGCATATATTTGAAACTTTAATGCAACTAATTTTATCCCTTACTGTTATTGTAACAAAAAATCCACATCTAAATAGAATTTGATATCTATAGCAGCCCACCAAAGCTATCCACGGAAATTCAACAACTTCTCCAGAAAAAGCAGAACAACCTCAAGCAGTTACACTGCAGCCCTGACAATTTATCCAGTTCTAACTTCACCCAAAAGAGGGCAGGCTTTCTCAGGCAAAGAGAGAGGCTACAGTAGCTGGCTGACACACTACCAGGATTTTTTTTTTCCACCTAAAAGAGTTACCACAACTGGCTATACACCATCATTTCATCAAAAAGTGAGAGTGTTTACAGAAATGAAACATAGCATACCATGTTCCTTTAAAACTGCCTGGAAGACCCATGATTAACGAGTCCTGACCTTACGATAAGTTACAAGCCAGAGAAATCAATCAAGCATGGAGGAATAGAACTAATCTGCAGGGGGGGGGAAAAAAAAGATGGAGGTTGGAGTAAAATTTGGATCTTATCATACCAACATCCTCGACTCAAGCACTGGACTCAAGTTCTGAATTCTGTTCTTCGAACTTCCAAAATAGCTCTTGGGGATGCTTTTCTATTTTGTGTAAAAATATTATTATTGACACAGAACAAACCCTGAGTTCACAAACTGGGACATTTTGTATCTTCTTCAGATAAAATAATTAAAATAAGGGTGTATTGCTCTCAGCATCTCTTATCACTTGGTATTTGCAACACTCTCCCCATAGGCAACGATGAGCAGTTTACAGGTCAATACCTACATCTTCAGATGCCACATACTTCACATAGGAGTATCCAATTACTGAGCAACTTCATACAAAGCAAGGAAAGAAAGCACAGTAATTGTGGTTTTGTATATTTAGCTACAATGCTTTTAGACCAAGCTATTAGCTTAATTCAATCTGACAGTAGTCTCAGGTTAAAAAAAAATATCCATAGTATTTTTTTGTGACTAAACCAACAAAAAACTCCAATAAACCAAGGAACAGGCTCTTCCCCTTCATTCCTCAAGAAAATTTCTCAGGCAGCCCTGATTCATAGGACAGTACTCGCTCAGATTAAAATAGAACAAGCCACTTATTAAGGATTAGTTAGAAAGAAGACATTGATTTAGAATCCTTTGGCATGAAAGGACTAGAGAAAGGAGGACTCAGAAGCCCGATAAAGGGAGGGAGGAAAGAGCACCATGTATGAGAATGCCATGGTTACAGACCAGAACAGATTAATTGTCAAAAGACCTCATAACAGAATTAACAGGAGACATCGAGAACTAGCTGGAGGAATAATTTGTGTGGCAAAGAACTGAGCTGATAAATAAAAATAATGCAGCAGAAGAAAACAAGGAGAAAACAAACAAAATCCAGAAACCGTCACACTGGTCACAGTTAGCAGGGTGTGGTTCTTGCAAGCTGTTGAAATGGTTTTGGGGGAAGATATCTTGAAGTTTTCATAAGGAGAGATGAGGGAGCAACAGAGAAATTTTGAAAAGTAAATGTTGTCCCTTATTGTAGCTGATCTCATCCTCTATAAATAGAGACAGAATTTCTAGAAGCTCCTGTTAAATAGGTAAATGCCAAAAATTCAGAACACAGGCTGACTTCTGCAGGTTTTTGTCAGTTCTTACAGGTGTTTTCTCTTACTAAGGAACCGTTTTTCTAAAACACAATTTTTAGACTGCAAGATAAGCTTACACATACCACAAAAATAATAAAAACTGTGGCAGCTATTAAGTCAGGAAATAGCTTCAAATGTTAGCAGCACACCATTATAGGTAGCCTTCAAGTGGCGAACTTGCCTATGCAAGCTACTACTGAAATTGCCCACTCTGCTCATTCCCTCCAGCAATCAGAGTTGATGTGACTTAATCTCATTAATTCAGTGAGCTGAAAGCACTGGAGAAAAAGAGAGCTCAGCAGTTTAACAGGCTTCGTTCATCATTTTTCTTTCCTTCCCTCACCTTTCATATTGAAGTTCCCTCTATCATTCATGAATTCCCTGCCTCATATCCACAGACAATGTAATAAAACAGCTTTTTTTCCCCCAAGGTTGCTTTGTTTTTCTAAAGGTTTAGATCAGCCAGAACCAATTTGCTGATTGTGCATCACAAACTGAACCAATCTACATCCATTTATATCCAAGTACACACAATAAATACAGTCATTCTCTCACAGGAAATGAATGGAGTTTCCATTATTTTAAACTCTACATAGCATTCAGGCCAAAAGGAGAGCTGTGCTTTATTTTTTAAATCATATTCTCCAGAAACTCAAAGGACTAAAAATTACAAAAAGAAAATAAGCAGGTGTCTATGTCAGCTAAATAGTCCCATTTAACCAAAAACAACAAAAAAGTAATAGAACCACAAAGTAGGGATGTGGGTTTGCTGCATTTTTTTTCAAACCACATTATAAACTCAAGTCCTTCCCAGAATGTGCTCCTTACCACAAAGATTGTTTTACTTCAGCCTACAAGATTATTAGCAGGCATTCAACTTCTATTCAATTTCTCCAATATTAAAGGAAACCTCCTTAAACTCCAACGTATAGATGTATAGTTCAAAACAGTTGGCTGAGAAAACAAATTACATTTATTTTTTAAAAAGCACCAAACCCTTGGCTGTATTATCTCTAAAATCATAACAAGCTATTTATTTTTTAAATACAGTGTATCTAAACCAGATAGATTTAGTAGTTCATAGTAGTCACTCAGAATAGTTCAGACAGTCAAGACAAGTCTCACAAAAACTCTGTGTCATAATACTTGCCTCAGATTTCAATACTTGAGAGTGAATGAGTAAAAAATGCATCTTTCTCAAATTATACTATAATATCAAGCCGCTTCACAAGCAAGGAAAACTAAGCAACCTTGACCTCATAGCCTGAAATGCCCAGGCAGTGAGGTAAAACAAGAAGAAGGAAATTAAAAGATGCAAGGCATGTAGGAAAAGAAATCTAATTTTGTGTACTCTCTTTCCAAAATGTCTGAATTTTGGTACTGTGCACAGTATGATTCTCTAGTTAAAGAACTGCTTAACACAAGGATATATGCATTTGGCTTTGTCACTAGGTTTTACTTCAAATGCAAGAAGCAGACAGTGAAGCCTGATGAGGTATGTGACAGATAAAAAGCTTAGCATGAAAGAATTATTTTCCCCCTAATACAGCAATGGTTTAAACTTGATTTTTTGCGAGAGAATGGAGACAGACAGGAGGAGGAAAATAAACTGGTATTAAAGAAAGCAGAGCTTTGTTGTGCTAGACTGGGAACTAAAATTTTATGCAAGGCTATCAGGTGTCCAGCATGAGATTAGTACAGTATAAAGGCTTGTCTTGTATGGGAGGAAAGAAAGATATTTAGCCATCAGCCTGTGGATAACAGAAGAGAGAGAGATAGGGGCAAATGAATAAAGAGGTCCTAACAGTGAAGGCAGGAAGGTAACATGAATACACCCAGACTGAAAAATGTTCCGCAGTGGGGAAGGACAATACTACTTATTAAATAAGGAAGCAGAGTGAAATCAGATTTCACTATCTCAATGAGTCTGTATGCCAAATGAAATTTGTGCAGCTTCCAATGGTAAAGTAAGAGAATGGACTAAGATGAGAGAGAGGAAGCGAGGAAGATAATTCAGAAAGCAAGCATTGATCCCAATTTGTCTGCAAATTGGTTAGATTTTCAGGATAAAATTAATGAAACAAAAACTAAAACTAAATCTAAGAATATTGGGAAAAAAATGAACACTTTGGAAAAGAGGAATGCACCTGGCTATTCACCTCAACAAAGAAAAGAAAATTAAAGTAAGACTCAGGGAGTCATAGGAAACCAAAATACTCAGAGGTTTCAAAAAAAAAAAAACAACAAAGACCAATATAGGTACAGAGCAGAAAGAGTCCACTGTTACTGGGCAAGAACAACCAGTCTTTAATTGATAACATCTATTTCCTGACTACAAATAACAAGGGAACAAGTTCTGAGCAACTTTCAGATTGGGAGAGCATGGGTTTGTATCTAGGAATAAGTTTAGCTAGCAAGGAGCAAAACTGGTTGCAAAATACGAAAAGCTAATTTATTAGTCTAAGCCACAAGAGATTTCAGGGAGTTCTCTAAAGGCAGAAAAAGCCACAATAGGGACTCCAAAAACCTGAGTAAATCGCTTTATGTTCAGAGGGAACTGAAATTTAGTCACGAACTCATAGCAATGTTCATAGTTCTTTCGCACTCCCTCTCTTATGCAGCATCTTGTCATCTGATAGTGCTACAGGATGCTACTGCAAATGTTCTACCCTGTGTGTTTGACCTCAAGGTACTATTTGTTCTACATTCACCAGTCTGGATACGTAGTATGTGTAATAGATGTCATTTTATGTCATTACAATGCACTTACATCTAGCATAAATTCATCACAGGAAGTGGTTTCATATTTGATAGCGGAAGAATAAACAGAAGTGAAATCTGGCTTCAACTCGGTTCACCTCAGACCAAAAGCTTACCAAGCAAAAGGAGCAATCAAGATACTTCCTTTGGTATACAGCAGACATTCAGGGGCGCCAATGATTAGGTCCACAGACTCAGCCACAGCTCTTCCCAGCTGATTTCATGTTTCCTTTCTGAGTTGTTTGGAGATCATTTCTATGGCCATATTACCGTTTCAGTTCTCATCAATCAGAAATATTTTTCATTCTCCTAAAACATCAAAATTTTCAAACACATAAGAGAAAGGACCTTGAAGTATGGAACCAACCGTACAATTTAGACTGATAATACCTTGCAAAGCATCACTTCCAGCAATCACTTTCACAGCAAGCTTCATCAGACATGAAACTCACATCCAGGAAGCAAACAGCAGATATAGAAATGTAAGTACACATGCCAACCTAACCATTTTTTAGCCAACTAAATACCATTTTGGTTTGCAGAAGCATGTTCCGGTATATGTTACTAATGTTCTAAATATTGTAACACTGTTTTGCCAGTCACAACACAGCTATTGATTGTCCTCCCCAGCCTCACCCCCAAGGCTACACGCAATATCCCAATAATTTGTATACAGGCATCTGTGACAACGGAAGGTCAGTATTCGTTAATTAGAGCAAGAAGAGAATAAAGTCATGAGTTTGAATGGATGATGATTAACAGTAACATGAAAATGTTTCAGTTCTAAATATCACCAGGTAATAATGGCATCATGACAGGGTACAAGTGCTGCATCCAATTCCACCCTCTTCACTCTGGCCTCTCTCCATTTCACTACCCAGCATTTGGGCAATGCTACCTGGATAACCTCTCCATGCCAGCAATTCAGAGGAAAATGAACAGGACAGAAGTCACACTTCCTCCTCCTCCTCCTACACAGTGCTGATTCCTGACTTCCACAGTCTGCAGAAAAGCAAGGAATTGCTACTCAGTAGGGCAGTCCGTGCATGCAGAGAGGAGAGTGCTTTGAGGCAATGATGGCATGTCTAAGCAGCCAAACTTACACTGCAGTTTTCATTCTGGGACAAAAATCCTCTAAGAGCAAGTCCTACAACTCCAGAGAAATGAGATGCTTTACTCAGCTTTTGCTAACAGAGGCACTCCCACCTCACAGGCCCTTCCTTCTCAAACCACCATTGTCCTCTTTCCTAAAAGTGAAAATACTGTCATAGTTTTTACTGGTACCAAATATTCATAGCTTCACCCATCGTCACGAGGAGGTGAGGACTTTTGCTATGGCATCATACTAACTTTTCTGCAATATTCCAAGATCCTTCTTTGCCCAGCTCTCTTGCCAAAAGAAGACATTATTATTCCCATAGTGGAAGCCAAGTAGCTCTAAAACATCTTTAAAGCAGCCTAGCAGAAATCATCTCTAGGAAAAAGCAAGCACCATAATTAAGAGGCAAGAAATCAGGTTTGACCTTCAAAAGTTCCAACAGGTCATTTAAAAGGTGATATCTCTTCCTTTAAAAATAAATAATCACTTAAACAAATGCAACACTGATGTCTGAGCCAAATAAAGCACCCCTACCAACAAAGAAACCTGAGCATATGGCAAAGTTCAACTGGCTTTACTTAACACTGATAAAATATTTTTGAAGATTTTCTTGGAACAGTATCTAAAACATTACAATTAAACATGTGAAGCAGCAAAAAAGGGAACGGAAAAAAGAGTTTTCTAGGGCATCAAAAGTGGGACACAACGCATGATTAATTTTTTTTCATATTTTTAACTTTTTAAAAATGTGTTTAATTAAAAGAAACATATTTACATTACTCATGCAGATTAATGTTGCTGAGGTCACCATTTGCTTTGTGATTTGTAATTATTAACAGTTTTAACCACCTCTGAAAATTAAATTAGATGACTTGGAAAAAAATCAAGAATCTTCACCATTCACTTTGCAAGCAAATACTATTTACTGCATCCATCTTTAGGTACCAATTTACATAGTTGTTACTACCTATACCTGTGGAATGTAATACAAAGGTTTGGGTCCAGGGTCTTGTTTGGCTGTCTCTTGTTCTAAACAAAGAATTTCACCTTCTGCAAATTGCCAGAGGCTATGATAAAAACACCTCTTTCAGGAAGGCAAAATGGGAAAGAATTCCTTTCTATTTGTTCTGCATTACAGCAATTAAGTTATATCCAGGACAAGCAGATAAACTGTAGAATCTTCTCAATCTATTTCTCAAAGAGATGGGGAAAAGAGTGAAAATATCATTAGCAGAGAAACATTTCCATTACAGACCATCGGAGGGCTCTAATTCCTAGTTATGCTAGCAGCATAAATCAGTTATGGGTTGCTGAGAAGCTACCTTCTTCCTTTCCTGTGTTGTTTCCCTTATTAAGAACACACGGGCTTCACAAAGCGAGTGCTAACTGACCTGAAAAACTCATTTCTTGTGTAGGGAACTCAAAGTCCAACTTGCTCACTGGGGCCTGAATTTCACCCTTCAGCTACAGTGCTGAGATTGAATGACTGGTGCTGAGACAGCAACCATCCCCTTTCCTGCCTCTGTCCAGTTTTCTTCCTCTCAGTCCTGAACTTTCTGTATTGGTATACTGACTTTCCAGGCTACCAAGGCAGGCAGGAGCTCAGGAGCACCCAGAGTATCAGCACAGGGCTCCAAGCAAGGCACACCTTCCCAAAGCGCAGAGAAATCCAGAAGCATTTCTCAGGACAGCCACAGCTTCCCGACTTGAACAGCAGGACGCCCATAGGTGAGGACAGGCCTAGTAATTCCATAGCTTTCCAAATCCCATTTCATGGCAATTGCCTTAGAAACCACAGCTCTCTCAGGTTCACTAAGGAAAGGAGCTTTGATCTCCAGACCCTGAGAGGAATCCCACCTGAGAAGGCTTCTTTGAAACCTCATTCCAGCAGAATCCTAAGGACCCAGTGAGTTTGTTACTGACACATAACACAACAGACACATTTAATATGAATACAGGAGATAACTATGGGAGAGAAAAGTGCAATTACCCCAGGCCACAAATGGGAGCAGAGTTGGTGTGTTACTCGGCAAACAGCACTGAGACAGCCACTCTGGCCCAGGGAGCAAAATAAAACTGAGAAATTCGCAGGTATGAAGCAAGCAGATGAACAATGAGAGACAAAGTTAGGGCCATGAATTTAAAGGAGAGAGACAATAGTACAAAACTTTTCTAGCCCATAGTAAGTCAAGTACAGTTAGATCAAAAACAGACTAAAAGGACATAAAATAGGATTTTATTGTCAAAGAGGTAAGAGAAAGAAAAAACATTTTTAGCATGCAGACAGGCATTTCTCTCTGAAGACATTAATCTTTCAAAAAAGCTAGGTGTGGTATTCCTAGGATGACAGAAGTATGTTTTGCTTGTAGGAAAGAAACTAGAAGAAATGGCTTGTGAAAGACCCAAAATACAGGAAAGCATGCAATTTCAAGCAGAAGATGCATCATTTTGGAAGCCAAAAATTGCATTTGCTTTGTATTTTGAGACATGTAGCATGCAAGGCAAGGACTTTCATACATTCCACAAATTATGCAGACCTAGATTTTCTGTAGGATTTCAGGAAAATACTGTTTCTACAGGAAAATAATATTAGCTTTTCAAAAATCAATGTTCAATACAAACCCTATCACAGGTTTTTTGAGGACTGTTTCAGTAAAAGGAGAGTGTTTAGGGAAAGGATGCTTGATATTTTAATCTAAAAAATACCTTCATCATTTAATTTTGGACTTTAAATAAGATTGAAAAGTAGAACCTGATGCTCTGACTAAATTCAAGTGCAGATAATTAGTCCACTTTGTGGGGAAAACCAGAAGGCTAAGGAATAAGTTATTTTTTGGTAGTTCTGAACACTGATCAGTACTTGAATATCAGTGCTAAGTGAAGGTGGTTTTATACATACAGCTGCTTTTCAAGTTGTTTCAGCAACGTCAGGCAAAATTTCCTGAATTTGCTGAGGTTTATGAGTTCAAAACCTACAGACAACACTCCATTCTTTATCTGCAGATGGTTTAGCTTTTATTTATAAAATAAAATTAAAATTTCAGATTTCTTTTAGAAAATACAGACATTATTATTCTTGGAGAACTCAAACTTTAACCGCATTTGTTACCTACAGCATTTGGATAGTGCTACAGACTCAAGATACCAGCCATCTACTCCAAGATACTTCTGTTTCTTCTACTGCTTCAATTACTGAAAATAACTCCAATTTTTTTCATACTTGCAGCCTTTAAGACCTCAGTCCTATCACCAAGTCCTTGTCTTACTGGGCTGTAAAAGTGCATTTCTACGGGAAATGAAACAGGCTACTCTCCATTTACCTACTGTTGGGAAGTGTGGCATGACAATTTGTATGCATATGGCTAACCTGTACTCCCTCAAAACAAGGGGGGGCTTCTTCCTTATTGCAAATGGTTGCTAGCGATATCCATCACAACGTATTGTCAGAAAAAAAAGTGATTGCCTCAGGTGAAAAATCACACCAGGAAATTCACTAAATATGGAACCATTGGGCCCTGCTGAAACACAATCCCTAGCCCTGCTAAGTTTCCTAGCAGAGATAGTCTCAAGGCCCAAACTGATTAATTCTCCTTCACCCATCCATATTCCAGTTAGTGCACAAGAAGAAATACTATTGCATCATGTGGATTGTAAGAACAACTAGATGGTGGAGCTGTAATTAAGGTCTTTCTAAAAAGACTGCGCTCTCAAATTTTTCTGAGCTTTCTCTGAGAGGGATATCATATTTGTGATGGTGCAGTGCAAAAGTAACAAGGTTTAAGATAACAGCTTCTTTATTCATCACAGCTACTGTGAGTATTATACTTAGAATTATTTTCAGACTATCACATTAAAGATGCACTAAAGATGTGTGACTCCTTCCCACTCCTTCAAAAAAAGATGGCAGGGGGAAAGAAGCTGAACTAGAACAGTTTGTGAAAAGAACACATCTAATACTGAAAAAAATCGCAAAGGCGAGAGCTATACCCTTAACATAAGCTTTTCAGTTTAATACAGATATTCTTTCTCATTTCAGATTTAAATTTCCAGATTTAAGCAGGTATCCCTCCTACCAATTTTATGACAAGTGCAGTCATGTTGAGCAGCCCTTGGCTCTCTAGAAATGTACATGCTCAACATCTTCTAAAATAGTTCTTGGTTGTTCTTGCTGCAAGAATTATTTGTTTCAGACCATAATTTCTCCTTTCCATGAACCAGGATTCAATTCTGTTTTGGATGAATTTTAATGTGTGAGCAAATCTCCTGACTTTGACAGCATGATGTAATTGTGCTGACAAGATTCACTTGCCAAGGTAAAATTTGCAATGGTAATGGAATGAATAAGCAAGTATACAAAAGGCTGGTAATACCACCAAGTCATCTATTAAAGCTGTCTAGCACTTCTCTTAAAAGTGTTGAAATTGCTTAGAAATCTACCAAAATCTGTTGGGCTAAGTTTATTCCCACAAAAGGTGTTGGTCCTAGCCTGAATTTTCCTGAAGACTTCAAGAAGATGGTGAAGGCTGCAGTGATCGCGAATTTCCTTGTCCTTGCTGTTTTGGACTGTTATGAGCCAAGCTGAAGGTTAGAGAGCCTACATTTTCAACCACTACCCTTTAAGGAGAAAGAAATTGTGTATTTCATATGAAGGTTCCACAAGAAATGGAGAGGAATAGATTTGGATGAAGAACAAAGAAGAATTTTCCTCCTGGAAAGGCCACCTCAAAAACTCAAGGAGAAAGCAATACTGGTTCTAACAAGAGGACATGAACTGAGAATACGAGGCAGTAGATACTGGAACAGGGGAAGAAGCTAGAAGTGAGAGCTGTTGTGTAGGCAGAGAGACAGATTGTACAGAAATCTGAAGGAGGACAGATACTGCATTACACTGCTGAGTGATCCTGGAGTCACTTGTCCATAAAGGTACCTTTCTCAGTTGTACAATCAATTTAGGCATATGGACAAATTATGACAAGTCTAAGAACAAGGAAGATCAAGGGGTGACTTTTTACATGCTTGGACTGTCTGGGTTAAGAAGCGAACTCTTCAACCTGTTGCAGATTCCCACTCCTCTTCTAGGGTACTTTGGTGAAAGATAGTATCTCACATTTCCCAGCAAGCTCTCAGCTCACAAGCTGAAGAGGACAGGCGCTAAAAAAACCATGATCTAAGAAAATAAACAGAACCATTTATCTGAAGAAGAAATACTTTCTGCCTCCAAACAAAAGGCAAAGTCTAAAGGCTGTCTTCCCTCTTTGAACAGGAAGAGCTGCTTTACTATATAACACATATCACTGAGGCAAAAAATTTAAAACTCACAAAAGTCTTAGAGCTACTTATATGGACAATCAAATCATATCAGATAGACATTGCTGTGAACTAATAACAAATTATTTACTGGTTAGGGTTTCTTTATATCTCTTCTATATATATACAGAATTGGCCCCACAATAAAAAAAAAAGTGGATTGGGACTATGGGGGAAAACGTATGAGGTTTTATGTGCAGATTAGCAGTCTGAACTAGAATGGCACAAACTTTATTACTACACAAACCAACACTTTTTCCTCTCTAAAGTACAACCCTTTAATGCAGGCCCTTCAGTCAGCAAAAAGTTGTAACAGAATCTAATAGTACACTAACCTTGTATTAAGATCTATTTTTCCCCCTTTTAAACCTTCATTTTTACTTATTATAAAGGAGTAAATTTAGCTTATAACATTATCTCATATTTTCACACCTAATGTTTACTGTAAGAATATATGAAAGACACAAAGAAACAAAGTATTTTTCTTGTCTACCTTTCTCTGTCAATAATTTTGGTGGACTCACCTGCTCCAGCCCTCTGGGGGTATCTACTTCTTTCCATTAATCATAGAGGAAAGCTAGAGAGCTAGCATAGACCAGACATCGAACTTTAAGACTGCAAAGACTCTGTAACATAGCTCTAGGTTAATTCCATTCAGTTCTATACTACATAAGTGTTTCAAACACCTTCCTTAAGCAAAAAACCTACTGAAAGTCACTCAGTTCTTAAATCCTCCTAAGGTCAACTAGTACAGTTCTGCAATGTTGACTTGGATACCTCTACAGACCATCCACACACACAAAAACTTGATATCCTGCATTATCTTACTCAAAGAAAATAATAGGAGAATTATTGAGGTGAATTGTATTTTGTGATGATGAACCAAAGTCTGGGTTTAGTGTTTCTTCACTTATAGATATTTAAACTCTTAAATGTAGGTTGAAAGAATGAAGGCTTAAGTTTACATGGGAACAGACTTAAGTAGTTCATGAAATTCAAAACTTTATAAAAATCTTTGTTACAAATTAATCTCCAAATGGTAGTAAGTCAAGCCTGTAATTCCTCAGAGTTAACCCTTCCATATATCCTTCCATATTCCCTTCTCTATTGCTACTAATCTTTAACTCAGAACACCTCCAAAAAGATTCATCTAGACCCTTGGGGAACAGAAGCTGGAGATGGTCTTTAGTGACATTCACATCACACCGACTGTCACACGGAATAGTTAATGCCAAGCTAAAGCCTTTTCATGTGAACTTGGAAAAAAAAAAGTAAGACTTCTAATTTTACAGGTTTTTTTCATCTTCTCTCCAGTCATTTTCTTCCAAACAATTCAAACTAGCAACTGTGTGCCAAGTTTAACTGGATTACCTTCAACTTTATATGCCTCTGCATTTAAGCAGAAAGCAATACAGAAAAAATGAGTAATTCTTGTCATAATTGTTCACTGGATTGCCAGAGAATTACAGCAGAAACATCACCACACATGCTGATATGGAATCAAAGGTAAATTATGACACACCTGGAGTAGATTAAAAAAAAAAATAATCAATGCAATTAGAACTCAATGGGAAGACTGAAAATCAAGAGCCTTGAACTGTTGCACACATTTGTTTCCTAGATATTCATCTTTCTTCTCCTTTCCCCACATATAACAATATATTTACTTTTAGAAAACAAGGAACTCTCCAGAGCAGCATTATTGGTTGTACTTTCATCATACAATAGGAGCATGCTCCATTGTATAAGTAAATATTATCTCTAAGTAAACACCTCACACATAGGTACTGATTGCATTTCACTTCTGCTTTATGATTTGTTCCAAGCATGCAGGCCCATTTGCTGCCACCTCTTCTAGGATTATGCTGCAAAGCCAGACA
Source organism: Rhagologus leucostigma (assembly GCA_013397725.1). Classification (NCBI taxonomy): domain Eukaryota; kingdom Metazoa; phylum Chordata; class Aves; order Passeriformes; genus Rhagologus; species Rhagologus leucostigma. The sequence goes on along the minus strand of VZTD01004412.1, from coordinate 3,689,843 downwards.
TCACTTGCCACCCCTAACCTGCCAGTAACCTTCTTCATATCCAAAAAATCAAAAGTGGACAAGAATGCTACAGGGAGAAAATCTATCACATTAATGTCTCCTATTTGGCTTAATTTGTATTTGGCTTAATTTTCATGTATTTAGTTATTTCAAGAAACAGAATATGTTTCAGTTCTGAACTTAATTTCCCATTTTATAGGAAATGGCTTATTCTGTCACCTTCTCTATTGCATTTTAGTAACCCGAAAAGCAGCATCCTGAAGACCAAGTGAGAACACACATACCAATCTGTTCCCAAGGCTATTATAGATTCTACTGCAAGCATACTCCCATTTCCATATATAGTGTGATGGTTTTTCTTAAATAACCTGACAAATCCATATGGCGTCTGATCCTCTTGGTACCACTGTCACTAGCATGAAACACACACCTGAAAAATACTTGACTTCACCAGCACTACCACTTGCAGGAAGCTCTTCTTAGTACATATCTTTCCTACCCACCTCTCTCATCAGAATAGTGGTATCTACAGCAAGGGCAGATATACCAGGCCTACAAAAGGCAGGAAGGAAAGGAACCTGTATCATTACAGTTAGACCTGACCTTAAGTGTCTTTTCCAACCTAAATGGTCCTGTGATTACACCATCCCTACCATGTCAACTGTGAGTGTTCTGAGCAGAGCAGAAGAAGAGTGCTGGAAGCACTCTGGGTTCCTGTTTACCAACCAGTTTCACACCTCCCAGACTGATGGGAGCATCTGAAGTTTTTCAAATACCTCCACAGGACTCAAAGTTTTGGTGACAGGGTTTTGTTCAACCGCAGAAAATGCTGCAAAGATTACAACATAAATAGATATTTTCTGGTTTGAAGAATATCCAAGAAAACTTGATTTGTTTTCCCCCCCTTCCAAACAGAGTTGTTGCCCTGAGTTTTCAGCTCTTCGATGTTTTCATTTTCTGTAACAGTTTCTCACGCACTTTCTGTAAACATAGCCATGTTTTGCTAACCGTACTTTATTGTTTTCATTCCATTCTCCTAGGCGGAGACATTTGATGGACTTTTCCTTTGACCAGTGTGATTGAGGGGTGGTAATTTCTCCCTCCAATCCACAGTGGTTTTTAAGAACATATAATAAAGCTCGGGGTCTCTGACCCCGGGGCCTTTCCTTGCTTCTCTCCCGACAAGGTGTCTGCATGGTTCTTTCGTGTCCAAGTGTGACAAAGAGTGGCAGAAAATTTATTTTATTTTTCAAATAGATCCCCAAAATTGGAGAGTCATGGCAAGAGACTCTAAAAAGTTCCACAAAATAAAACTGTCAAATCACTCTGGTAATAAAAATGTTTTCTACCATTTGTTTCATCAGTGTCCATTTGTAAGTTGTTAGGGTTGGAGAAACAGTACAGAGAAGGTGTTGATTCTTGCCTAAAAATTAAAACAAACAACCTAGGTTAGAATTATCTATTAGAACTTTCCCTATTTTATGTGAAAACTTTCTTAGTTTTCTTTTTAAATCCATTCAAACAAATACGTGTGATGCCCCTGTGATTATTATGGTCATATGAAAAGCCACAACCACGACAAGTCTGTGAGACGTAAGGAAAAACAGATGCAACATTTTAGACTCAGGCCTAGAGATAAATTCCCATGACGAATTTCTTTCATTTTTAAGAATTCTCCAAGGAGTCAGGTAGATATGCTCATTTACTTCAATTGGAAAATATATACCAACTTTTGCACTAGGACATTAAAGGATATGGGGAACTCAAATCTCAATATGGTATCTCTTTCTGCTTGAGATACTCTTACTTCACTGAAGACTGAACTCTGAAATTCAGAGGAACATAAAAAGGGACACTGAATAAATGAATCTTTCTGGTGTGGATGATGTTAAGGGAGGAGCAAAGCAATATCCCCTTGGGCAAGTTCTGCTCAATTTTTTCCTATGTAATTCTATCAATACCCTGGCTCTCAGAAAGTAAAATTGTCTTTATACATCAAGTCAACCAAAACAATACAGAACAAAACGAAAAAAATTCTTTTTCTAGTCATTTTACACAAAGAATTGTTCATCTTTTAAAAATTCTAATGATTTTAACAGGAATTAAAACCTGACAGAGCAGTCCTCCTGAAGAAGCCCACAGGTTCACTGATGCAGAAATTTCACTTTTCAACTGCCTCTGGATTATCCTAGCCAAAAATTACTACAGCAGGATTTTTACTGGAAGTAGAAAATGTATCTTTTCTTCTAATTTTCAGGAATAACACAGTTACCTCAGAAAGCACTTGAGTATTAAGATTCATTGCAAGTAATTCATGCATTCTGTGGAAGCATGACATATAGTTCAACATAAAGTTAATTTTGCATGATTCCAGTCTTGGTTGTTCAAGGAAATCTGACAATTTTTATCACCCTTAAATAGCATGGCTTCTTGGTAATTCTGAAGTCCTGACTAATCTGTTCTTTTTACAGAAACAATTATCTTACAATTTGTATCAATACACAGCAATCGAAATAAGGAAAAACTATCGCTACTTTTCACTGCATCCATATTCAACCCAACATACATCTTACCCAGGGGATATTTTTGTGCTGTATTTTTTGGCACAATCAACTCTTTGACAGATTCATCAAATAAATATGAGATATAGCTGTCCTTTTTCTCTCAAAAGGCACCCTTTCCTGATCTTTTATTATACACAATCAAAGCAGGATCTGCTCTGACACAGGATAATCACCAGTTGCATCTCTGCTTAAATATATGCAACATTTATGTCAGCAGACTCCAATTCTGGCAACAACCTGTCAAACTCAGCAATGTGGCAGTCAGCAAGGACAAATATTGAAATTCAACAGTAACCAGAACGAAGAAAGACAAGCAATACTGAAACGAGTGACACGTCTGTTGCCAGTTGCACTGCAGATATAGAACACTATGTATGAATTGTCCCAAGTCTGCAAACGTGGCTTGCCCGAGTCCTCTTCCCTGAGTTTTTCCTCCTATGATAGGAGTTTTACCACTGAAACCGTGCGTGCTCACACCAGTGGAGTCTGACTCCAACTTCTGATTCAGGTGCAGCAGACCTGCAGAGCACAAGGGGCCAGACAGCATTCCTGAGCCGATGTGTGAAGGAGAGCATCTCCAACACACCAAATGGGGGAAAACTGACAGATTGATGGCACAGCTGTCACTTTGAATCAGCAGGGAATGAATAAGCTCTGAAGGCTGAGTTAAGAGACACATGTACATAAGGTTAGGGGACAGTATCATTCTATATTCTAAGCAAATGAAAGAAGTAGGGACAGAACTGTGACTGCCAAAGACAGCGCCAAAGACAGGATGAACTTTGCTACCAGGTAATTATACTCTGCACAAGCACCAGCACTTGGGATCATTAACACAGCAAGAGGCAGAGCTCAGACAGACTGTGCATAAGCAACTGATCCGGCCAAGTAACTGCCAGAGTTTGAATGAAGAGCAGCTAAATAAATATTTAGGAGATTAAAAACCCTAGTTACTGGGAAGAAAAAAAGTGAATTTCCACAGACAGCCAGTGGAGCATACACCCTGTATAGCTGAGTCTCTAGGACATCTCTCTTTAGCTTATGATTCTGTACTGCAAAGTACAATGGCATCTTAACCACTAGGCACAATACAACAGGATACTGCAAAAGGAATAATAAGGTAGAATTATTACTCAGGCACACTTTTCAAGAAGATCTCTCTGACAAGCTATCAAAAAGAGGAAGACAATGGCATTAAAAAGACAGATGCTCATTTTCCCATAAATGCACTTAAAAGGTTTTAGGAAAACTGGGAAAGAAAGGATTCTTTCCCAAAAAGTACTTAGAAGACCATGCCATCCCCTAGAAAATAGAGAAGGGAAAAAGTTTAACAGTAAGAGTTCAAAAGATATTTAAACAGTTATTTAACCAGTTGTCAATTGTTCATGAGAGAAGACAGGGAAGCCCTTTATTGGTTAAGGCCAAAAGCACCAAATCTATCTAAAAGAATGTTTCATTCCCTTTCCAGAGGGAGTATTTGAAGTTTAATGTAACAGAGAAGAACCAGGTTTTTCAAAACTTTTGGATGCAGAAACCCAGACAATCTTCATTTCCATTTTTCCATAAACACTGTACACCTGCTAGCAGTTCCAACCATTACTCACAGCACTCTTTTGTGAAAAAAGCTAACCTGATTTTTTTTTTTTTTTAATCCAGACATCTATTTAGGTAGATAGATCTTAAAACACACTTGGAAGCAAAAGGCAAAACCAGCTTCGGGTAGACCAGAGGATTACTCATGTCTCTACAGACTAGAGCTGCCCAACAGCTGCTCCTCTCTCCTACAGGATGTTTCTTTCATCCTACACAAGGGGAGATACTGCAGGTGGGGTTTTCCTCCTTCCAGACATCCCCAGTCAAGAACAGGAAACTGAACAACAGCGAGCTATTCCCTATTCTCTTCCACCACTCCCACAGGAGAAGTCCCAGTGTCTCTACACACGCACACACTTGCTGTAGCTCCTCACAAACAGCATCTCTGGAGCCCTTCCAGTACAGTCAGCCCTAGCAGCTGAGCTCTGCCTTTTCTAACAGCTGCTTCTAAACCGCTGCACAGCCACTGCTGGAAAAATAGTTTGGCTGAACCATATTATCAAGAAGTAAAGGAAAGCCTCATAATAATCCAAAAGGCATCTACTCTTATTTATATTTATTGTCCGAAACAGTGCTTGCAGGCCTGAATCTCTCGTGGCGTACTCCTTCAGTCTTCTGTTTCTGTGAGCAGCTCTCTAAGGCATTCTGTCAGCACAAAAAAAAGCAGGTGGTAGGACAACAATCCCTGCCAAAGCATGTGAGATTTCCCCAATGAAAGTGAAAATCATCCTAAGGGAAGCATGTCCTGAGGACTCCCATACCCACTTTCAACTATATCCCTATCCCTGTTCAAATACCTTCCCTTTCTTTTCACTGTGACCAGATCAAAATGCCATGAGGAAGTGAGAAAGCTGAGAGACCTTTTATTTATGATTTTCAATATTTGCACCTGGTATTCAAAGTACGTGCAACAATGTCATCAGGATTACAGACAGAAGAAACAGTAAGATGTTTACTGTGAGAAGAAAAGCCAGCTCTTCATAAGCCACTTTTTGGTCATACAGTTCAAAAGAAATTAATATATTAACTTCTCTGATCAACTGATCAGCTTTGACCCTGAAGTCAAAAGCAGGAAACTGCATCACTGATTTTATTGAGTAAATTTATAAACCTTTTAGCGCTACATAAATAAAATAACTGCTCCATGGTAGAGACTTGGAACTCATATTTCTATCTCCTGTAAACAAAGCACCATTACATCCTTGGAAATCCATCTCATGCACAAAAGCATAAGAAACAGAGGTGATGAGAATAGTACCTAGCGTGCCTATCAGCGAACTCTGCAAGATTTAGTTTGAGACTTTATCTGCAATTACAGTTACTTGTTCTTATCTCAGTGAGTAACTGCAAACACAACACAGCCTGAGAACAACAAAGCCTGGTATGCAACAGCTATGTAGCACATTTGGACCACTGGGCCATCTGAAAGAAAGGGTAATTTCCGGTGACAACACTTTGGAGTGATGCTCAGGGTTACATTCATTCCCTGGTGTCTTGAATTCTTGCTGCAATCCTTCGTCTTGCAGGGGCAATAACATCATCCCTATTAGCAAGCCACCTTTCTCCCAAAAGTTGCAGAAGCACTTGAGAGTTCAACTCCTCTGGCAAGTCACCAGGCAGAATTCCCAACAGTTATTCAACGTACTTGCACAAACCACTTTTCTTTTGTTTTGAGTTTTGTTTTCTTATTTTGTTCTTTTTTTTCAGCCAAGTTAAAAAAAAAAAAAAAACAAAAACAAAGCAAAACAACAAAAACCACAGTGATTTGGATCAAGCAACAAATAAGAGCTGGCTTTTCCCCCTATCATTCTTCTCCCTCCAGAGGTCACAAAACCATGCTGCACAGTAGCTCCAGGGATGAAGAAAATATCATGTAACCTTTCCAAGTGCAGGTGTCCGACCTCTCAAATAAATCACTTATTACTCACTCTCAAGGACTGCATACATTTTCTCAGCAGGTGTGTAAAGCAGCCCTTTCTAGCATCTCCAGCCATTTTTTTTTCCAGCAGAAACTCAAGAGACGGTATGTGAACTTGCTAATAATAAGCTCTGCTTTTAAACAAACCTATATCCTCAATCTTATTGCTTATTCTAGTTACACTGAAGCACAACATACCAAGCACCAGACAGAAGTCCACTATCACTATACAGTTATTTATATTGGCCAAACTTGCAATAGCAAATAAATCCCATTTCACCACTTCTCCACAGAACATATTATTTATTAGAGAGAATTGCACTGTTCTTTGATTTGTCTTTCATAGCTGTCCTTCCTGTGCCCTACAGTAACGTGTTTTATTTACTATGTGTTGGTATAATGCTAGTTCTTATTTTAGTCCTCTTAGCCAGGAAATGAGAGGAGACCACAGCATAGAACGACACTCAAGTGGCTGGAAAGGGATCTGTGGCAGGACCTCTGATAGACGAAATAGGGCTCATTAATCAGAATTGTTTTCTTGTACTTTGGGCACAGTAAGTCCATAAAACCTGCTTTTTGTCTCTTCACATCTACTGTAGTAGCATAATAGTGAACAATATTCAGAGAGTAATCTCCCACCAATTTAATGAAAATGTACATTTGAATAAAATAGAATTTCCCTGCAGCAGCAGCAATGACAGCACAAACAATGTCTTAACTAGAAAATGAAGTCCAGGGAAGGGGATAGGAAAGACTAAGAGAAGCTTTGGCTGCTTCTTCCCCAGGAAAAGGTTTGATCAAAACTCTGATGTTCTTGGATCCCATGGAACCCAACTAAGCTAGAAGAGGCCAACTTCCCTGAGTTTAGCTATCCCATGGTTCATATTTCGGTGCCATCTTGTGTTGTTTCAAGGGATGATGATAAACTTCTGGCCTCAACCACAGCCTCTGTAATCCAAGTTACAGCCAAGAATTCTGCAACTAAAGAACTTATTTATTACTTCGTGCACGGAACCAAAGTAATTCAGACCTATTTCTAAACAAATCATTGACGAGTACCTCTTGTGCATTTTCAAGTCTATGTCCCACCCATTCTAAAAGTAGTCTTCAGAAATAAACATGCTCAGTAGCAGAGGCTGATGTGATTTTTCTTTCTATACTTTGTCTACTTGTCAAATGAAAAAGCAAGAGTATTGGTTCAGAATAGTTTTGTGTCTCATTCACGCATCTCAATATGATCACAGGAACTGGGCATTAGTGAAGTCTCACTGGTGTCAAAGGTGGTGGTCTAACTTAGGCTTAGAAAATACAGTTTCCTCCCCACCACCCTTCTAACTACAGGCTGTCCTTCATATTCGTTAAAAGAAAAATTGTGTGAGAAGACCGCAACAGCCACGGTTTGAGTTTTGCCTCCTTTACCCTTCCAAAGAACTGGAAAAAATTTAAGTGGTTACAAACTAAAAATGCACAAAATGTTTCCCTTACACATTCAGAGGCTGGAAAGAAGTGATGCCTAACACAATCAGATTTAGCTTTTTTACAGGTGCTTTCTGGATGTGTCACTGGGCTCTGCACAATTGTCAGAAACCATCAGTCTAGTGCCAGGAACCCTCAGTCTCCTAAATCCATAATTTGTCATTTGCCTCCAGTTTCTCTTTTGCCTAGGTTTTCATCAATTCTCTCTCTGCATTCTTTTATTAGCAGAAGTGAATAGAAAAAAAATAAACAAGTAAAGGAAATGCAACACAATTCTTGGTTGTATTCTCCCACTTCCGGAATCCTAATCCACTGGGCTGCCCGCACCATTAGCTAAAGCTATAGAAGTAATGTAAAAAGGGGGAAAGTGCTTCGGTACTGCAAGTCAGGCAGTGAGAGTCGGGTACTGTCCATCTTAGATGCAGGCAACTCCTTTTTACCATATCATACTTCAGATTCACCATGGATTTAAAGCAAAACAGGCAATACTTTTTGCAATTTTCCCCTAGGCCAGCATCATACTTCAGTGGACTTATTCTTGCTGCCACATGCATTTTCTCAGACATAATACCTTCTTTTCTTTCTAACGGTAAATTTAACAGGTTTCCCTACAGACTAATTTTTATCCGGTACTTATTTTCCCTGAAGGGCTAGAATTTTACCTAATACACTGACATACAATCAGCATAACCACTGCAAGCAGAACTCTGCCCTCTGCCAACACCACTTGAAAGCATACTGTGCAAAATCATAACGTGGTGAAAAAAAAATTCCTTTACAACTCCAATTACATCCTCCAAATAACCACATTTATAGCACAATGTGTGAATAAGGGTATAGATTTATCAAGCAGTTTTAAGAAAACACATTAACAGAAAAAGCTTAAATGAGAGTGGTGGCCTTTTATTTATAACAGTGATTTTCTTCTGTGAAGAGTTCTAATGTGTTTTTCATCTTACTTTTGCAAACCCTCCTGTATTACTTATTCCAGTATTAACGTGGAAATGAACACTTCCTTACATAATCTTACATAATCTTAACTATACTTCTCTTTTGCTAATAATGTGTAAAATTCAACACACTACAAATACTTGAAAGGCATCAATCCTATCTGCAAAACCAATTTATTTTATCAAGCCCAAAATAACTAAGAAAAGTGTTAGCCACTTTTTCTACAGAATTTCATGTGCTGCAGGAAACAGATTGTACTTATCATATTATCAAAAACTTAATGTCAGTTTACAAATATATTAGGCAGGAGTTCTCATGTAGGGAAACACTTGGAGTTCAAAACCCAAGAGAGTTAAAAGGGAACTCTAAGACATTACAGCACAGCAGTTTCCCCTTTCAGAAGTCTGAAGACCAAATACCAGCTATCGCCCAGTGTCTTCCTTACCTCCTTAAATACTCAGCTTTCATACCACCTTTTACACGTATAGACTTGTGTCACTGTATTACATACGACAACTTATAGAAAAACATACAATCCTTATGATCAAATTTTATCTCATAACAACAAAATCTGAAAGTATTTTCAGTATTCTAGCCATTAGCATCTAGATTATAAGAGGAGACTTGCATGAGAAATGCCTCACCCTGAGATCTCTGTAGAAGGACCTAAAATAGAGTACATGAAGTATCCTCCAACTGCCTTCCTCCATGGCTCTTTCTTCCATAATTTTTCAGATACTCAAGCTTGTCTAGCTCTGTAGGCCACCTATATCTTAGTAAGGTTCTCACCACCGCAACTCAGCACTTGTTCTTTCTTTCCTTGCACTGCTACCAATCACAATGTCTCCCTTATGCTACTTCACCAGAATCATCTTCTAATTGTCAATCTTCACTAACCTCCTTATGCTCCTCCAAGTTCTCAAATTTAATCTGTTTATCACTCCAATATTTAGTCCTACTGTACCCATCAGATCTAGGTTTCAGCCATATGTTCATCTTCGTTAATAACAGTAGCGCCAGCTTAACCTTTCCCAAAACCCAACTTTCCACCTTAGTGTGGACAGCAAATTCCTGAAAGGCAAGTACCTGACCAAACATGAGGATTGCCCCTGGCTGACCAGGAACCAGCGCGGCACTTTCTCCTTCACTCCAGCCAGCTGCCACCCTCCAGTTGTACCTTGGTTTTCAGATGGTTAAAACTTCCATGAGGCTTTAGAATGCTCAGCATAAAAAGGCCCTGGGTTCACTGCCCTTTTAATGCTACCACTGCAGTGTAAATCTCAACTAGTGGCAGGTCATAGGAGATAGTTCATGGAATACATGTCCTGGTGCTGCTCAAGTAGTCTCTATTACAGAAGATGATGTGAGAAGTTAATATTTGAGATCAGGTTTATAATCTCCCATCACAAGCAGACAACAGAAGCACATTTAGAAGTGACCTCAGTTTATAAGATGGTCCATCTTTGAGACCATGTGAAAAAAATGCCTAGCAAGTAGTGAAAAAAATCTTTATGCCCATGTGAATATACATGCACATATGTATTCCTATTTGGTTAATATTTTATGCACTGTTATGGCAACTCCACACTTTTCTTCATGCTGTTTGTACCTTCATGTGCACTGGAACCAATCAGCTTCAGTCCCAGAAGTTCTATTAGCTTTTATCTCCCAGCATTTTCTAGTGGCTCCTAGTGACTTATATAAATAAAAGCAGCTTTTTACAGGAACAACAGATTTATAACTTTAATAAGACTGTTCTCCTTCCTGCATTAAGGTCTACAGTACATGACAAATCAGGTTAAGCAAGCTGGTATCAAATCTGAAGCCAAATGCATTTTTGAGCCAAACCTTAATTCTCTGAAGAGCTTCAAGCATATTTTGACAATGTTAAATTATTGATAAGGAAAATGAATTCTTTTTCCAGCTCAGGCAATGTCATACAGTCACACTATATGCAACAATAGCTAAGGCAGATTTTCTGTTTTATTAACTTCATGACCCTTTAGAATTAAATTACTACTTTTTTCCTCTTTAGAATCCCAATAAAAAGTCACTACCGACAGCTTAACAACCTCTGTTAACTTCAGATAAGAATAAAAGATTTGTCTGAAAACAGACTGTCAGAAACAGACAAGAAAATCATGAGACACCAGCGTACTCCTAAGTTTATCTATTGAACTTGTATTATTCCACCAATATAATTAAATTTGGACCCTTCAGCTAATAAACTGCAATGTGTTCTGATCTGAGCATGAACAGTTTCCTTACAGGGTCTGAAATAATAAAACATGTTCCATCAAGGAAGGCAACAAAACAGCAAACAATCCCGGGAGAAAGTTGGCAGATAGCAAGAATAGTTCTTTGTGAACCTTTCCAAAATAAAAAATTAGTAGTATCCACATATATACTTTCAAGTTATTTCAGTCCCGGTGATTTTATTCAGTATCCATCTCCTAGCTTTTCCAGGGAAAATCTTGGGCACAACAATGGACATGGTGATGGAAGCATTTTTAAAAGTACCCCAACCATTATACTACAAGATACATAGAAGAGGCAAGAAAATAAAAGGTTACCAATCTTTCCTGTTCTCAAGTAGGACAGCAGTAGTGAGTAAGCAATTACTTACAAAGGATCACCAACCAGCTCCATGCCCTTTCCCAGAAACATCCAAACAATCAGTTTTATTACTTAATGATGTCATACGGTGAGTTAATGGAGAATTCCCTTGAGATTTCCTATTGAAGATGTCCAGTTTAGCATAAAATATGTTAAGTATATGACAGAGGAAAAACTGACTCTCCAGGTTAGTTAGTTACTGTGCTTGTCCCATTGGATACCTCAGACTATACCCCATTGTACTGTCACACGCAGAACAACAGCCTTAACAGATGAAAATTAATAGCTGGGTGCGCACAAACAAAAATATTTTTTGTCCCCTGAATATCCTACCAGTTAGGCCACCCTCCAAGATGCCTCTGCCAAATGCAAAAGATCTGTTCCCAGTTCTCTCATGGGTGTCCCCAGAACTGAGAAAAAGCAGATTCTTTCCTGTAAGTGATGTGAGCCAGCAACACTGCAGCTCCCAAAGTGTTCCCGAATTAAACTATTCAGCAAAAAGAATGCGGTTGCAATCAACCACTAAACAAGAAAGTGCCTATTTTTGATGAATAAAGCATCTCTAAGAAAATCCCTTCTAAGTTCTCATATGAAATCCGCAGCAGTGGTAAGTAATAAACGCCTGTTTTTCAATCAGCCCCAATTCAAATGTGAGATGGCAAATATCCAGATAGGAAAACTATCTGAAAAACATACAAAATAGGCCCTCCAGATAGAGTCTAATGAATTCCTTCGTTGCAAGTAACTCTCTCTAAGCTCCGATTTTCACGGTACTGTTTCTGATCTAATTAAATGAGAAATCTGCTGTGGAAGGAAGCTCACCTAAGCGCTCTAGAGAGAGCGCATACGTCTAGGCAAAACACAGCCGCCTGCGGAAGGTAAATAACAGATGTTATTTTTCCTCCTTTTTCTTACTTAACTACTATTTCATCTGCTACCTCTCTGCCCGTGGAGCCCGACAGCCCCCGGGACGGTGAGGGGGCAATGGGCAGCGGCTGAGGCAGGAGCAGCCAGAGTGGCGCTGCCCCGCAGCTCTCCACTTACACCAGCGCCCACCCCCTGCCACGTTCCCAGTCCTCAGTAGAGGCAGCACCGCCCATCACCCCCCACGGGGCCCTCCCCCACAGCGCCCCGCCCCAGCGGCACCGCGGGCCCCAGGCCCGGCCCCTCTCCCTGNCCTCTTCCCCGCGCACACGGGCGGAAGCCGCACCGAGCGCGGGTGCCCGCGGCCCGTCCGCGCCGGGAACACCCGAGACCCGCGTGTTCCTGCTCCCGCATTCCTCCACCCTGCGCGGAAGGGATGGCGGGCGCGGGCGCGGCCCTGCTCGCGGGGCTGCTGGCGAGGCTGGCGCTGGTGCTCTACGGGCTGCACCAGGACCGCGCCATGCGGGTGCGCTACACCGACGTCGACTACCGGGTGTTCACGGACGCGGCGCGGCTGGTGACCGAGGGGCGCTCGCCCTACCAGCGGGCCACGTACCGCTACACGCCGCTCCTGGCCTGGCTCCTGACGCCCAACGTGTTCCTCGTCGAGGCCTTCGGGAAGCTGCTCTTCGTGGCCGGGGACCTGGCGGCTGCTGTCGTCGCCTACCGGGCCCTGCGGCGCCGAGGGGCCGCCGCCGGCCGCGCCTGTGGGTGCTGCGCCGCCGCCTGGCTCCTCAACCCCCTGCCCATGGCCGTGTCCAGCCGGGGCAACGCGGAGGCGCTGGTGGCGCTGCTGGTGCTCGCCACCCTGTACTGGGTGGAGGCGGGCAGCGTGGGCAAGGCCGCCGTGTGCTACGGGCTGGCCGTGCACATGAAAATTTATCCCCTGACCTACGCGCTGCCCATAGCGCTCCGCCTGCGCACCAGGCCGCGCCGCGGGGAGGGGGCGCTGGATGAAGGGGGTGGCAAAACGGCAAAGTTCACGTTTATGGCCCGCCTCTGGCACCTTCTTGTAAAGATGCTGAACCGCGACGTGCTGCTCTTTGGTATGGTTGCCGGATCAGTGCTGGCTGCCTTGACTGTGGCATTTTATCACCTGTATGGCTGGGACTTTTTGGAGCATGCCTACCTCTATCACTTGACCAGGAGGGATATCCGTCATAACTTCTCTCCCTATTTCTACATGTTGTACTTGACAGCAGAGAGCAAATGGAGTTTTGCCCTTGGGCTCGCAGCTTTCCTGCCCCAGCTGCTTTTGCTGCTGGTTGTGTCCATAGCATTCTACAGAGATCTTGCCTTCAGTTGTTTCCTACACACCACTATTTTTGTGACTTTTAACAAAGTATGCACATCCCAGTACTTTGTCTGGTATCTCTGCCTTTTGCCCCTTGTAATGCCTAGTATTAAGATGTCCTGGCGTCGGGGCGTGCTGCTTCTCTTTCTGTGGTTCATCGGACAAGGCCTGTGGCTAACTCCTGCATACTTTCTGGAGTTCAAAGGATATAACACTTTCTTATTTATATGGTTGGCAGGCTTGCTTTTCCTTTTAATTAATAGCCTCATAATTGTTCAGATTATTTCACATTATCAAAAAGAAGCACAAGTTGCAAAAAAACTGAAACAACAGTAATAAACTGACCAAAATCCAGAAACAGCCCTACTGTCCTTGATAAGGCATCACATACCACCAGCACTTTGTTTAACAGAAGTGCATGTAAGTTGTACTAAACCACATTGTGCGTAAGTGTTACTGTTTCAGGGCCGTGAGAGCACTGATTGGCCTCAGTTACCTTGAGCAGCCCCAGTCCTGCCCTGAGCAGTGTCAGCAGGTGTACCTGTCTCCCGTGTGGGTCTTGAAACTGCGTTGCAACCCTCTCTCCAGCGCTGCCTCCAGCTCTGCGTCCTCCCACTCCTGACTGGAATCCCTGGAAGTACCGTGGACCAGGTCATCACTTAACCATGTTTGGGACTCTGGTGAATGGGCTCTACCCATCTACACTGACTGTCTTCACCTGCCGTCCCCAGAGACAGTATGACTGTGCCCTGCTCTTTGACCTGACCTGACCCTGTGCTGAGGTCACCCTCAGTTCCTTCTCATACTCACTCATGGCATAGCCCTGGCACCTTTTTTCTCATCCTCTGCATTAGTGTGCTTGTTGAGGACCTTGGCGTTTGTCTAGAATAACGCAGAAGATTGTAAAGGTGGAGTTTGATTATAAAATTGGAGTTAGACAGTTTTGTACGTTGCAGTAGGTCAGTGGGGTGTTTGGCAAGGCAGTCGCTCAGTGTGTACACCGGGGGTTATTTTTTCTTTTGTTTCTACAGTAACATTTTAGCTATGCACCATTTGTGGCGTGTACCTGGTCTTTATGTCAGTAATTCCTTGGGACTTCTAATTTATTTTAAAACTCAGATATACCACTCTTTCACTTATTTTTGCATATTCTGTTCTGTTTGAATTTTTCAATAGATTTATTCCCCTTGCTATGGAGGAAGATATTCCCATATACCTGTCTTGGATCACAGAGATGCATAAAGCTTAAATATTTGTTTCTTCCTGCCATGATCTAGAAAAGAGGCCACTGCCTTAAATTTCAGTTAATATACAGTTATTGTGGGTGTTAACAGTAGTACATGCAAAGAGTCAAAGTACAGTTAGAATGGCACCTGTGTCCCAAAAGCACTAGAGTTTATACCAAAACAGTAACTGGAAATGTAGTTTCTCAGTGGTTCTGTTTCTCTGCTATTAAAAAGAAATGAAAAAATGAAAGGAATTGAGGAAATTGAGCAGTTACCAGAAGAAAAGGGAAGTTTTGAAATAGGAAGCTCTGCAACCTGTCAGAACACACTTATTCCCAGAGGAGATGCAAGATGCGGAATTGAGTGCCAGGTGATAGTGAGAGGAGAGCAGCGCCATTATGGAATCAGTATTCTCGAGAACATCCCACAAGAGGTCTGATGTACACAGCTTTTGACAGACGTGGAAACTGACCATGTATTTTAATAAAATCCAGTTTAAATAGGCGTATGCCAAACACAAGAATTTTCATACTTGCGTCACGTTTTGGTTACAGCCCGTGTGAAAGTGTAAACCCCTAGTGTGTAACATAGAGCAGGGCTTCAAGGCAAATAGCTTCAACCACTTGGTGGAATTCCCAGTGATGTCATTGGGAAAGGGTATGGCCAAGTGGATTTGCTCTGCTGCCTCTCTGAACCCTGCTGTTTCCTGAGGAGTCCTCCTCCTCAGGACTGCAGTGGCTCCCAGCTGTCTCACATACAGGATTTCTTTTCCTAGTTGTAGTGCTACCTCGTGAGATGGAATTACAGTATTTTGATCTGTGAACTTTCTGCATTGCTTCTCTGCCCCATTGAGGTGGTTACATGAAAGGAGAGGAAGCCCCTGAGCCCCCACAGCCCAGAGCCAAAGGGCATGTTACTAGGAGTAAGACCGTGTCCTTACACCACTGTGGCCCAATTTGGACATTCTGATGTGTTAGAAGGAAGGATGATTTCCCTGTGATTTCCATGGTCAGAGTGTTGGGGGGTGTTTCTGCTCCCCCACTGGGAAGCTTTTTTCTGCCATCTGCATTCTCACTTGCCTTCAAGTTGTGAAAATCCTGACAGCCTCTTTGTAAATCCAGAAATTGGATAAGGCAGTGGATATTCTTGTGACTCTCTCGGTTTTTTGGGGCAGGTCTTAGACATGGCACTGATTTCCTTCCCCTGGCTTTGTCTGGGATGAAGAAAGTTTTATAGCACCAGCTTGTCTACATGTTCCACTAGAGGTGTATCAGTCAAAAAACTGGTGTCATAAGCCACTTGCACACAGCTTTATATTAATCAGCAAAACCTTTTGAGTGTGCTATGAGTGTGTGAAGCGAAAGCATCCCATGTGGCTTTATTCTCCAAGGTAGAGTTGGATATACCCAGCTTCAGCAGAAAACTGAAGAGGCTCTTCTGTGTGATCCTTCTGTTTACCCCTGATGCCCAGGCAATGGCTCATTTTCCTTTGCAGCTGATCTTCTATTATCCGTTACACATTTTTCTGTTGTGAAAAGCACGTTTTCTTCCCTCAGAGCAATGTTCTGTGTCGCTTTAACAGACCTACTTATGCCGTCTGCAGACATTTCCACACCTCTATTTTTCTCTTCCTGTTGGCAAAGAAAGCAAATGTAAGCCAAAAGGCATTTCTAACCTCAAAAACCTTTCACAAAAACCAGCATTTTAAGTTACTATATTCATGACAGAATTGTAATGTTTTTTAGGTAAGAAGTAATTTCCTAATGAAAAATACATCCTTGATTTTTTAACAGCTAAATCATTTTGAGAAGGCAAATTTTTCAGCAATTTTGCACCATTTTTCAGAATACAAATTCTGAAGCAGCAACAGGAACTGAAGGGTACCTTCCTTTTGCTGGTCAGTACCAGTCCTGCAGCCATGATTTGAGAAAGCCATTCATAAGCAAGTTATAAAAAGGCTTTTAAAAAAACATAGATTTACAGTCGTCATTTTGATAATCCAGGATGAGTCCTTCTTTTTACAGTTGTTTTCTAAATCACCCAAATGTGTTTGGGATTTAGAAGTAATTCAAGTGACTCATAAAAAACTGGATAAGAGAAATGAACCAAAGGACATAAATGAAAAGATATTTGAGAGTTTAGATCTTGCACGTTGCTTTTAAAAAAAAGATTCCATAGTTAAATGGAATTGTATAACTTTATTCATTAGAAAAAAAAGGATTAAATAATTTAGTCAAGTACCAAACAAGTCATGGTTCTTGAACAAGTTATGGTGAATCGTTAAAATGCCCCTAAAATTTACCTAATTCATTTCCTATGGAACATTTGTTGCTTTTGCTGCTGTTCAGATTATGTTGCATGATAATTTTATGTCCGTTTATCTTCTGGTAATTAGGAACTGAAGTGTCTGAATGTTAGTGTTCCTTCCTTACCATGAGTTGCAAAACTGTATCGCCGACCACTTTTTTTTTTTAGAAGGCTGAAGTGCCCATTGAAATGTGTCTCATCTGCAGAAATTTTTCATGTTGCGCTGAAACCAGCACTTAAGGACAAAGTACAAGATGTGAAAGAGGAAGGGAAAAGAAGAATTAAGAAAAGTAACATTTTTGCCTTGCTTTTTTGCACTGCAGCCTATTGTCCAAAGACCATGACTGAATTCTCAGGTGACTTCAGGCAAAGTTCAGCATTTAACAATGATTTGCTTTAAAATGTATAAATGAAATTACTCAACAGGGTAAACAAAAATATAATAATATTTCATTCAGTTTTAGTATGAGGATGCTGAATTACCATCTATGACACAATGTACTTTGTCCTTAAGTAACTTTCTTGTGTGTGTGTTACTTGCATTGTATTGCCTCCTGTAATAGTAAAGACAGCAATTAGGTGTGCTAAACTGAGTTCATCAGTTATCTTTTTCAAAGAAACCATGAAGCTTTTATATTTAACAGCAAGGGGAAACTCCAACATTTTTCATAACGTTGTACAGAGAAAGTAAATGTTAAAAGAGAATAAATTATGAGCAAATGGTTTGCTTTTTTTATCTTAGAAGAATGAGTCATCTACTTCAAAAGGGCTGCAGAAATACACGGCAAACACAGGGAACCTCAAAATATATGAGGTTTTCCTCATATATTTGCCAGACAGCTGCAGAATGCATGTCCTAGTGATAGCAGCATTATGGAATAGGATTACCCTGAATTTAGGACAAACACTTTACTCAGACTGAAACCCAACTGCTCAAGCAACTTTCTTGCCTAAGGGCGTATTTATGTGCATTATATTCACAAGCCCAAACATTTACCTGCATATACAGAAGCAAAAAGAAAAGTCCCAGTCAATACACCATTGAATAACGTTTTTCAGATCTACCCTCTGCAAAACAGGTTCCTTAGATATTTCTTATATTTAGCACTCAGAATCTCTAGTGACTCTAAAAATGAATTACATAAATTACGATGCATATGGAAAATAAAATCATATGCTGCAGGAATCTTGAGGTGTAATAGACAAAATAAAGAACCAACTAATTATATATTTGAAGGTGTACATTCCACCAGTGTCCTGATGTTTTTCATTGTAAAAAATCTACACTAGTCACATTTGTGTAGGAGACATGTTTTAGTCTTTATGCATGATGAATGAGGTCAGAGACCTACATTTTGTATTAGTAAAAGCATCAGAAAGATAAAAATTTTTCTTGATGCAGTACCATTGTTTTGAGGGTTTTTAAAATTATATTTCTGTTAAGACATTAATAAATTGATGCAATAAATCCATGCAACTGTTGCATGCATTTGTAGTAGCTGGTATGTCTCTTTTTTGTCAGTGTGGTGAAGACCAAAATTTGTCATTTTTTAACGGTGTAAGTTGATAGTACTTTTTTTGAGCAGAATTCCTCATGACTCCTTTCTGGTACATGCTGAGAGGGGTAGGGGCTTCTGCAGAAGAGGTTGCTTATTGGAGTGCAATCTTACTTAATGTGTAGATAAAGCTTTAGCTGCAGTCTCCTACTATTCTTAGAGTTTAACGTCCAGATGTTAATGATCTCTTCAGATAAACATTTCATAGCTTGCCCATAAAGAAATT
Organism: Rhagologus leucostigma; assembly: GCA_013397725.1. Classification (NCBI taxonomy): domain Eukaryota; kingdom Metazoa; phylum Chordata; class Aves; order Passeriformes; genus Rhagologus; species Rhagologus leucostigma. The sequence continues at coordinate 3,671,192 of VZTD01004412.1, read as the reverse complement.
ACACATAAGAGATCCTCCCTATTTTTCATGGAAATTGGTGGAGAAGCCAGCTAGAACATCTGTGGGAGAAATGTCTAAAAGAAATGTCTGTATCTGATTAGCTACAAAGACAGAACTTCAGCCTTGGAAATCAGCTGAAATGCAGGCAAATTGAGCAGTAAACCCATACTGTGAAATTCCCATTATTTGTGTGAAGGGTATTCAATCAAAAGTGCTTTCTCATTTTACAGGAGGAAAATGGGATCTTGATAGCAATTGTCAGGCTGGATGAATGTAACTTTCCTTCCTTCACATTATCATAAGGGGGTCTATAGAATGTTATATCCTACAGTAGCACTTGGGGAGTTGTACAGGTGTGACTTGCATAAGCTATTATTAGGCAATATTGTTGGTGTAGCAAGAGGTTATTAGTAAGCAGTTACTCTGAAACTGCTTTTTGAAGGTAAACTGAAGTAAAATCTGATTCCTGCTTCACAAGTCAGCAGCTGTGTTAATAGAGATGGTACTGTTTTGACAGTAATTTTCCAAGGAGAGCTGCACTCTGTGGCCCATATGCTTCCACTGTGTGCAAAAGAACATTAATTCAAATCCCCTGGTGATCTAACAGTCAACTTTTTTTAAATCTATCCCATGTCCCTCCCACTGATCCAAAAGATTGAATTAGCCAGGAAGTAGGCTTAGAAAATGAAGTGGAACACAAAGTATGATTATTTTCCCCTTATTTTCTACCCTGTATAGTGTGAATATGTTGAATAATTAAGATTACCTTTTGGAAGAACACAGTCCCGTTTGAGCTACTTGTTGGAGTACTTTGTTAGTATGAAGTATTTTACCCAAATGCACCTGAGAGAAAATTGACTGTTTGGGCTGCACGGACATTTGTCAAATGATTATAAAGCTACTGATAATTTATATCAGCTTCAATATTAGCACTATTTTGTCATATCTTTCTGAGGTATATACATATATGTGTGTGTGTGTGTGTATGTGTATAAAACAGAGTAACTAAAAATAGCAATTCTTGTAAATTTTAGTTTCAAGCTTTCCTTACTCAAAGACTTCAGAGGACACACACAGCCATAAACTCATTAAAAGAGAACAAATGCTGTATCAGAGAGAATTAATAATTAATTAGTAAGTAATTATGTTGTTCCCACAGCTGATACCTTCCTGAAGAAAGTAGCACCTTTTTTTTATACACAGTCTGGAAATTCACATGAATAACAAGTACTTCACCTTAAAACTGTCAGATGTATTTGAAAATAGATTTTAATTACCATTAGCACTTCCAAGTTTAGTGCTGGCATCAGCCAGGTTGTTAATTCCAGCAGTACAGGAACTGAAGTCATGACCAATTTTCCTTCATGCTCTAATAAACTGGTTGATTAAGTATAAGAAAGTTTGTTGTTCAAAGTGAGCCAAACGTTGTTTGTTCACTGGAAAGAAATACTGCGTGGCCAGGACCACAATTTACATATGCAGGATGGAGCAGAGTGATCAAGAAACAAGGGCAAAAAGTGAGGCCGCAGAGACCTTGACTGTTGTCTTGCATCTGCCACTAATTTATCATTAAGAAGTGATTGCAGCTTGCTGAGCTGTTTGCCTTTGCCACTTGTGATGGCTTGATAAATTTAATTGACACCTTATTTGAGCCAAGATGTCTCGTAATCTATTTCTGTAACACACTGCAATAAGTGATTGCAGTCTTGTTTGAAACAATTATAAGTCTGACTGGCAGTAAACTGTAAACACTTAACTAAAGACATTTTGATTAAAAATACTCAACATGCTTGTTTGGGTTTTTTTTTCATGCATTTAAACTTTTTTGTGGGATATGTTAGGCTCTCATGTGCACTCCAGCATTGCATTTTTAGGAGAGGGTGAATTACTGTTGAAGCTAAATGAAGATCTGGAAGCAGATAATGGAATTAATAATAAAAAGCTAGTCAATTTAGAAAAATAATTTAGGAAAATTATAGTGAGCTGATACCATAATTAAATAAGATTTTATTTTTACTGGTCTTCTTAGATTGCATTGGAAATTCATATTGAAAATGTATTGGGGAAATGAAACAGCAGAAAACTCTGCAGCTGGTATAAATAGCTACCTCAGATGTGAGAGATAATGGCTCAGGAACTGTTTCTGTATATTCATAGAAAGTATATTATGATATTATTCAAGAAAAAAGTTACTAGTTGTGCAGCACTATGAAGGCAAATTACAATTCTTCATTCATATACAGGTGAAAAGATTTCTTTACCTGGATCTTTCTCCAGAGCTTTTGTTAAAAGAATCACAGACTACCAAATTGAAATCTGGACCAGATGTGCTGTGCAGTTACAGGGAGCTCTACGTTTGCATCAGCCTCGTAGGCTTCCTGAGTAAGGGCATGCTGAGTGCTGGAGGACATATCAGAGTGGGAATGCACAGATGCAAACTTCCCCATAGCGTGCTCAAAGTGATTTCTCTACAGTTAAGGTACCCAGATGTTGCTTTAATCTATACTGTATCACTGTATATATCTCCTCATAAATCTATATATATCTTAAATAGATATATGTATATACCCTATTTAACTATATATATCCTCTTCTGTAATAGTGCAGCAGCAAATTCGGGGACTTCATGCCCACCCTGACTGGATAAACGTCTGTTAAGGATATAGGAAGAGGCCCCGTTTGGTTTACAGGGACATGTCAGTCAGGTCTGAGAGTGAAAGGGTAGATTTGTGTGGATTGAACTCCCTCTAGAAGAAAGGGTTAAGTTCTTAGCTCTCCCCAAAAGACAATTGGGCCTTAGCAGATTAATTAGTAATGAAAATGGGGAGTAAATCTTCTCCTAATGTTGGAGACACGGGACACTGAGAGTGCTAAGTTTCATGGCTATAGAACAACTGATGCAAATACATAGAAAAATATGTCAAGGGCTATTAAATACTAAAACCATGTTCTCTGGTCTTGTGAATTCAACAAGCTGCAAATCATGGCAAACTAGGGAAGTATTTCTAGGCAAATCTCACCTCTGTCTAGTTTTCCTCTGCATCTGTTGCTGGCCACATTTGGAGAAGGATACTGGTCTGATCCATGGTGGTTGTTCATAGATTCTTAACCATGCAAGTGTCCCCAGCAGAGCACTCCCATAACCAAATGTGCCCTGTTACTTGGCTGGGCCCTTTGTTTTACACCACGCAAAGCTATGTGTCAGATAACACCTCAATTCTGGGCCTGTGCATCTGCTTGCTCTTTTCTTCCGGAGCGGATGCTACCAGATTGTGCCAGTAAACCACAACTGCATCTTGTTTCACTGGGATTTCACAGATGACAGTTAGCAGCTGGTAACAGATCAGTGTGATCAAAAAGAGGTGGTTTTATCCAGCCAGGTAATTAAAAAACAGGTAGATTGAGACAGCTTATAAGGCCAAGTTAATTCAAGCATACCAAATCCCTGGAGCTTGGCTGCCTTCTCTCCCAAAAGGAAACCACAGCTTTTATGGGACTTCACATGTTTTCAATGTGGAGAAAAGAAAGTCAGGGAGTGTGAGGGAGAAACAGATAAGCTGGCACAACTCCAGTTACCTGTACTAATAATGACTTGTGTAATTGCAAAATAAAATTAAGATCCAGCCCTTAGCTGAAACTGTCCTCTGTTGCCCTTAGCTGAAACTGTCCTCTGTTTTAACTATAGTTTACCTTTAGCTCTGGAATAGTATGTACTGCTCTTTGGGATAATTAGCTTAGCGTGTAGGTAAGTAAAAATAGTTCTGGCTGAAGAAAATAAGTGGGTTTTTATCAGAAAGCAAACCCTTTCTACAGACTACTGAAGCAGACAAGACATACAGTTAAAGAGTTTGCAGATTTGCCATCTAAAACACATTTTAAGTAAAGAGGGAAAGGCAGCATTCCAAGCATAGTCAATGATACCTGGCCTGGATTGACCCATGCTGAGAAATTGTTTCATCTCAGAAATTCAAGCCGGGCTGAAAACAGCTGGTCTGCTGGAGAGGCTGGAGATCCAGACACACCTGGGCTTGTGGCAGCTGTCTTTGGTGGATCCAGGCTCCTCAGAGACATTTCCTCCACGTATTGTGCATGTGCCTTGTTGCACTCCTTCCCTCTTGTCTAACCTCAGCACGCATCTGCTGGCTCACAGGGAAAGCAGCAGTCAAATTTTAGCTTCCTGCTCCCCATCACTTGCCTGTGAGAGCAGCCAAGCATGCCATTGAAATGTGACTTTGGACAAAAGGAATTCGCTTGTGTTCGCAGTGTTTTGAATGTAAGAGTTAAAAGAAACGTCACTCTATGTGGTATAGCTCAGAACTGCTCATACATTACTTGTGTGACCACAGCCACCAAGGCAATTCTTTACTGTGACACAAATGTCATCTAAGTCCTGTGTCTTATATCCAATGACTCCCGTGTAGATGTGATCCTGAGGTCTTTGAACCTGGTGGCTAATGTTAACCCAGTACAGAAGACCGCCCTCTATTTCTCTGCCATTTGTTGGTTCTGATTTTGCAGTGATCCCCTGAGAATTCAAAGAAAGCTATTGAAGGCTTCCTTGCAATCTGGAACAGATTACTGTTGGGAAAGTTTCTGCTTTTGTCTAAACCAAATTTGTTTGTTTAATTATTCTCACACTAGCACATTTTCTGTCATTTGCCTGCAGGCAGGCTACCTCTGACAGTGCATGGGTGCCACACTTGACTCTTTCATCACAACGGGAGCAGAGATTGTTCTGCACTTCTCAGAGCTGCCTCGACCCATTTTTCGCATTCAGGTTAGAAGCCCAGCAAGAGACATCAAAGGCGAACAGTGTTACTCCCAAGATGTTTGGAAATGCCTTCTTTAAAGCCACTAGTTAACACTGAGATTTGCTGCACTTTTGTCTCTTTGCTCCACACTCACATACTTTTGGCTATGCTTATGCAGAAAGAGAAGTGAAGTTTTCTTACAGATGCATTACAGAAAATTTACAGTTCGTGCAAAAATATATTTTTGTTACAATTCATCAAGGCTAACACCATATTAATTTAGCAGTCTGGAAAATTACAATTTGATCTTTAGTGTTGATTAGTAGCTGGCATTCTGTCTAAATAGGAGGTGTCAGCTGGGGACTTAGCTGCTTGAAATTTGAGCATTATTTGGATCTAAATTAAAGTGTATTTTCAAAAACTTATAAACTAATACAATAATTTCTTGTCAAGCTAAGGTGTTAGAGTTATTTCTAGTGCTCTGACTGCAGGCCAAATCAAAACACTTTACAAAGGAATCATGATGCATCTGTCACTGAACATGCATAGTGTTCAGCAGCTTAAAGGTCAAATATATTCATGAGAACATGTAATCTTATCTGTGTTTGGTGAATGAATAAGAAAAAAGTATCCATTAGAGAAGAGGAGGGTCAGAATATTAAAAAAAAATATGACACACGTTTACATGGGTATTACAGATGTTATTCCAATGACAGATTTCTGCAAAGCAATTTCAAGAACACTCATGAAAAATAAAGGATGTACTTCAGCCATGAGAATTTAAATAGGTACTATGCTGCCATGTGGCATAGCTGCTTTCAAAGCAAATGCAGGTTTTTTTCTTTTCGGGCAGACCAGATGGCAAAGAGGTTGGTATATCACACCTAGATCATCAGTATCAGTCAGTTGCATGGGACAGCAAGTAATTTTAATCTGGTAGTTTTTCAGTAGTTTATACAAATAATGTGTGCATTTATTTCCCAAACAAACACAAAAATATATAGTAAATTAAACATGATTTTGTGCAGTATTGACAAGTCAAAATATGATGCACCAGAAACGTGAACTATCCCTTTTCACAAGAAGTGATCCTTCTATCTTCAGGGGCTTACCAGTAATGTGTAATGTGCAAGTCTTCCTGAGGCCTGTGAAAACCCAGACTCCAACACTGCTGACCAAACACCTTCCAAAAGTATTACAGCCAGTTAAATGCCTTTTATGTTGCTGGACCAGATGAGAAAGAATTGGTAGCAACATAGGATATCACCCAAAACAGATGATAAATGCTGTATTTGTGATTTGTCTCCTATTAAAGGCTCCAGAACAAGCTGCCAAGAACAGAAATTCCATGACAAGGTGTGACCAGACCTCAGTCAAGTTGTTAAGGCATGTCAACATTTGTAATTTAGTTCAGAGCAGTAGTGAAGTGAGTTCCCCCAGCTGTCCCCAGTCTACTGTGTGCTGGTTTGCATCACAGAGTGCAAATCCATTGGAGCTTTTTCAGGATGTTTTTGCTGTGTGTGAGTGTGAAGGGGGACTTCCTTTCTCCCAGTAGCAGGAACATGGCAGTTCAATATAGACCAATAGCAACTGGGTCAAGGAAACTCCAATGCTCACATTTTGATAAATTTGTGCTTCCGGTTGAATATCTATTGTGAGAAAAATTAAGTAGAAAATACGACAGAGCCTTGAGGTTTTCATCAATTAAAAAAAAAACAAAACAAAACAAAACAAAAAACAGGGAATCGATAGTAGACACAGTAGTTCTGAAAATTGTCAGCCAAAATCTCAATTCCCTTTTTTCCTTCTTGAAACAAAATATGTTTTCTGATGTTTCCTTTTCAGTTTTGGATTAGGCCATTTCCTGGATTGGCCATTTGACATGAGAAAATATTATGCAAGAAAAAAAAAGAAAAACATCCCACAAAGAAAAGCAAACAATCTTTTTTAAAAGTTGTGGTTTTTTTCTGAACTAAAACAAGAACATGTGATCCAATCTGCTTCTGACAATCTTCTGACAAGTTGCTACATTTCCTTTAATTTAATTTAATTACAGAGTTACTTCTTATTCACATCTTGCAGAAGTTTCATGGCTTCTTATTTGGGTGTTCTACCTAAAACGTGCACTGACAGTAAATAGCAAATAGTTTGTCACAACAACTGGGGATGGAGCAATACTTTATTAGTTCCTAACTCCCCTTTCTGATTGCAATGGGACAGTGGTCATGTCACTGCTTGTGTTGCCAGTTGGCGACAGAACTACGAAAGCTAATGAGAGAGAGGTTCCCATATGAAAAAGCACACTGAATACATTGTTATTGCCAGAATAAATTTGATTACAAGTATTACGACTAACCAGAATACAGAGAAAAATAAACAAACCTGTGATATGGCCAACCCATCATTTGAGCCTTTTTACTTAGCAGCCATTTAGAAAGAGAAACGGTGATGAAGTGCCTCTGAGGAGGAGTTTTACCAATTCCTTGTTTTCACTTTTATTTTTCCTTCATCCACTATAATGTATTCTTATTCATTCTAGAAGGTCCTTCATCTTTTCAGTTTGTTGTGTTCCCCATTATATCCTGTAATTTTGTTTTCTGATGGTCTATTTATAAATTTAATCAAACACACACAAATAGTTACTGTAGATAATGCAGCTGAACTTCATTAAAAAATTGAAGGAAATTATAACAGCATTGTGGTGCACCAGAGTGGAAAGACATTCACTGCTGCTCTTTATTGCTGCTTTTCTGAAAACATACTTATTATCCAAAAGTACGTCTTAAAATATCATATCCATTAATTGTATATGGGTTTATGTCACACTGGCAATTAACCTTTTTACATGTTTGAATTCAACCTTTTACTTGGACTAAGCTCTGCATCTAAATTAACCATCTTTAGGCCTCAGCAACCATTCTGCTTCCTTTAAATCAGATCACTTACTGTGAAACTTCAAAACTACCTACAGTATTTTATCCAAGAACTGTTCAATAGTCTGACCTGTGGCTAAAAGATATAATACTTGTAAAAATGTTTTTCTGGCCTTACAAAGCCATTTAATATACTGCAATAAACATTTGGTGTATTTACCATACAGTCACTCAATGAAAGCCCCATATTCTAGTCTTTTGATGTAGATATTCTGTAGAAAGTAGGAATACTGTTCAACATGTTGGACACAAATGAAGGGTCACATCATGAGAGGGACCCCCGCCTTCTCCCTTTGATTTGCTTGGAAAGGAGCCGGGTCCAGCTGTGGACAGGATCGCTGTCTGTGGAACAAAGTCTGAGTGCACAAATGTTTAAGTGGCCATTTTCTCTGCTTGCGCTCAAGGCTGCTGTGCAAAGAAGGGGCACACAGTGCGTTAAAACAAATAGCTGATGTCTGAAACATTGCAAGACAATTGAGCCAAGCTGAGCAACATCACAGCGGTTTCAATACGATTCTTCTCCAAAAAATTCAAACTTCTTCTTTAATACAGAAAAAAATCAGCTTTCCTTGATGGGAAAAGAAAAACCTCTGTCTAAAGAATTCTTTGTAATGAGCTCATTTCAAACAAGATAATCCTGAACTACAGCCCGATCTGTCCGTTGCGTGAGGATATCTGTCTGTGAATGACCAAATTACATTTATGCAGAACTGTTGTGCCTGTAAAACAACAGTGCAGTCCTGCCCAGAATGTTCTTGCTGCAGCAGGTCCTTAGAGGGTATGAACATATTTCACAAACTGGCTATGGGCTCTACTCTCTTATTTCAGAAAAAAATTATCATGTTTGTAGTTCTGTGTAAATCAGCAGGTTTTTCCTTTCTTACAATGTTCTGCATATGATTCTCAAATCACTACTTACATGATATAAGTATGAAACCTCCATTGGTAACCCCTTAAAACTCCGTTGAGGATGCTAGCACGTATCTACCTCCTTCTTTAAATTTCGGTGCTACCTAATTTCTGCCTTTAAAAAAAAAAAACACATATAAAGATAACGGTGATTGAAACAGACGGACCAAGCATCGATGAAGCAAGGACATTTATTAAAAAGAGGCACAGATATTTATACTGTTTAATCTTCCATATAATAATTTCCACATAATAATATAATAATATAGTAATATAATAATATAATAATAAATATAATAATAATTTGTTCTAGTTACTGTACATTCTTTCAAACCACTTCCTACTATGATCTAGTTTTTGGAATATGCTTGAAATAAGAAATCAGCTTTAGCTGGTATGTTTTAAGTAACTGGAATCTACCTTTTTTTTTTAAATTCATTTAAAGTAGATGTTTAAAAACATTCAAGAGCATTCCATAAAAGGTTGTTCTTCCGTGATGCTCTTCTTAATATTAAGCAGTATGGCTATACAGATAAGAATTATTCTCAAAAAATGTTCAGCCGCATACTAACAATATTCCAGGAAATAGATTCCCCCCAAAATATGTCAGAGCTTCCCAAACATTTAACACTCTCCCAGAAATCCAAGGCTCAGGTGTCCTGACAGCCCTTCTGGGCATGTTTCTATCAAGGCAGCAAAGTTCAGATGCTGCTGCAACTCCCATGGCTTACGCCTGCACTAAGGGATATTTTTTCTCCATTTTCCATGCAGGTCAAGTCAGGAGACAGCAGAAATCTTAACTGCAACAGACTCAGCCTCCTGCTCACCTGAGGAGCTGAAACCCCACGAGTGGGCAGGGCAAACAAACGTGATGCAACTGCAGCATCCCTCCATCTGGCAAAATAGATGGTGCTGGGGCAAAGGTGAAGCTGTCAGGTCAAGCAGGACCTGAAAGATCATGGATGCTACAAATCTGCTGAGCATCCCTGGCAGCTATTTTGACTGAACAAGCCAAGCAGAGAACTGGGGGTTATTTATAACACAGCCCAGTGCAAATTGCATGACACTGACCACAGTGACTCATGCAGCCCTGGAGGTTTCTCACCTGCAGCCCAGGAGCCTAGGAAGACTCCAAAACTGTTTTATGTTTGCACCAATATTAGGGGCCACTTCTATGTTAAATATGCAGGAACCCCAATACTGCTTTTCTCTAAATTTGGAGCTTTGTCCCTCAAATACTTATTTTTTTAAGAGTGACCTCCAAATTCTGTCCCTTTCTTCATGAGAAATAACAGGCATAACACTGCTGAGCAGCTGACTGTCTTTCCTGGCTCTGTCAAATTAAAATCTCATTTACAGTACTGTTATTATTGGATTTTTTTCCCCACTTTATATAGGTTTGGAGGGTATTAGAGTGTTCAAGTGAAATGTTAGAAGAGAAATCTGAAGCATACCTTTCAGTCAACAGTACAGATGCATTATTCATTCAAATTTATACAATTAGGCAGTGAGGTGACAATCTTTTACGGGAATTAAAAATATGGTCAAGAGTGTTTGTAAATTTGCAATCATTCATCCTTATTCTTCAGTGCACTGTGCAATGTTCTGTGTAAAATTAGAAGATTTGTCTTTCAAAGAGATCCAACCATTTGATTTACTTTATAAAATGGTTTAAAGGAGACAAAGTTTACAATGCTTTCCCATAATTTTTGATTCAATCAAGGGAAAAAGTATTATTTTTAGAGTATATAATATCTATTTCATATATATCTACTGCTCTGGCTGGGTCTGGCGAGAAAAGATCTCTATAAATCAACAATAAAAGAGTGACATTTAGAAACTGCAAATCTGAAAGAGAAATATGTTGCTGTTCTATTAAGGAGCTATACTAGCTGCCAGCTCCTACAAAAACTGGAAAGCTGCCACTCCACATGCTTGGTATCATACCAGCATTGAAACAACTTATATTGCTGTTAGAAAGATCACTGGAAGTGTCTCTTCTGTCTGTACTGAACTGTGTGCAAGACCAGCAACAGCAACCATGAGACCACACTAATCTCTTGAGACCCTTTAGAAATACAAAACAGATATCAAAGGTGAAAGATGAAAAGAATGAATAAATCATATAGGTGAAGCTCACTGACAGAAATTAGGAAGGCAGCCCTGAAGCAAGTAGCAAAATTTCCATAATGAAGGGGCCGCTTGAGTCTTTGTTTGCCTGTGCCTTAATCTGGCATGGGAATAATTCTCCTTTTGAGTTAACTGTGCATTCAAACTAGAGAAGATAGTTATGGATTTATCATGATGCAGTGGTCCTCTCAAATTGAGCAATATCCTTTGAGCATTTGGGAAATGTCTGATTCATATTTATCATATTAGACTTCTTTATGTTATGTGCGTGAAAAACTCAACTCCAAATTAAAGATGTCCATGTAGAGCAAAATTAAACAGGCAATAGAATAATCTCTCTCTCTCACTACTATTCCCCTCCCTTTTTCTGTTCCCCGTGGGGCTTGAGAAAATGACTCAAAGCCAAATATTTCTGTGGGCTTTGCTGTTGATCAGACTGTTCCTATCTAAGAAGTCCAAATTTGGCAGCTGCTTTTGGTGCCATCCCTTCATTTGCTCTCTTGGCAATCTGCTCTGCCTTGTAACATCCTGTGGAAGAAAGGAGGAAGGAAATGAGAAATTACTCATGAGTGTGGGCTAGAAAAGCAATAGCAATCATGAAGTGCTTTTGCATGATCGATCTATTAGACACTTCTGTTAGCAGATTTCACTTATGGAAAGTCTGCTTGGGTCAGAACTTCTCCCAACCCATCTTGTGAAACTCTTCTGAAGGCAAAAAGGGTGCAGAGATGTGATTCTGCTCAGAGAGGAGCCCTTTCTTTCTTGACTGTAAGTGGTTTTTACTACATCTCTCAGTCCTCATACTACTGAAGTGTTCATTGAAAAATAATTTTACACTGAGGTTACACAGATCTTGTTCACCACATTTTCATTCTCACTGGCATTGGCCAGAATGTGATCATTCTCTTTGATGACAATGCAGAGATTTTGATTCTAGAGTGAAAGGGGAAGAAAAGATATGTCTCAAGATATGTTTGGAGTGTTGTGGGGGAGCAGGAAAAAAGGTGAGATATCATTAGTGCTGAGTATCGTCATTGACGTTGAAACCATAGTCTCTTGGATATCAGAATTCAGATTACGAAAAAATACCTTGGCTCTGTCTTATGGAAGAGAAAAAACAGGGGAAGAAGGGGGCATGCCTGCTCTCTCTATAGAACACTGATTGCATCCTGTCTCCTGCTGCTCCTAGCCTCACACTAACCACTCAGTCTCCTGCTCTCCCCAGTGACATCTCCTCAGAAGATTTTGTTGAAAGGCTCCCTATCATTTCTCGTTGTTCTTGATGTAATTTCTTGCCTGCCATATCCTGATCTGGCACTGGGATGGATGTTGCCAGGTCATTTCTTTGTCATCAGGGGAACACAGTCAGTCTTACAAAATCTCATGCCATTATCGTATTGCCTATTTTTAGCTATGCTATATAAGGAAAGCACAGAGGAGTTGGTGCTGTCACTTCTGTGAGATTCATGCATGGTCACCACTTTAACAACTTTATTTTTACCTACCCAGGGAATCACATGAACTCATGATAAAATCATTTTACCTTCCTCTCTTTCTTTTACTTAGCTGTGAAATCTCTGTGCTCCAACAGATGTATGAGCAGGAGAGGAGAGGAGAGAGGGAAAGGGAGGACAGGTGTGTGCTAAAGGACGAAACCTCATGGACACTGCTCTACACACTACTCCTAATCCTCAGCTGTCCAGGCCCGATTTCCTCTTTCATGGAGGCTGCTATGGCTCTGTTCGGTACACTGGCAATGTAAAGGGCCTTTGAAGTATGTGTGAGTGTAAATTACACCCTTTAAGGCCCTTCTACAGTGTATAAAAGAGCTTCAGTGTAAATTAGAAACAGATGTAACTATTTTCAAGCAGATACAGTGTCACCTGCAGTAATGGCATGTGAAAAATCCTTGCACTTATTTTTATTACCTAGATTCAAAGTAGTAGAAAAATGAATTATAAAAGCTAAAGGGTTATGTTTCTTTAATGCTTAATAATTTACAGAATGATATGCTTACTGTGATTCAAGGAAGCTGCTTGCTGATAATACTTCAGGCTACCCATCTTTGTGTCCTCCAGACCTTTTTTCCTATTAATGTGAGGTCAACTTCTAAGCAAGGTTCTTTGCTGTAGGCACAAATTCTTCTGAAAATGAAAGTGCTTCATTTCCTGGATGAGAAGATAAGCCAGATAATGCTGAAAAGGAGCCATCCAATCCCTGATCTGTGTAGCCTCTGCCACATGAACTCAGGACTCACTCTCCATCCCCAGCAGCATCAGCATCCCTTCCTTACGCATCCCCAGAATAACAGCCTAGCAAAGCTGCCTGTTCCTCTGAGGAGCAGCCTCAAGTCCTCAGGGTCATTCTCCTGGCTGGGATGTTCATCAGTATGGTACTGCTGGCCCTGTGGCATTTCCGAGCACGTTTGTCTGTATGTTGACCTTGGTAATGTTTCTGTGGGTGCCTCTGGCATGGTGCTGCTTCCCACCAGGAAGAGACTGTCCTCACTGAGGTATTTTCTGAAAACTGTCTCAGTTGTTAGTCTGACTCCATTCCTGTTCAGTGATAAATCTTATATACTTTCCAGGACAGAAAGATACTTTTCTAAAATGTATCTCTATCTGGGACATTCTTTTTATCCATGTAAAGTGGCTGTGGGTCACATTTACTCTGTTCCCATCTCAAAGACAACTAACTGCTGTCAGCATTTTGGTTTAGCTGTTTCACTTTGGTTCAGAAGGATCCTACCTTTGTTTCACTTTTTAATTGTCTCATCTAGTATTCTGGTCTCCCTGTGCATGGAAACAAAATTCCAAATAAAAGTAATCTGGGTTCCAGCCAGTGTTTTTTCAGAGTAATCTGAAAACTCCTGAAAACTTCTCTGCATTTTTACCAAATTAGCTTGCTTTGCAATGTCTTTACAGGCTTTGTCTGTCACCAAATCCTTCTACTTATCTGGTTCAGCAGCTCTGACCTCAAAATGTTGTACTTGACTTGAGATCCATGAGCTCTATGTACAAAGCAAACAGTCAGACATACAGCACCTTTCCCAGTAATCTAAATAGCTGTAAAAACTGGAAATGGTTTTACACCCACACAGTTCCACTGAATATTCTTAGCTCACCCTGTATCCTCGATAGAACTAGGTTTGAGACCAACATTTGGAAGCAGTGTGCTAATCCAGGAAATTTTAAAATTCCATTTCTCAAGTAAACACAAGTCCCATCAGCTCCTTAATTCCTAAACTGCTTTTGAGAACAGGCTTGGAGTCTCCCAAGCCATCTGTTGGGCAGCTCCTCTGGTTCCCAATGTGCATCACTGTCTAGAGATCCCAATCTGTTCCAGAGACTGTGGGGGAAAAAAGCTTATACACTGTAGTCTTCTCTCTTGTCTGATGTAGGAGGCCAGATGCAGGTAGAAAGTAAACATCATTTCTGAGCCAGTAGAACTAGAGATATCTATCAGTTTAATTTCTAAAACACATTCTTACTTCAAAAGGAGATTAATGAGATCGTTTTTACTGACCTCATAGAATGGATCCCAAGGTATTTTGTTGCATAGTGAAATTTTTGTGTGGTTCCCACTTTTCAGCCATGACATCTTGAGGGGTGTACTCTTTTAACCAAGGATGACAGACATCCAGTAGAATGATCTAATTAATTTATGACTTTTCTTTGAACAAGTAATTTTTATTGATTGATCTCCACTGGTACCCACAGGCATCCGATGAAACTTAGGTAGTAGCCACATTTTTATTATACTTGCCATGAAAACATTTTCATTTGGGTGTTCTCCCAGTCACAGAAACGAAGTTATAGAACTTATAGAATAAGTTATAGGAAGGTATGTGTGAATTTTCTAGTTTGCCCTGGGGAAAAAGAAAGTCTCTCTTCTGCCACTGGCCTGTTTTTTAACTTTTATATTGTTTTTCACCTTAAGGACTGCAGTGACTTCAGGGCAGTACACCTAATCCAAAATAAAACATTATTTTGTCTACTAATACATCTAGTCACATCTTTCCTCGCAGAATAAGGTTAGCTTGCTGCCACTGATCCTAGTTATTTTATTTTACTCATCCTTCCACCTATTTGCTAAATATTCTGCCTAGCATTTTGATTCCCTAACACTGAACCAGAAAAGAAAGGGGAAGGCAGGATTAAGGGAGGAGGTGACAGATTTTCAGCTGCATCAGTGTTTACAAGGAAAGCAGCAAGTAAGCCTCCTGACTTAGGTGCTGGGTGGCTTTCATTCACACTGGTTCAGGGATCCCAGAACAGCTGAATTTAGGGAGAAATCTGGGAGTGTTTCCAAATAATATTGGCTTTCTTGTCCTTTCATGATCTTGCCCTTCTGTCAATACAGGAGCGCAGAGAGCAGCATTTCTGTGTTGGAGCTGCAAAGTACCCAAAATTAGATGCTAGATGAGGGATAAGGCGGCTGGTGATGTCAGCATTCCATATGTTGCACTGGAGGAGTCACTGTCTGGAAGGGCCCAGTCCCAGCACAGGGACATCCTGGAGGGTTACACTGGGAGCCTATCATCATGTTAAGTCTTGGACAAAAGGAAGCTCTTTCTTCATGAAGGCTTCTTCATGAAAGTCCTTCCTCCAGAGATAAAGTTTAAAGTAAACTCATGTAATTATAAATTGATAAGGCTGCTGAATGTGATGCAAGAATGGAAAATCAGTGCCGGTGTGTGCTTCAGCCCTCTTCTGGAGGTTTTCTATCTTCCTTATTCCAAGGTGCTCCTCTGGCCCATGGTCAGAGCTGGCCAGAAGAGCAGGCGAGGTGTCAGCACTGGTGAGCACCCCTGCACAAGTACAATCTAACTATGTAATTTTAAATACTTACCGATGGACACAAATCTTTGTCTGAGAGTATTTATTCAATTACATCCTCTTCTTCAGCCCATGAAACAATACAATGTGATGGATTACGTAGCCTGTAAGCATGAACACAGAAGCCATGCTCTCGGAAAAGAAATACTGAAAAACTGCATGATTCACTTTTAAAGATTATACAAAACAAAGGGTGTCAGACCTCACCCCAGTGCCTGGTTTGATATGTTTACTAGTGATAGAGTGATATCAAACACAGTACAAATAACAAAGTGTCAGCAAACAGGAATTGTAGTGCATAAGAAAAGCATGAACTAGACCTCCTCAGCATTTTAGAAATACATGTTGCAGCTGGGTATTTTTATCCCCACCCCATTGAAAAGTGAAGCCTTCCTCTTCCTATGCATGATATCTCTCGGAGCAGCCCTCTATCTGTGAAAGACTTCACTGTGAGGTGAAGGACATTGCTGAAGGAAACCAGCAGACCCTGAACAACGCTCACTGCTTAGCTTATTTGCAAGTGCTTTTATGTCTCTGACATTTGCAAGCATTTCTACTCTGAGCAAGAACAAAGGTAATGACAAGAAACGATGGTCAACATTCAAGCTACATATCTACACAAGCAAGGTGGTGACCAAGAAAGGTTTTCCAGAGGATTTATTGTTCATGAGCCAAAATGATGAATACAACAGAGTGTTTGATACAATATAGCCTTGGCAAAGATCACCCTGGTTCAGTTACATAGAAGAACAAGCATATATCTAATAAAAAAGCAAGACTGTGATCTGCATGATTTTGATAATGCGATGTTATTCATTATCCCGACACTTGTAGTTTAATATTCCTCTAATTTAATTCAGTTAGCCTAACCAATGAATAGGCAGCTGACACCTCCAAAAAACTGAACCCATGGATCTTTTCTTAAGCTCCTACCCATACTAATGGCATTCTTCACCCTTTAGTTTATACAGGGCAGGATTTGTTTTTCTGTACTGTAAATTAGCATCTGAGATCTTCAACAAGAATCACAGGCCCGGGAGCAGCTAACCTGTTAATTAACATTAGAAAAAGTCACTGCTTCCTGTGATCTAATTTCTTACTCGATATGGTGAAACTAACCACTGCTCAAGCACTGACATGAATCCCCTATCCAAATAAATACAACACATAGGGTGGCGGAGAGGAGAAGGAGAAAGGAGACAAGGAGAAAAGGTTTGTAACAAAGGCCAGTTTTGAAGCAATTTATGATTTAGCTCATCGTTGGTATTCTTTGTCTTTGAAGCAGGTGCTTTCTGTAAGCTCATACTAACAGGGACCTGCCTCAGGCTTCTGCCTACGTGGATGTTCAGCTCTGTCACCTCCATCAAAAGCCTTCCTCATTAGTTTGTCCATCTCCTGTTGGCTCAGTTTGTGACCACACAAACTGTGTGTCAGGGAGGGAGCTGCAGGCCTCTCCTAAGAGCTTCTAGGAGTTTAATGCATTTTGGATCCAAAGAACACGTGTATGTTATCAGAAGCAGGGATTAGCATTTTCAGGATCCAAACCACCTTTTTATGTAAATAATACAATAACTCAACAGCTACAACTCCTTAACGAAGCCCTATGTTCTACACCAGCAATTTTCCTTTGCCTTCTGTGTACCTGTGTTTTTGCTTTTGTTCTGCACATACACACACATTCAGATGCACATATGCACTGGTATTTACCTTTCACATTGAAACTGAGCCATATCAAAGCCTAAAGAATGTTTTAGTAGTAAGGTTATCCAGATCAGTGCACATTAGGGCATTTTGTGGACTATTCTGCGCTCTCAGCATTGAAGCAACTCCTCCAGTATGCTACTAATATCACCTTTGCCAAGCAAAATGAGGATTTTATAAATAATGTGCATGTAGCATATGCCACTAGCAGGTATTTCATATTACGTGGCTTCACAATTAAAAAACACATAATGTGGCTACAATATGCAACTGATCACAGTACAGCAAAAGTCAAATATTTCTGCAAAACTGGACATTTTCATCTCCTGCTGGGAGTATGATTATGCCTTTTCAATATGCTGATCTGAGTCACACAAAGTTAATCTTGCAAAAGGCTTTTAACAATCTTTTTTAGTCATTTAGAAATATGCCTTGCTAGTTTTGCTTAGGTTATGCAAAAACAACCAACAGAGGTTCATTAAAGCTTTTATTTGAAAGCCTGTATTTGTTACAGGGTTTTTTTTAACTATTTGCTAAAACTAAAACAATATTTGAAGTTTTATCTACTGCCCACAGAGAAGTTTGGGATAAAATCTTGCTTCACCTTATGCATCCACTAACTGCTCATATCTGTATCTGCTATTTTCTATCCTGAATCTGTCCATCTGCATCAGCATTTTCCCCTAAAAATCACATTGTTTTCATTTTCTTCTCAAGTCCTCTAATGTGGCTCTATTGTGTGGATGTTCTCCTGCCACTGAATGTTCTATTCTATTATTTTGTCTTTTCCTGTCTTTCTATGACCAGTTCTCCCTTTACCCTTTCCCATTTACTATTATGGATATATATATAAACTCCCTACACGGCATCAGAATTAGTTAGGAGGTGGAAAAAGCAGGGATTCATATGAAAAGGAAGTTGGGAAGCAGAGAGATCTGCTTTTTTTGTCTCTTCCTGTTTCTCTTCCAATTTCTGCTCAAAAAAAAATGATGCCAGAAAAATTCCAATAGCAGATTAGTCTATAGAAAGAGAGGTTTGCCAGTCAGCCTGAACAATCATTTGTTATCTGTCAAGATGGAAAATGCATCTTCTGAGGATCTGAGTGAAGTTTTTCAGCAATGACCCAACACTGAAGGAAGTCTGATCCTTCTCCTCCTTTGAAATCCACAAGCAAGATCATTAAAGTGTTTGCCTTATTTTTTAATTTCTTTTTCTCCCATCCTCTGATTCTCTAGCCTTCACGCTTGCCTTTTTCTCTGACCTCTGCTTCTCTCCTTTGATCATTATCCTCAAACCAATCTTTTTTGAAGACTGTTATGTTCCTCTGTGCCTACTGAAGCAAATTCCCTTTTCCCTTACTGCCTGCTTGCAGTCACTTTCCCACTTAGCTTGGCCAAGAGGACTGTAGATATAAACCCCAGGTGATGTCTCTATTGGAGCAAAAATATGTCTCACCACCTGAGAAACAGATTTCTTAATGGCTCCACTGGAAATGTGACTGGCCTTTCTGCAGCAAGTCTTATGCCTGATGTGTCTCCAGGAGGCACAAACAAAGCCACAGCCTTTTGTACAACTGGTAAGGAAGTTTGGGATCAGATATTTGGATTTCAAAAGGGAACCTTTTGATATTGTATACAAAAAGCCTACTGGGTAAAGCATGCAGCATGTCCAGCTCTGTCAGTGAGCAGAATTCCTGATACTGGCAGTTTTTCAGTGCTACATTTGAAGTTGCTTATTGTTTTCTCTTATTTCCTCTGAGTTCCAATTGGATGTGTATTACTGCAGAGAATTTTTCTATGGAGCAACAGCCATCAAAAAAAAAGCAGAACCAGCAGTTTGTATATAAGTGTCTCTCTATGTTTCTCTCTTAACTGGCATTAGAAGAACAAGTTTTTTTTAATTTTACCATGGTTATGTAGCACAGCAGGGATTACAAAACCAGTTTTGAATCAGAGTGCTGCTGTGGAACACATTTCTGTTTCTGGAGTCCAAGCCAACTTTTCTTGATGGAACTAGAAAGAAGGACAGAGGTCTCTAATTAACCACATAGTGCACAGCTTGGGACGGCATTATGGCAGCTGTGGGGGCAAGTGGTGCAGGATCAGGAATGCTCTGAGCACAGACTTGAAGACCATGCTTTCCAGCACTAGCTCTCGCACAGATTTTTCTCTTCAGCTTTAGGCAAGCAAGCTGGCCTTGCTGGCTCAGTATCCATGCTGTCCCCTTTCCCAGGCAATAATGACAATTATCTCTTTGTAAAGGACTTCAGAGAATTACAGGGCCCCATAGCTGCTGTGGCCTGAATTCGTGGTTACATACAGGTTCTTTGTCAATGCTTCCAGGTCCTTTTTCAATGCTTAAAGGTGCCTTTATGCAGCCAATGATGTAAAGATCCTTTATCTAAGTCACAGTTGATCCCTACGTATCTGGGACACTGTTGTGTCCCTAACACCTGTTACTGGAAACTATCATCAGGGATTTGGCTTTCTTCTAATGCAAGTGTCCCTCAGTTCTGTGTGTTGGTGTAGCCCAATTACCAAATGTGGTCTCTTCCCACTGACATCTTTTCTGCAAGAAACAGAGCAGCACAATCTATTTTCAAAGTCAAAGCCTATTAAATGAAAAGGTCTCCATCTCCCAATCATGGGCTAGAAAACATTCAGCTCAGAATGTCCATTTCCACCTCCCACTGTAAAAGCAGCATCATTTTTTCTCCTTGTGACTAGATCTGCTGCCATGGTTACAGCTTCACACAGAGTAGGGTCACCTTCCCTTTCAAGAAAAATCAATGAAAGATTTAATTTACACTATCTCCATACCAGTCACATTTTACACCAGTTTTTACTGCCTTAATGTTCCATTCTCCAAAAATGAAGAGGCAAATGGGATGCCAACAAACAGTGGGATGGAGACGAGGGAAGTAGCTGTCAGGTTGATAAATAGATACCAGCACTGATTAATTAAACAGCTCTGCACATTAATGAAACCTTCAAGCAACACTTCCTATTCTCCTCTTCCTAACTCTTGCACTTGTAAGCTTGCAGCTATTATGGAGTTTAGTATTTCTCAGAGACAGAGCTGTTTTGATAATGATAGTGGAAGTTTTTATGCTACGACATATTTAAAAACTGAAATTGACCTCTCATGTCCTTGGGCAGCTCTCTGCCTCCCACCACACTTAATTACAGAGGACAAATGTACAAACCCAAAACCTCTCTACCTTTTTCACTGAAACATGCTTTCCTAACACACCAAGATTGCCTACTAAAGTGACATAAACTCAGTTTTTATAGTGGTTTTTTGTTTCAGAGGAAAGAAGAGAGCGAAGCGTGGAGATGACTGAGCAGCCACCCATGCTGCAAATCGTGTTTGCAAATGCTGTTAAACTGAGAATGGCATTAGGAACTTCCCGTGTCCTCAAGACTATACCATTTTTCTTTCACCTACGATTTAATTAATAGAGTGGAATATTTTCACTACAGCTCTCAGGTGGGTTTAAGTTACCTCAGCCCCACAAAATAAGGTAGCACCTGATTGCGATAAGCTTAGTGACTTTATTCCCAAGGTGACATTTCTCACTAAACCTTTGCATCATTAAAGTAGTCACCAGTTGATGCACAAATGCCACAGAGGAGGTTCGACCCTAAGAAAGACTGTAAGGTATGGGAAATTTTGGAAAACCAGTCTATTTTTAAGCACGTATCACATGGAAGAGAGAGGGAACCCAAGACCCACCAGTTGCTGTTAACTTGCCTTCTGATCACTCAGCAATAGCAGGAGAGGCAAAACGGTCTCTCCAGACCCTTTCCCCAGCTCTAGGTCCCATTTCTTTCCATTCTGACACCTTTGCTTCTCACAACATGAGCAACCAGGTAGGTCTCTGCTCACAATGCTTCATGCTTAGGATTTCAAAATTTTATTTTAGCCCTGCTGCTGAGCAGCACAGTTAGCTCAGGGAGGAAAATTCACCCTGGAGGCCACTTCAATTCATGACACCTCTGGTGCAGCTGACAGCGAAGTGCTACCTGTGAAGGTTTTGTATATAATATCTCTCCACTGACAGCTGACAGCCCATTCGTCTTGGGTTAGCTGCCACATCTGCTTGACACGAAAGAGTTGAGGGATACCACTCCACCACACATTTAAAACATTAAAAAGTAAAAAAACCCACTGTTTCTTAACACTGTAACCCCAAGCCAGGGGTTCTCTTCCCACTAAATACTTTCACAGTGAGGACTGAAGAAGCAGGTTAAATTTTCAGCTGTTTTGTCACTGAAACTGAAAGATGAATTTCCTGAACTAAAGGCAGGCATCTTCGTTAGTCTTTTGTAGCTAAAGACAACCCTATAGGGCACAATGTGGGCTAACCATAGGTTGACACTGATACAAAAAAGAGTATAAAATCAGATTTTTTGATTGATCTTCCAGCGGGCACTTTTTAAACTCTGGGTTTAGCATTGTTGTGTCTTTAAAGAATGACATCAGGTATGAACCTGTCCCAGTTTTTACCTCTGCAAAATCTGTAATGCACTTGGAAGAATATCTTCTCGTATCTAACAAGATGAACTCCCAGCATGAGTCCAGAAGACAAATCTGGCTTTAAAGATGACTGTTTCACCATGGCTTTTGCAGGGAGCAAGAGGCAATCAAGACTGGAAAAAGGTATTTAAGTTTCTTAACTGAAGACACTCCTTACTTATTATATTCCTTTACAGCTTAAACCTTCCGTGTTTGCTTTGTCTCTGCTCAAGCTAACTATGGTTTGAGAGTAAAGTCTGTTCTGACATTTTGCAATTTGGGAAAGAAATCCAGGACAGTATGCACTTCTGCTGGTGTCAAAGAGGAAGCACTGACATGGATATAAATGCAGATAGGAAAGGAGGTACTGGAATGAGCTGGGAGCATTGCACCCAAAAGCCAAAAAGCAACCATGCATTTTTATCTCATGTGTTACAAACAGCATATGCCAGGAAAGTGTTGTCATTGCTACTCACAGGTCACATACTGCCGAAGGAGTGTGATAGTGAAAGAACAGCAAAGGCGCATCGGCAGAGCCAGAAGCTAACACAGAGCACTCATAGCTTTCTTTGTGGGTAAATTACACACTAAGCATGCTTAGAGACCCAGACGGATGGACATCTGTCGACACATGCAGTTTTTATTCTGTCTCCTGTGTCATCACAATCAGGCACCAATTTAGCATTTCCAAGTGAGATCATTGCATCAAAGTTAAGCCTGGGGTTGCCCTGTGGCCAGCTCTGCTCAACTCTAGAGAGTACAGGAAAGGGCAGCCCTACTTCTCCATAATGTTATTGCAAAGTGATACCAGCATGGGTCTGAGCTTGCTGTTACAAGTGACTTTGAGGAGTTCAATCTTCGTTTAATTTGTTCTACTGAAAGGGTCGCCAACAGGCCACAGTATTTCATAGAAGTGTCTCTTATTTGGTTTTATTGTTACTGTGTTTAAAGCCTAAAAAACCATGTATTTCTTTGTCTGTGGTATAGTTTTTCTGACCTTGAAATCCAGTGATCCTTTGTGATATCCAAGCACCCTGAATCATTAAGATGAGCTAAGACGAAAATCATACTAACTGCTTCTCACTGCTCACGCAAACCAAAGAGAATAGAAATGAAACACAGATTCAGTGGCTTGATGTCATAAGGCCCTGATTTACCTCCCAATTACCACTAACAGAAAATTGCTGTTGCTGGGAATGAAAAGCCTGTGGACCTTGACAGCATGTGCACAATGCTGTTTATAGACCACAGCCTCATAATAGCTGACCTTGAGGAACTCTGATGGGTCTGTAGCTTTGCTTCTCTCCTAGTGCTTCCTGTAAACAACAGCAGCTGACAAAACCAATGCGAAAGAGAGGGAGGAGGAAAAGTATAACTTCGTTTAAAAAGCAAATCCACTACTAGTCAAAGCAATTTAATCTGTTAAATAATTGTGTAGGCACTGCCTACACCCATCTCCCACTGACTTCAACCTCTTTTGCGGTGATACCAACCAACTGACCTGTGAAATGTATTCTCCTCTGACTCAGCAAACCGAACTGTAGCAACTAATCACCATTCAACTCATCTTAAATAGAGTTTCTTACTTAATTTTAGTGCAGACTTCAGGGTTTTCCAAGTGACATCTCTGGCAAATTAGCAGCTAAAACATAGCTTCTGTATATCATCAACAAAGGATCTACACTATCAGCAGCTAGCCCATTTTCAGAAAGATAGCCTGAGGCAGGAAAAGACAGCTATTTCTGTGGGGGTTAGATTCCTGCCAGATTCTCTAAGCTTGCCCTGCTTTCACCTCCTGCCCAGCTCTCTGCCACAGACCTGCCTCCCTAATTCCTAGGTAGCACCTTTATTGCCGTGTGCCATCTGCCCTGCCATAGCTATGCCTCTGATGCTTCAAAATTCACTTCTCACCAGTGGCCTTGCCCAGGCCAAAACGCTTTTTACAGCTACAGACAGATTTTGCTCTCTGATTTGATTTTCTCTGGCTGTTGCTTCATCCAAGTTCTTGCAACACATTGTTTTACGCTACATTTATTTTCCGCCTTAACATTTCTGGTTATCAACCCTGCATGAGCTGAAGCAGTGCTACTACCTTTGCCAACAAGACATTCCATGATGGATTTATGTCCATGAACATGAAATGGTATTTTATTACCCAAGGTCAGTCTAAACAGTCTCTCTGGGGATCTGTCTTTTCCTTTTGGAGCTATGACTCCAGGTGCCAAAATTTCCTTCAGCTAGATTTCTTGCATAATGAATGAGCGTGCCAATACTGTTCCTTTCCATAGGGGACATCACGGTTTGTAATGTCAGCTGTCAAATACTTAGGGTCAATATTAACCATGATGGGCACAATACGAAAACAATCCAAAAGGTTCATCCCCAAAGCACTTACATTTGTTCTCTTACTAATGATTTTCCAAATATTGCTGCTGTTAGGGGTGTAGTGTAATACTGAGAGCTAAGTGTGAGAGTGCTTGTAGGGAAATCTGACAGATGATGAAGTCTAAGAGAACAAGCTGGGAAGGCACTCAACCCCTGTGCTCTGTTTTCACAGATTTAAGGAAATGTCTGTCTCCAAGACAGACAAAGCCAGCTTTTATATGTTCAGCATTTTAAAGGTTTGAATTTCTGATAATGGCTTGTTTTGTGCTGCACTGTGGAAAAAAGATAGCCACTATGTCTACCAGTGTCCCCTGAAACTAAGTCATTAGCTGATATAAAGAAATGTTCAGCATTCCTATTACATTGTATTTGAAAGGGATTCATTTGTTAACTCAGTAGTTGATCAAGCCATGGAAAAATGTCTGCTAAATCATTATGTCTTGTGATCTTCATGTTTGCTAGAATAGTAGGAGTAAAAACATATTTTAGCATATTTAATCTGTTTTGCAGTCATAACATTTTTGCTCATTCTAGTAACAGCAAAGAAATTCTAGAAAGGCAGTGACCTGAGAAATTTATAGTTAGCATTTTGTGACCTTTATCTCAACAGCTTTTTAAAATGAAGATTAAAGAAATAATTAGACCCTGGAATTAAATGTAACTTTCAAATGTTCTTGAAACCTAAAATAGCTGCTAAGGAAAGCGATGATGAAGTTTGGGATTACAAGTTATTTAATGAAAGACAATTACTTTCTCCATCAGAAAAATCACCCCCCTGTGGTGCTCTGATCAAGAACTGCTTTCTTCTTCTTTGTTAGCAGCAGTAAGCATATCTTCTTGCCTGGTAAGAGAAGTAGTTCAAATCTCTGCTGTAGGGGTTGTCTTTTCAAGAGTAGGAGGGTTCACAGAGCACTAAACTATGGAAACATACCCCTTCTGCTGCTACTGACTTTCCTGTGGGGCCTGTCTTCAGCTTGGTTGCTTGTACGAGATACAGCACTGTCCCACTGTACAGAAATGTGAGGATAATTTGCGGTGATCAGGCAGTACAGAGATAGAGAACCTATATGGAGATACCCAGTGTTTCAGGATACAAAGTAGGTTCGACTGGAGAAGCTTTATGTTGGGGTCCCTTTTGCCTTGTATCTCATGCAGTTAGTTTCCCCAGAATGCTAAATGCATGCAAATTACTGCAATCCTGATTTGGCAGCACTTTGCATCTGCTTTTCACCAGTTGCCAACAAACTGATAAAACCAAGTTGAAAACTGTTTAACATTCAGAGCACTACTACAAGTATGAAGGAACAAACTGCACTGGACTTGAAAGATCCTTAGGAACAAAATTTTTCAATTGACAGTGCTTTACTCTTTGTGGAGAAGTCACAATTGTCTTTTTCAAGTTAATTATATGTTCCTAAGGAAAGCTGTTTCAGTTAGAACATGGTTTTCAGGAGTAATATTCTCAACGGTTTCCCTCCATCTCTTGTGCTACTTTTATAGTAGCATTTACTGTCTCCTGTTGAAGCCCATAATACTTCAGCAGCTGCTCACTTTGAAATGACAAAAATCTCTACTGACTTGGGATGGCATAAACATGTTTAAAGACTTTTTATTTATAGAAAAGACTGAAAGACCTCTGTTTGTCTCATTCTTCTCAAGTAGTGCTAGCCAAAAATATTTCAATGCAATGCCTTTCAGTCAGAAAACACTATTCCAAGGAAATTACACCATTTAGTGGAATTGCGTTCATTAGTGTCAAACTCATAGGAGAAACCAGCAACGATCATGATACACACACAGAGCATGTTCCAGACAACAGCTTGCCTCAAACTGTGTAGCCACCTGATACAGCTGTAAAAAACTGGGCCAGACCATGCATCTGGATAAAGCATTATTACATGTGACAGCCTGGATGGTAGGTGATTAGCTCTCTGGGAACCAAAGTGGCCAGGTGAAGTTCATAGTATTCTGCGAAAGAAAGGAAGAAAGGAAGAAAGGAAGGAAGGAAGGAAGGAAGGAAGGAAGGAAGGAAGGAAGGAAGGAAGGAAGGAAGGAAGGAAGGAAGGAAGGAAGGAAGGAAGGAAGGAAGGAAGGAAGGAAGGAAGGAAGGAAGGAAGGAAGGAAGGAAGGAAGGAAGGAAGGAAGGAAGGAAGGAAGGAAGGAAGGAAGGAAGGAAGGAAGGAAGGAAGGAAGGAAGGAAGGAAGAAAGGAAGAAAGGAAGAAAGAAAGAAAGAAAGAAAGAGGAAGGAAGGAAGGAGAAGCCCTCAATAAAACTTACTTACGAAGTGATATGACTGACTCATTTTTTTAAAAAGCCGAGTAGGGGAAAATTCAAGCCCCCATTCAGACACCCATATTTGGACACATAAAATTTAAATGGTCAGGTATGAAATAAATGTATAGATTTTCATTGAAGTCACCAGAGATCTAATTCTCCATGTTTTTGCACCCGTGGAAGTGCCTATTGACATGTGAGATGCTCTAGGATATTCAAGACATCCATGGGTATGATAAAATTGACATAGGACCTACAGAAGACTTGCACCCTTGTGGAGCAACAGCTCGAGGCCATGCAGTTTTGATGAGCATTGCCATCAATAGTTTTCAGTCAAGACATGCAATGGAATTCTCAGAATCTGGCATTTAATCAAACATATGTAGTTGCCTCAAGATAAGCTGAACAACCCTCTAGAGTTGTGATTGGTTGGTTGGTTGTTTTTTTAAGAATGAAGTTGTAGTGAAAAAGTGAGCCAATACTTCTGTTTAGTAATACTGCTACCTTACGAGAGTACTGTGTAGGTGGTCAATACCTGAGCCTCCCTGTGGGAACTAGGTGAGACCAGAGCTTTGCAGGTTCTTCCTACCAGCCTGCTTGGGCGAAAAAGGATTGAGTAAAATCATTGTCTGTACCACACAGGTTTGACAGAACAACGCTGTAACTTCACTCAGATCAGGGCAGGCAGTTTCTGTCTATCAGATCTGTCAGAAAAATATTGCTGTTATTTTCAGGACTTCCAGACATGCAGTGAGAAGGAGCATCATTATGAACTCATCTTGAAGCACCAAAGACAAGAGGTTTCGCTCGCATGGTTGTATTTTTCCATGGCCATTTAAATTAGCATTGAGATGACTGACCTACAAAGACATTTGTGGGCTAGGGAGAAAATAAAGGCAAAACCTAACTAAAGTACTAGCATAGAGTTTTACAGGAATGTGAACTCGCTGTGAAAAGGTTTCCATGTTTATAAAGTAAATTGAAGTACAGTGCAATAAGCATGTGGATAAAACCCTTTACTCCGCCTTTATGAATTATTAAATTTAACTGGGCCAGAAAGTGACTCAGTGGAGAAGAGGAACCAGGAGAACCATGTGCTTCACTGGGTAGGAAGGGGATAGGAAGAACAGTCTGCAGCAGTGATCCTGATTCCTGGCCTCCCCATCCTGCTGGTATTTCCTCCTCCCCCAGCATATTTCTCAGACCTTTAATATATATTCTTCAGCGTAAATATTAGAAATCCTTGTCCTTAATTTTAGGCAAGTTGTATTTGGAAGATATTACTGGGAAAGATATTATAAGGCAGTAAGTCTCATTATGACCTGACCAAAATCTAGTCACATTTGAAAACTGTAGTCTGAAAATACAACCTGCTAGGGAAAAATGATCCAGTTTTAAAATTAAAACATGCTTCTCTCTTCTTTACAAGGGAAAAATGCAAAGAGGAGATAACTCTCCAATATTATCTAAACAAGGGTGCACAAGATCCAGTGGAGGCCACTTCAAAAATGTTGCAAATAAAACTTTAGGAGGACTGGGAAAGAACAAGGATAAGCCAGAAAATACAGGAAAGCTATTTCTAGGCAACACAGCCTCACAGTTTACTAGAGCAAATAATGTTTGTGAAAAGTACAGAACTTCTCTTGGACACACACTAACTCCCAGAAAGACACTTCCGTCGTAACACAAAAAGTCTTGTAGATCACAGATACATTTTGCTCATAGGTGCTAAACGACTCCAAAATAAAGGGAAAAGCATCACAAACACTGGGAAATGGACTGACATGGTGAAAATTACTTGCTATGTTCTTCAGACTTGTAGTGTTCTGAAATGGGTGGAGTTCCTAATTTGGTGGTACATTTACTTAGGAAGAAAGCAAAATAACTGCTTTAACTGAACATCGAAATCCGACAGTATGACGTAGAATGTTAACTTACAAGTAGTAAGGTGCTGCAGGATAAAACATCTCTTGAACCTCTACTTGGAATTAAAATCCTCTCTTAGCTCTATGTCTTCCAGTTCAGTCCACATAAAATACAAATGGAACAGCTTTAGCTTCCCAAGAGGAACTGTCTGACATAATTGTAATTCAGCATGTGTCTGCTGCCAGCATCTGAGGCAATGCCAGACACGGTCACCTTAGCAGACTGGCAAAGAACAACCAGGAGTGCAGCTTTCTGATTTGGGCGAAGTCTAGCAATGGTGGGGTACAGTATAATTAAAATTAGAAACAGCAACAAATTAAACGCTGATCAGTAAAGACCATCCCTTCTCTGTACATGTTACATCACGCTGTCCCTGATAGTAAGTCTTCTTTCCCATGAAAATAACTCTGTTCTCTTTTTCTCAGCAGAATTCTGCTCCCATCTGCACAGAGCAGTTTAAACCCAGATATGGCGCTTGGACAATTTGTACCCTTGTGAGATCTGCTGCATTTTATACAAATTAAGCACTGTCCTTGGTACTCTAGAACAGGATGAACCTCTTTTCCTATCTTGTTTCCTTTGTAGAGAAAGCACTAAGCATATAATTGTCACCTCTAGGAAGGACAAAAGGTTTAAGCTATGAGTTTCTGCAAAATGTAGCAAAGCCTGAAGAAAATTAAATCCGTAAGCATTCATCCAAGATCGCTATAAAACAAATAAACAAAACCAATGACATAACAAGAACACACACGAAAAAAAATTCAAATTCCTGCAATAAAGATACAACCGTCTTGTTTGGCTTGATAACCCAATGGCTCCCTCTGCAGGGTGACACAACTCATCTGGATATAAAATGATCTCGCTATGTAACTGATGTATATCTCAAGCTGTTTCCAAAGGAAGCTGACATATTCCTAGGATCAGTGAATCCACTGTGCTCAGATATGACAGTGTGTTATGTGCAAAATAAATGTATGATATATTAGATTTAAAGCACATGCTGTCTCACTTGAACATCATTCTCTCAAAAATTTTTGTATAAACCAGTTCAGTCCCTTTTCCCACTGCTAAATTGATGATACCTTTACAAACCTCCTTGCAATAAAGTAGAGATCTCAAATATATTCTGCTTCCCTCTTTACTTAGCAGAGACCATGCATCCAAGCCTTTCTGTTAGAAAAGAACACAATTCTGATGAAAAAATGTTAAAACTAGTTAAAAAAATACCCAGGAAAAAAAAAAGAATATGGAAAGGACTTCACTCAGAAAAACAACAATGCTTTGTTAGTCTGAAAATTCTATTTCTAAAAACAATAAGTGTCTAGATAAAGAAAGGAAGGCATGGTTGTCAAACTTTCTGATACTTGACATTTTCAACATAATTTCTGATTCTGTTCATTATCTTTCAGAGAAAGACATGATCATGTAGGTGCCTCTTTGTAGTGCTTCAAGGACTGGTTATTAGAAGTTGATGTTCAAATGCTCAGGCTTGGGAAGCACTGTTCCTGGGAAACATTCTGTTCACTTTAGGTAGGAACATGTCCTTTTCTAATCACTAATTTCTCATTCACCTCAGAAATTTAAAAGAAATTCCCAAATTTCTTTTAAAAGCTGAATGTCTCTTACAGTACCCTGATCTGGGTGTATAAAACGTAGTTAGAGAAAACTCAAAATAAATATGATTGTTATTCTATCACACCTTATTGCAGCAGTGGGTACCAATAAGCCATTTCAAAACAGTTGTAGAAGCAAATGCTCCCCACTCTCAGTATATTTCATAGTAATTCTCTGGAAACCAGACATGCTACTAACTTTAATAGAAATAGCTCCAGGGCAGGAGACAGACTGCTATATCCTAAGCTTTTACTTAAAATTTTAAATACATCTAAAATTCATGTGTTGGACTATTATGTGTAGCCATAAACAGAAATCTTACTTGAACTATTTATTTACTGAGCATTTCTAGATGCTGTTATATACTCTGTATATATATGTATGTACTATTCATATGGCTATCATCATCTCCTCACACTGGAAGAAATAGCAGGCATTTTTCTAGTGGTTTTGAAAAGAAAATAATATCTTCCCACACATTTTTTTTCCCCCTATCCTGTCCTACTAGGCCCTCACTTAGAAGTTTTCAGGCAACTGAGAAACTGAAAACTATACATGGTTCTGTGGATTGTAAAGTTTCACTGATTTCTGATTGGTTCAAATAAACACTTATTTTACAACTATCTCTATAAAGCCACAAGTCATGATTAATAGGAGCCATGATGTGACACTGCGGTGTACACTGGTATTGTGTGTTATACATAGGTGCTGTACTAACACTATCTACCCAAAAGATCTTTTAAGCTCAGTGCTGAAAGGGTTTAGAAGCAGACAAAAATCCTCTTCTGTATTTTACCTCTAGGAGGACAATTAGAATTCGTGTTCAAGAGCCCCAAAATATACTTTAAATTCTCCTTAGACCTAACCAGCAGACATATTACTGAAAGGGTGCTAAAATAAGTGCATATTTGACATAAGGAAAGAAAACCCTGCCCAGTTGTGTAAGGGCCTCTTGCTGAAGGCTTCCACATGCCTTAGGAAAGAGTAATTGCAGATGGAATTTGCACTGACACTGTTCTAGATATCAGTCATGGCTCATCCCATGTACTCAATACTCAACTCACGCCAACACAGCAGATCAAATGAAAGGCACAGGGTACTGAGGGCATACGGCTGCAAGTCAATTAGATAAACCATGAAAACAAAGGGATACATGAAGACGAAGAGTATTTTCTCGTTACTATCTCAGATCCATCCATCACAGGAACAAAATCCTGTTTTAGTTACACCTGGAAGTTCACTAATATAACAGAAATTCATTTAATACAGATAAATAAGAGGATGGAAGAAAGCCTGTTAAGTAAGGTTTAATAACTCCATGCTATATCCTGGCCTCAGTCTCAGTCATTCATCTATGAAGACAGACTGGTGAAAACCAGCATGGCTAATCAATACATATACACTTTAATCCCCCACAGAGCAGACCTCACGCTGTTTTGAGAAGTAACAGATGGAATTTTACCTTCACTTGGAGGAAGTTTCAGCAAGGCTAAAAATTGGTTTAGAAGCACTTTAATATACTGCTCCAGCACCATGCCTACACAAGCTATATAACCAGCCTATCTGGCTGGATTCTCCAGAATGCACAAAGACATAAGGTCCTCAAATTATCACTGTGACAGGCCTTTCCTATTAGTTACAGATATCTATTTCGTATAATTTTTCAAAGACAGAAGCATATGCACTATAAACAAAATATAATAGACATGAAACAGTGAATCTTCCCATATGCAGAGGAAACGTGTAAGGAAAACATGTTTTTAAGGGGCCAGGCTCATTATTCAGTCAGTGGGCACTGGGCTGAGCAAGCCACAAGAGGGAGCGCAAACGCTGTTGGAAAATGCAAGGAAACGCGAGGAAAAAGCGCCAGGGCCAGGCAACGCTTCATGCCAAGTCTGTTGGTAATAACCTGCCTTCTCATTTGTACTAAAAATCAATATAATTTCCTCTTCAGATTTAATGCGTTACAAGTTCTTCTTCAATACTAATCTGGTCAGGAGAGAGCAAGAAAAAAGCATTCTTTTTGTTTGAGCTGGATACATGGAATGCAGAGCCAGGTCAGAGCAGCAGGCAAGGCAGCCTTGGGCATCAGGCAAATGGAACTAAAAGGCTGCAGCGCTTGCCTGCGGCAGAAAAATCCCGGAGATATCAGCTGTGCACTTCTCCCTCCTGCTTTTCATCCCGCTTTTGCTACCACCGAGGGAGGGACGGGGGCATGTGCAAGTACCGGTCTAAGCCCGAGGGGGCACCTACTGCCGACCTTAAGCAGCAGCAGGAACAGGCATTCCCATCCCCTGGGACAGTTCCAGCCTCACCCCTCTCCTTTCTTCTTGAGACACAACAAATAACGCTCCTTAACTGTGGCGACATAGACTGACAAAAGAAACACCTGACTGCAGATATTTTCAAACTGAGATGTTTGCATGTGCGTCAAATACGAGTTTGTGAAATCTTCCAGCGTCATAGCCAGATTTTTCTCATCTCTTACCTCTAGATATTAGACAGTCGAATTCCATTCTTGAGCTGAAGGTTGTTTATCTAAGCCAAGGATAAATGTATTCTTAAAAGCTGTTCTTTCTGGGTGGTTTAGCACAGTATAGTGGTTGCACATCCATTTCACTTAGCTGATGCAGTATTCTAGCAGGAAGCAGCAGCAGGAGGCCAATGTTATGCAGAGGACAAGGGCAAAAAGGATATGCTTGTGAATACTGATCTCCTGACTGATGTAATCATTGTGATAAAGTCTTAGTAGTATAAGGCCCAACTCTTCTGCAATGAAGTTAGATATACCCAGCACAAATCTAGTTTCTTCTGGGAGCTGAAAAAGGAGGAAGGTCTGTTCCCATTCCGCAGTGTCTTGCCTCCATGGGATCCAACACAGCAGGAGAAGCCCCAGCACTGGTAAGTCAGTGGGCACAGCTTCAGGACTCCTGACGGCCTCAAAACAGAGGGTGAGAGGGGATCCCTTCCCCAGCATGAAAGAGATGCTGAAATGCCTCCCAACAGAGTCTTGATACACCAGGTGCTGGGAGGCAACAAGCCAACTGAGGCCTCTGCATTTGCAGATTAAAAATGGCATTTTAGCTAAATCATCATATGCATTTTTCTAGTAATGCATTATATCCATGAAACATCCTTAAGAGAAAATAATTTGCTCTGAGGTTATCATGGTACTCACCGCACCCATAACTTCCCTTTGCATGACAGGATCATTAACATTCTTACCAACTAGTTTATTTAAAATCTTCATTAATTATATACC
The DNA here is from genome assembly GCA_013397725.1 of Rhagologus leucostigma. NCBI lineage: Eukaryota > Metazoa > Chordata > Aves > Passeriformes > Rhagologus > Rhagologus leucostigma. Next base: position 3,637,950 of record VZTD01004412.1, on the reverse strand, counting down.
CGGCTGTAGGAGCAGCTAAGTTGGGGGCCTGCTGGGATTGCCTTGGCATGCCTTTTCCAGCCCCAGTGTTCCTGGAGCTATAGGCTCCTTTATTCTCTCATCCCTAACCCTAATCCTAATGGCAGCTGGGCACTGTGACAGAGATCCTCATCACCAGAGGTGGCAGAGATTTGAAAGTGGGAAGTTGGCCGTGTTGGCATCTGCTGTGATGCCCTTGCACTGCCTGTTTGAGCGCCAGTGAACCCGGAGCTGTAGGCCCTGCAGCTCTCTGAACCCTAATCCAAACCCTAATGGCAACTTGTGGCTGCTGCTGCGATCCCCATCACCGTGGCTGGCCCAGATTCCAAAAGTGTGGAGTGAGCAATCTCAGCACCCTGCCGTGATGAAATTTCTTCATTTCATGAAAGGAAATGAAATCTCGCGATTTCAGTATCACTTCATGAAGTTTTGGCTCATTTCACTGTACTTCATTCCATTACATTTCAATAATTTAACTTCTCCTAAGAATTTTCTTTTTTTCCAATTTCATTTAATTTCCTTTTATTTCCTTTCTTGTCTTTCCATTTCACTTCATTCCTTGGTTTCTGATTTCATTTCCTTTTAGGAAAGCAAATGAAATCTCGCAATTTCAATGAAAATCATTTCATGAAGCTTTGGCTCATTTCACTGCACTTCAAACAGAGTAGCTAAGATAAGAAATTTACCACAACTCCTAGTGTTTAGTTTTCATATATTGTTACATGATTGTCAGTGTGGTAAATATGCTGTACATCAATAAATAGAGAATCACACACTGTTATTGTTCATTACTCAAATTTTACCTTCATAAATCTGAACAGTGGGTAGTTTCTCTTTACAAACACTCTACTTGTTCTTTCGAAAGGTCAACTGAAATATTAAAATACTATTGTTTTCTCAGGACCTAGTACTTCTCTTCAAGCTGTATCCAACAAGCAACAATATCAGATCATGTCCTAGTTGGTGAGAAAAAAAATTTTCACTGAGAACAAAATTATATAAATGAGATCCATTTAATTATTCACTGAAGGCTCAATATACAGAAAACATTAAAATACCAAAAGTTCTGAATGGCAATCATTAAATATGCTTTAAGAAAATTCAGAGTAATGACATCCATCAACAATTTTAGCAGAGATTTCCATAGGGTGACCAAAGATGCTGAATCCCTTCAGTACTTCACAGCTTAAGAATGTGGTTTCCTTTGGCAGCACAGATGCTGCCACTGAAACCAGTCTCCAGCCTCAACAGTCTAGTGGCTGAAATCCATCTCATCCTCATGCCTCTTCAGCTCATCCCTGCAATGGCTTTACTTGGATGACATTTACTTTTGTCTCATCGTGTTTGCTGCTGTCATCTATTTGTTCAGTGTCATCACTGGTGATAATAAAAATGACAGAGGAAGAGCTGAAAGTCACTTTCTTCTTTGGCCTGTCCCCTGCTTTCTGAGACATAACTATTGGTCGTATTGGTTTGTCACTCCCTGTTGCTGGTGTCTCTTTCATTGTCCTCTGGAATCTCATCAGGCGAAAGCACAGGAGTTGCAAAAGGCAGTGTCGAAACTGCAAGAGAGAATAAAGAGAATAAGGTTCAGCCTCCTAAGCATTCACTACCATGTACAAGCCAGTGAAGGGCAGCTTACAGTAAATTACTCAAACTAAGAGACTTCTGCGCAACTTCCGAGTTAGTTTCAGTAACAAAACACGGTGCCTTTGTAGTGGGTACTTTTTTCCTCTACATCTGAATAGGATCACCAAGCCAACAGAGGGCACTGAAATGCAACTGAATATTTTACCGGTCACAAGATCTGCAATCCACAATCTGTGAAAGACAAGAGGACTAGGTTCCAAAGCGTGCTATAGGTTTTGTTTCCATATTCAAAAATTACACAGTTGATCCAGCAGGGAAGGAATATTCTCACAAACACTTCACAGGAGAATACAGAAGGAAGGAACAAGGGGAGGAAGGGGATACAAAGTGATGTTTTCTTTCTTTTAAGTAACTCCAGGGTCTGGAATTTTAACAAATGCATTTAATGGCACAGATGTAAAATGAGATTTCAATGGTTAGTAACAAAGAAGTCAAATGTTCCCACTGAATATGGAAGGAACAGAAGCCTTTCAGCTAACTAGCCTTTCAGCAGCTACCTATGACACAGGAAGTCTGTTCTACTGTGTGACTAAATAATGTGAGGTGTTCAGTGAAAGCTCACACCAGCATATAGAATGAAAATTTGAGTAGTAGCACTGTATTAGTTCTCTAATTATGGTCTCCCCGTCAACAAAACAAAGATCCAGGTATGAGGGTTAAAGGATGCATTCATTCAGTCTACACACATTTAAAGCTCAAATATGATCCTTTGGGGCAGATCTCTGGTTTTACAAGAACTAAGTGGGCAACTTCCCCTTTGTTTAATAATCTGTAACAAGACATGCCTGGAATGTATGAAGAAGACTTCAATCAACCAACCAAAATATCTAAACAACCCCAAACAAAAATAACAAAAACTTCACACAAAATAAACATCCAGAAGCAGGTGGGAAATAGTGCACCTTTTCTCTGAAAAGGGGCTAGGACATCTTTTTTTAACAGCCTTCCATTTAGCTGAGTTAAGGATTACTCTGTATTATCCTGCATGGCCAGTGCCTTTGTTTTCCCAAATACCATGCAAGAAGCAATCTGACATGCCAAATTGGAACAAGGTTTTGCTGTGGAAAATTAATCCTACTCTGATACAGGAAAGGCAATAGGTCTGTCCTGTTGGGAATCGAACCTAGCTAATTACAAGATCTCAGAAAAAGATAATCTGGCGCAAAAGTGGTCATGTGGAAGCCTTGATGACTTCAGAGGTTATGGTCTACCTTGGAGTAGTGCAGAAGTTAGAAAGTATAAGCATGTTAGAACAGGTCAGACAAAGGAAGGTTATTATAGAGAACTTGTTTTAGGATTCCTTATGAGGGCAAAATAACCCCAAAAAATTAAGCAAAATACTATCATTTTGGTTCTAATCTGGAATTAGAGGCAAGAGAAAAATACTTCACAATGCATCTCCAATAAGCGTGTTCAGATGATTGATTCTTATCCTGGCTGTGTCTTTACTGGCATTATGCCTGGCACCAGTTTGATTTGCTGCTAGGTATCAGAACCCACAAAATGTTTTGCAGATACACTACTCAGCCTGACAACTAGGTACAGAGCCAGTGCCAATGTATTTAAAAAGCCACTCTGTTGAAAAAGTCTTTTTGACCATGACTGTTGCTAGCTTCCCATACCCAAGACAACTCTGATATTGTTCAGCTGTGTAACCGTGGACCATCCTGCTGTGAAATGAGCTGCGGGGGAAGAACTGCAAGATGCCACTGTGGAGGTCTCCTGCTTTTACTCAGGAAAGCATTGAAGCTCCCCCTTGCCCTTGGTCCTCACCTGAGCTGCACTGCAGCCTTTCCTTGGCTGCCCACATGGCTGATCAGACCCACTGACTTGGCTGCCTTGTCCCTACAGACTGCTGGCTGGCCCAGGCTGCTGCCCAGCAACTGCAAGCCAGTGTAGGAAATCACAGAAAACTCCACCTCATATATAATGAGTTTAAAGGTGAGGAAAACCCAGGAAAATCCCTCCAGCAATCATTCATGGTTTTTTACCCTTTTTCAATGGATTCTATTAAACACCAGATTTCTTTATACAATCTTGGTTTCAGAAGTTTACAATGTGCATGTTACACTTCCAGTTTCTGTCCTTGTGTTGCTATAACACAGAAGTTAGAGGCAAGTTTTTTCATTGCTAAAAACCAGACACTGATTATTCTAAATTTTCTCTGACAGAGTTCTGCTGTGGTAAGGCAGTGATTCAGATGAGGTCTTCTAGTTGCGATCCATTTCATGGGTAAACTGTCAAAACTAGATATTTGAATTCTGACACACTTTCTTGTCCCTTTCACGCGAGTTAAATGTTTGAATTCACATATAAGCAAATTAAATTTCTAATCAGGTGGTATTTAAGCACCATCAGGGATTTTACTCCTTCTAGATTGTCACCATTTATCCTGGATGTTCAAATTTTTAAATAATTTTTCAGATTAAAGTATATCAGACCTAAACTCCACAACTGTGATACTGGCTACTAATAATTCAAACAAGAAAACCTTTAATGTACCTACCTTTCTACTCATGAAGATATAGATAACTGGATTATAAGCAGTGCTTGACTTGGCAAAGAAAGATGGAATGACAGCTACTGTTGGAGTTACAAGGTTGCTATAGCCATATGTTATCAAGAGGGAGACCACTGCATAGGGCATCCAACAAATAAGGAACGTGGAGATCATTAAGAAGCACATTTTAGCCACCTTCTTCTCATATTTTAGAAGCTTGATCACTTGAACCGTCTGGAAATCTTCTACACAGCGAAGCTGTAGAGGAAAAAAGATAGGAAAATAAAATAGTTTTATGTTTTACTTGAACCTGAATAGTTCTACATTTATTTATAAGTAACTGATTCACTCTTTTAGTTTAAGGCACAGACACCATACACCTTATCTTTTAAACCACACTTCTTCTGGAAGATTACATCATGTTTCTCAGACTTTTATTCTCTACATTAAGTGTAAAAATACAAGCTGAGAAAAAATAGAACAGCCAGTCTACTAGAAAACAACAAATCATGCTGCGGATGTAACAAAGCATGCTGCAGTTATAAGTGTTTTAGAAAAATAACTTGCCCTCAGCTAATGGCATAAGCAAGTTCAGTTTACATTAGTGGTCCTGTATCTGACTAGTCAGACAATCCTGTAGATTTGTGTCATCAGAAATATTTAGAGAAAAGAAAATTTCATAAATAGATTTCTCTGTACTGCTTTGCCACATAGTTTTTTACTCTAAAATTATGAAATCTCTAAAGCAGAATACTAGGCAGCAGGTTCTCATGTTACCTGAGTCACAAAATAAGGAAAAGATAGGACATGCACATGAGCATACTCCACAAATTATTCATTGTGCCAATACTGTCGACCGTAAACTTGAACGAGTCCAGACTAACTACCCACAGAATATGCATCATTAACACTTTCTTGTACTAAGGATTTGAATTGAATTTTCAGGTGAGGATCTGATGTGGATTAGGAAGTATAAGCAGTTCCCTACTTCCTCCCAGTAAAACCACACAACAAATAGACCTCGGTAGCTCTAGGCTGGTTCTTTCCCAATCCTACAACCTTTCTAGTGGTACCTAGCATAGATGAACATCAAACATTCAAAAGTTTGAATGGGAAGTAAGAGTGCAGATTTGGCTTGGATCCAACCTTAATGTACAGCTTCAATACTTTTCACTGATAATATTACATTAGGGGAAGTCTTACTTGAACTAACTTACCATTCTTACTGCATGAAGAATATGGCCATAGCAATAGGCCATGATCCCAACAGGTGCTACTAGACAGCCAAGGAAAAAAAGGAGCACAAAGGAGGTATCATTAGGGTCTTTTGACTTCCAGTCCACTGAACAACCTAATCCATGGATTTCCAGTGTGTATCTGTTCCAGCCCAAAAGAGGTGCTCCAGTCCAGGCTAGTGAGTACAGCCAGATGTATGTGATAGCCCGCCAAGACCAAGAGAAGTCAATCACCTTTGCATGGACCACTCGAATGTACCGTTCATAGGCAAGAGCAGTGAGAGTCATAATTGAAACAATTCCTGTAAAAAAAGATAATGAAAATCAATTAAATGATTCACAAATACTGTAAATTGAACTGAACTCCTCCTGAAAAATGTTTCCTTTGTTAGCAGGTTAATTCAAAATGACATAGCTCATATTATGAGCTAACATCTATAAGATTTTAGCATCATCTAACATCAATGAGATTTTTGGGTGACAGTGCATTACTCACTAACTACTAAGCCAAACAGAATAACCAATTTCAAACTACTCAGCATAAGAAGCTGACATCTGATCCACGATGTAGGATGGCTAAGAAGTGAGACAAGGGAAAAAGAGACCAAGCCAATACTTCTTCCTAAACATTACTTCATTAAGTGAGGTATCATAGTCCAGGTTTGGGTTTTTTTCTGCTGGCAGGTGTTGTAGGGTTTGTTGTTGTTATATGTTCCTTTGAGGTTTGTGGTTTCCTTTGGCTGTACAGGTTTTTAAAAGAAAAAGCTATCATCTAAAACTGAGATAATCAGCAATTAAATAATCTCTTAGAAACTTAGTGAATTGAGAGTTGAGATTGAAATTAATGAAAGCCTTCGGCAACTGAAAGCATAGATGTGCACCTTTAATGTGAACAAAATGCATAGAATAATTCCAATTTATTTCAAGATATCCTGGAAGTCTTTGCATTCCAAAAAAAAACAGAAAGGCAAAGCATTACGTTGCTGAAGGTGTCCCATCTGAAAGAGATTCAGTTATTTTGAGTGTCCTTTTCTATCTTGCTGCTTTCATAAAAATATCAGTCCTTGTTTATTTATGCACTCTCTTTCTTTTCCGTCCACCTCAAACCCAGTACACAATTATTAACATGTTATGACAGAAATCACGTTATCTTCAGCTCTCAGTATTACCCTATCCAGACACTTTGATAATTTCATGAAGTCAAGGCAATTTTGTCTTGATCTGAATATAAGGATTTCTTTTTCAGTGGTCTGTAACACCTGATGATCAAAAACCAAATTACCGATCAGGCAACTGCCAGACACCTGAAATCTGTTATGATTCAGTCATCAAGCTCATAAACACAGGCTCTTAAACAACAATTCACAGCATTCTGTGAGATTATACAGATATCTGTGTCTAAATCTGTACAGATTTTATCAACTACAAAGCACAAGTATTTTGTCATGCATGTGCTCAGCATTTAATTTCTCCAAGGACATTCATACGTGCCATAACGTGCATGTATACAGCTGTAAGAAGGTTAACTGTGCAGATTTCACTAGCAAAGAGAGAATAACCATTATTTTTCACTCAACAAAAACCTGATCTCACTTTTTAAAAAGGATAAACATTTAATGAAGACAAATTAACAACAGCACAGAAGGACCAGCAACACGGATTTTAGGAAGGCAACTAAGAGTAACAAAATCTAGAGCAACACATAGCCTCTCTGTCAAGGTATTCAACAGCAAAAGCAGTTTATTATTAACCAAGTATCTCACAGAAGGATATCCTTTAGGATTCTAAGAAAGTTACTTTATGCTGCAGTTATTAAAGGATTCCCTTTTTATAAGTTATGAGCTTAAAATGCTTTCTTGATTAAGAAAATTTCTCACTCTAAAAGAAAATGTGCCACACTCTTTCACAGATCTCTTTAAAATGAAACCATTTTTTTAATGTGCTTTTTTCCTACTTATCTTTAAACCTTCATCACAAAAAGATGTAGATATTGTTGGCCATGCAGTAACCTTTCACATTTAGTTTTGTGGGTTTTTTTCCTTGTACAAATCATCGCTGTAGAATTTCGCTTTCATAGCTTGAAATTAGACTAGCAAATGTGAGCCAGAAGGTTTCCAAAGACCTAAGGTTGGGTTTGTTAGTGGGTTTTTTGTTTGTTTGGTTTTTTTTTTAAGAAGTTGAAAAGTAGTCCTTCATGCCCTTTTTTGTGATGTAACATGCTGAAAATACATTGAACAATGTGGATCTAAGCAAAATACTTGCAGGCATTAGGAAATGACTACAGGATTTTATAGGTACTATTCTACACTTACACTGGCTCAGGTAAGTGCTTTATTCAATCACATGCAGTCTACTTCCTGAACACAAGGTAAGGCAACAAGTTCCCCTTCCACTTCCTTTACTCAAAGATTAGGAATTACAAAATTTTACCTGACTGTTATGATAGTCATCCACAGACATGTTTATGCAGGAAAATTCACATCACTCAGTTTGCTTATATAGTGCATTGCAGCTTTGTCTGATCAGTGGAGAGAAAGAGCAGCTCCTCAGGGTGATGAGTCAGAATACCTAAATCAACCTTTTGCTCCTTACCACCTTCCTTCATTGAATGGTATTCAATGACTAATGTCCCTGTGTGGTCTTAATATTTCCCCATCCCTTTTACGAGTGCTGAATTCTAGCCATGACAAAGTAATTAAAAGCATGCACGCTTGACTGAAAGTACAGGTGTTCAGAAGCAATAATTTATTGAGTCCTTGACACTCTCAAGGAAGGCACTGGATGCTCAATATCTCTAAAAATCATTATGTGCACATAGATATTTGAACAATGTTCTACAAAGCCCCTTTCAGTCTGAAACCACTGCTCTTCAAAGACATACTTGAATTTTCCTCCCTGAACTGTAAATGGGACCTTGGACAGCCTGTTGGACAGTATGCACCAAAATGCAAATCCCTCTTCTGTTGGTATTCAAGGAATGTCTGGTAGCAAGCAGACATGAGGCAGGAAATGCAGGTCACAGCATAAGATATTTATGCTTTATGCATGCATATGGCTCCATTTTCTATATATCATTCAGTTTCTGTAGTCTAGTGCAGCAGAAAGCAATAAATCTTACTTCCTTCCCTGCCCCCACTCCTCTCCAGGAGCTTTTCTGGAAATTATTAAATTTCATTCTGAGTGAATTGCATATTTTAATATGATGAAATATGTGCTGATTAAAAAACCAAATCTGTTACAGAAAGCCATTATGGTTATTGTTTGGATAGTAGCCCCCTCTTAGCAAAAATGTGCATTTCAAACCAATATTTACCTTTTATCTGAAACAAATTTTGTTATGCTTCTTGAGGTACTGGAGATCTACATATTTTGATTCAAGGGTAAGGCCCAAAATTCTGAGGGTTTATTTACTCTACCAGCAAATCACTCTAACTCTTTCAGAAAGATTTTACTACCCAGTGTTTACAGTGTCATGTCAGACATACAGATTCTCATCTCAGCGAATACTCTTATCTGTAAGTGCTGATTATAAACATAAACACTCTTTGTGTTTAGGAACTGATGCTAGTTTTAGCTCTCATTTAAGCCTGGGCAATTACCCTAGCACAAACGGGGTCATTCCCACTTAAGCTGCAGATAAATGTAGCAAAACTGAAGTGTCTTCTTGTTTGAGCCACTAGCTTGCAATTTCTGTGTTGCAACTCTCCTTCTTCTCCAGTAGCCAGCTGCACAGAATCAGGGAGCAGTGACAAGCTACTTCTTGTTATTTGGATGCCTATTAAGAAAATTCTCATTTTTGCCATTTTGTATCGTTTTCCTACCAAAATACTGCATTTAGTGTAGATTTGATCATGCATCATACGTGATAATTATTTCTTCTGTATTCTGGGCTTTTCAAGGAGACATACTGCTTCTGGATACATCATTAAATACTTCAAGCTGCATAGTGTAGGTCATCACAGAGGGACTGCAAAACACAGCTAAGCTGTACTGCATTGTACCACACAATGTGTATATTCTGACTTTATAACCCTTAATTAGAAGAAAAATATTGCTGTGCCTTCAGAACTGAAGTGTTAGTTTCAATGAGTTTGAACAATCACAACAGCTTCTGCCCTCTCCACTGAAGATACACCTTATTTTCATGTTGAGCCCCTGCCCCAAACACAGCCTATAATTTGGTCAGAGGTATCAAATATTCCCAAAGACTGAGAATCTCTACAGAGTAACTGCGGCATAATGTAGCAAGTTAGATCCAATTCTGAGACAGATCCTGGCTTCTGTCAAAGGACATATTATTTTCTGTATCAATTAATCCTTGCCCTACATTCAAGTGCTGAATGACTATTTTGCATACTTAATCACAGAAGAAAGCCACCCTGCTGCAATCCCTTCTCACCTCTTTTCACTTCTGGAAAGCTAGACAGCAGCAATTTAGTAGAAGCAACTTTCTTGTCCATCAAGAAAAGATGCTATTGCACTGTCTAGTTTTGAATTAAAAAACATATAACCAGTCTATCTGAATTCAGCAATTACACATTGCAATAAGTTTCAGGCACCAGCTATGTATCACTTCTAATTTTCCAAGCCATTTTAGTATCTGCATTCACATCTAGGTAGGTGAAAAATCACTTCTCTTAGACATAATAGACTTCAAGTCTATGCAGCTGTCCTATAAAATTATGGTGAAATAAATCACCTCTTCCAGATTCAATACTCCAAGTGATTAACTCACTCTGGAAAAAAAAAAAAAGCTAAAGCTGAAAGCATGCTGATTGAGCCTCCAGCTATTCGTAACACAAGATTCTAAAACTATCTGCTGAGTAACAATAGAAAACGCTTTTAGTCAGATTAAATCAGTGCATATAACATACATGCAAGTTAATGCAAGAGGTAATGCAAGAGGGTGGCACAGGACATCACTGCCTCTGTGCAGGGAAGAGCCTTAGATGAAAAGGCTGTAACTGAAGCCAGGTCCACAAGACACTCTCCAGCAATTAATCCTTATTTCAGTATTTGGTGGGTGTGGTGGTGGTATCACCTCGCCTTGAAACAAACAAACAAAAGAACCTCAGCTGTGCACACAGCAGCTTTTCACAGGAAAGTACAGTCTGTAAAGCTCTAACAATTTTTCCCATCCTCTATTTCACATTACTTGAATGGAGCATACACCCAGATATCAACAATGGTTTGGTAGCTCATCAAGATCTAGCTGCTGTATATCAATGGTACTTTGTCCAGAAGGGACATAATACTTTTAATTAATGTGACATTAAAATCTGGCAGTGTTTTTTTACCCTTACAAAAACAGCTTGCAGCTAGGAAAGACAGAGGTCTCTAATCACACTTCAGTAACAGTAGCCTTTCAATCACAAACAAGGTTTAATAATATAAAGCCTACCCCAGAGTACACCCTGACTATGTAATCTTATGTCAAGAGACTGCTTCAGATAAACAGTTTTGGTTCCTGTTCCTCGAGACCATTCCTGTTATCAACCAGTTTTTCCACTCCTTTCTTCCTTTGCACAATGAAATTTATCAGAAAGTGTTAGAACACCAGTCCTGGCCAATGGTTTGGCTATAATTACTCGTAGCTGAAGTGCTTTATGCTTGAGGGGTTATGTGTGTATACTCCACGTGATAAGACTGTCTTACCTCAAAACCCTCAGGGCCTATTTCTATGTACAGAAGGCATTAAAGCAGACATCCACTGCCTGGGGGTGAGCAGTACACAAATTTCTCTTGTGCACATCAAGTTCTGACAGTCACCCTCATTTAAAAAAAAAACCTTTTATATCTGTGAAAAGCCAGCAGATTTACATAAAGATCATGACATCCTGGCTCTGTATTTCACAATTACCCTCTTACCTGAAGAAGGAAATTATCTGTGTCTGCTAAAGAAGACTTTTGGGTATGTTTAGCAGTCAGGCGTCCTCTCTAGAAATTATAACCAAAAAGCTATGCTGTCAGTGATAGACAGCACACCTCCCAGATATGAGTTGTTTTTACTAAATCAGATAAAGAGATTACACAGATCTCTACTGCTTAGAGCTTGGTTGACTACAGACAAGGAAAGAGTTAGAAGCTTGTTACATAAAGACAGGGTGGCAGACGCAATAGGACCAGCATAGAGTTGACTGCACACCTCCATAGAAAGGTGACCCTCATGGTATAAATACATCACTTAACTGAAGCAGCTGTCATATCACATCAGGATACATCACCTGTTACAAAATAAACACTGGAACTCAGTGAAACAAAATTAAGTGGGGATTATTGTCTAAGACAGACAACTTTGTCATGAAAGATTAGACCAAGACTTGTCAGGTAATCACTTATGTCGTTTGCCCTACACTAATATATGAGGTGCTAAGAATGGCTTTGTAGTAGAGAAAAAAAGCCCTTCTTGCGGCCTCTGCTGGAGAGGAGAGGCATGGAGACATGTACCTACACTGTGTCTTGACTTCAGACTCCAATGAGTTAAAGAAAATAGGGACTGTTATTTGTTTGACAAGGATAGATTTTCAGTAGCCAAAATGATCAATTTTGCACTGTAGCAAGCAGGTCTCCGCACCTTCTAAATGCTCAATGAAAATCTTTCAAGTCATGGAAAACATAGGCAGTAGCACAAACATCAGGTTCTGAGATGTGCAATGCAACTCAAGAGCAGATATCACTACATGGGCTTGTCTCATGATAAAGTTATGATAACGCAGAAATAGACTATTGTGAGGAACACAAAAACCAGCCATTTATTCCTAGACAGACCATCTGTAGTTCTGCCGCCATCTTCTCAACTTAAAAGTTTCAGACCATGAACATCTGCTACAGTGTCTAAGTTCTGGATCTTAACGTGCCTCCATTTGGCTGGCAAAATGAGAAGCACTCTTACAAAGAAAATGCTCAATTCTTCAATGCAAAATTATCAGAAGTGTAGAGAATGCCCCCGTATCTGTGAGGGGAAAAAGAAGTTGTCACTATTACGTAATGAAGGCTTGTGAAAATATAGATGCTACCGGTTTATTTTAAGCATAAATGCCACCTATAGATTTAATCATACTGAAATCCTTAAGAGGAACACAGAAATACCTTGATCTCAGCTTTCAAACAGTATGAGGAAAAGCCTTGTAACAACATGTGAAAATATAAAATGAAGCTGCTTGATCATGATTTTCAAAGTGATTCTTGATTAACTACAGTAATTAGAAAGAATCTGATTTTTAAAATATATTGAGAATTAGCTCTGAATTTAAAGTGAAAATCCTATTTAAAAAAAAAAAAAGAAGCAGATTTAATTTGTCCCAAACTTGTTTACTATCAGGGCAACCTCTCATAAGTCAACACATGCAGAGAACAACTTACACCAAGTATGGGTCTGAGGGGCTGTTCTTCCAATTAAAAAAGAGGCATAAGGATGGAAAGTAAGACAGAACAGCCTTCAGACCTGAAGAAAGCTCACGTAGCAACACCCAAGTTCATATCCAAGCGCGAAATCACAAAGCTGTAAATAAACAGGTTTTGGTCATCTGACATAAAATGAGCTAGACTGCATCCAACCCCAGGACATATCCACACCACTAAAGTAACTTCACATGATCTGTTATGGTTTAATAGATTCCATGCCCGTGGTATCAGAGCTACCACCACTTTACTCTAGAAACACCTTTATTATGTCACTGTGGCTTAGTGATCTATTGAACTCTGCAAAGCTGTAAGTACTCTGCTTAGTTAATGAGAATTTCACTTATCAGAGCTGTCAATTTTGTATGTCTTCTGATCAATGAGTATACTTTGTATTCCCAAAAGTTCCTGGGGAGAGTGTTGTGCTTCGAGAAGCACTTGTAGGTAATACACATTTAAGACTTCCATTACATTACTTTCCCTACCACCATCACCTCAAGATAATAGGTGACTTGGGCTGTTATATACAAGAGAAGTATATTTATAAATATGATACCTGCTTACTCTGAATGAAATCTTCAATTGGTATCTTCACCACTACGGTGGGCGGGGGAGGAGGAAACAAACAAAAAAACAAACAACCCCCCAACACCACCCAAACAAAAACCAGAAAAAAACACCACCAAAAAATCCCCAAACAAAAAAAAAAGATAAAAAGAAAAAAAAGGGGAAAAAAAAATCCAACCAAAATACCTAACCCCAAACAACAACAACAACAAATTACCAAACAGAAACAAACAAACAACAACCCTTCAAGTTACTGCTTTTTTCATAGACACACTACAAAATGAAAATAGAAGCCATGGTAGCAATAATCCAGATGGCAAACAGAGTATGATGCTACCTGCAGGGCATCATTTATATTTTTTTTCCCTCAGCATTGACATGCCTCTGCTTTCCTATGCAGGTGGGGAACCACTTATCTTAAAAAACAGGAAAGAACAATCTTTCTATTTCTAGATGACAATATGAAAACAATACTGTGGAGGTTAAAATTAGACATCACTTTACCAGATCAGCATCCAATTATAATAGCCACGTTAAATATTTTCTATTACTTTACATGCCAGCTGAAAAAAGTAAACTCAGGCATCATTCCTGAACATTAAGTTGTGCATTTACTCTCCACTTCCATATGATCAACTACACACAAACACACACTTTTCCAATAATAATAATAATAATAATAATAATGATGATTATGATGATGATAATAATAATAATAATAATAATTCCCAATGAAACACATTCTGGAAGAGGAACATAGCGTGACCAAGCACAGGAAGATGTAATTTTACAAACCACTGATGCTAACTTGACTACTCTCTAGATAAGGCCCATGAATTTGCCTACATTTCTTTGGAAAATTTCTTAAATAGAGGGATGCAGGAAAGCATCAACACTGAATATATTTATAGTGACAAATTACATAGCACACCTCAAAATAAACAGAAATTAAAAGTCACATGTGATCAAGCAATTTCCTTGCCAATTTACATACCTCATTCTTTCTATTTTTACTACTTCAGAAGATGGTACGAGACTATTATAGTCTGTTTTTTTACCCTTACTATGTATCTTATTTTTTGAACCTATATGGAAAACGCCTCCATCAAAAACAGTAAGTATAATATATAAGAGATAAAGGTAGGAACAGAACTGTACTTTACATCCCCTGTGTAAGATTAGCGTTCAGTTGTCTAGCAGCACCTGTTTGGCAGACAACTGAGTTTCTCAAGAATTTGAATGGGCTGAGTGATGGAGACAACCTTATCCTAGTGAGGTTCTCTAGTACTTTCCCTGATAACAACATTTACACAAATGTCTGAGAGCTGTGCACTGCAGAAATCATCTGGTACCAAACCCTGCACAAACGATTAACTACATCCTGCACCCACCGTAACTTTCAAGACATAAGATTTTCGCTGCACCATGCAGCAGCAGTCAAATCTAACGTGAGCAACCATGCACCTTCGCCCAGTAGCCCACAAAAGGCAGACTACAGTGCTGTGTGAAACAAAGATTATGTGTGCAGGAAAGCTACAAAGCTTATTGAAGACTTTAATGTGTTACCTTAGAGCCAATTTTCAGTGCATACACGTCCCATGGGTGCAGTGTGATCCACCTCTAATTTATACACCTCTGCCAGAAAAAGAAGCATCTGACATAAGCTTTAGATTTCTTTTCTGACTAGCCAAACATTTACTTTCACCATTAGAAATGCAACGCTGTTCTTTTGCAGCATCATTTACCAGTTAAAAAAATAGCCACATTCCTTTTAACAGGCTGCATGTGCATAGCTGGACTACAACGTATTCTTCTGCAGACTTCCCCAAAGGGTATGCACTCATTTCAGGAAGGAAACCAGTGAAGAGCTTCTAGGTTTTGAAAACAGAAATAGTGTAAGCACTCCTTCTGCAGTGCTAAAACTTCACGGGAATCAGTGGTTTCCCAAAGCCCAACTGTCACACCATTATGACTGAAAGACGGTACCCGAATTTCACATATGGATAAGGAAATTCAAGGCACTGCCACACACTGAGTAGCTTTATAAACAGACAAGTCGGGACACTGGGAAGGCTGCTGGGGAGCAGCTTTCCACCTGTTCCATGGAGGCGGGACACTGCTGACCCTACACCAAGAGTCATATGTGCTCCTTATCCACCGATTGCAGCGCTTCCTCCTATAAAATACAGTCGTTTATGCTCATGGATTTTGCGCATCACTCGGTCAACTCGAGACCCCTTCTAACAGCGCTGCTGCCCTTTTCCCCAAGTGTCCCCTTACACCGGCAAGGGCGGGAGGTCGAGAAACTGATTCTCGAAGAATTTCCTTTTTTGCTCCGGATCGTTTCCTCCAGCACTGTCGCTCTCTTTTACCAAAAAGAGCCCGCTCCCGCCCGGACAGAGCGGCGACTGAATCCCCGGGCCGGAGTGACCCGTGGGAAGAGACAAGGATGCGGCGGTTGGGGCAGTTGGGAAGCGGGAACCGGGCGGTTGGGGCGGTTGGGAAGCGGGAACGGGGCGGGTGGGGCAGCTGGGCAGCGGGATCGGCGCGGTTGGGAAGCGCGGACGGGGCGCGACACCGCCGGTACGAGCGGGCGAGGAGGAACGCAGAAGGACAGGGAGGGACAGGCGGCGCCCACGGCCCCAGCACCCACCGAAGAGGCTGCTGCTGAAGCCGTCCCAGACGCAGCCGGCGGCGTCCCACACCCAGCGGCTCCTCAGGCAGGACATGAAGGTAAGGCTCACGCCGAAGACCGACACCAGCAGGTCGCTGAGACTGATGTTGACGAGGAAGAGGTTGGTGGGCGTGCGGAGCCGCTTGAACTTGTAGTAGAGCACCAGCACCAGCAAGTTGTTGCACAAGCCCAGCATGCCGATGGTGGCGACCAGCAGCGCCAGCAGCTCGTAGGTGCCGGCGCTGAAGAGGGGCCGCTCCCCCGGCACCTCCTGCTCGGGCGGCGCAGCGGGCTCCGGGCGGCTGGAGGTGCCCGTGCCGTTCCCCGCGGGCATGGCTCCCGGCCGGAGCAGGGCTAAGCCTCCCGGCCGCCTCCCAGCCCCATCGCACACCGATGCTCTGGGCAGGAGGAGGAGTCCCCGCTGCCTTCCCGCCCACGGGGGGCGCGCCCTCGAGTGGCTTCGCCCTCGCCTGCCCCGGGGCGGGTCCGGGCCCGGGCATGGCTGCTTCTGAACGAACGGCTCGTCTCGCCCTGTTACCGCGGTGAGCAGTACGGTTGTGGTGGGGATGTGGCTGTTGTCTCCTCTTCCTTAAAAATTCTCTGTGCGCTTTGGCTGGGCCACGGCTGCCGTTAGCAGCGCTCCCCTCACGGAGGCCGCTTTTGGGCAGACCTGCTCTGCGGCCAGCTCCGGGAAGAGGTAGAACCAGTATTTAGGCTTCTCCCCCAGATGTCCTGCTAATGAAAACTCCTATTATGGCAGTAGTGTCATTCTCAGGAGGTTCCCTGCAGTGTTCACAGCTTGGCCCTAGGAGTTGGAACCCCACAAAGCGATCAGCAGCGTCATGGCCCGGGCAAACCTGCGGTGCGAGTGAACACTTATTTTTGTCAGCCACGGGGCAAGTAAGACACCACAGTTAGCACCGTGAAGTCGCCTATTTTTATACCTTTGTGTCCAGTGTGTATTGTACAGGAATGTCCTAGCTGCCTGCGTACAGCTCTAGCTGGTGTTAGTCACGGTGTTGCCCTGAGCCCCAGCTATGTTAGGGTGGCTGTACTGTCTCCAAACCCAACCCACCCCTGCGTGTTTCATAGGGAATTTTGCTCACCATGGTTCTACACCCCAAACAGCTTGCCAGGCCAAGTATCAGTTTTCCTTCCAACAGGAAGACCTCTAGTTTGTTTGCTTTAATGTGTGCTGATATGTGACAGCCTTCATAAGGGCCCAAAGAAAACTTTCAGTTTAGGTCTATTCTTACTTTAGTTTTTAAAAACAAAAATCAGCTGTGAAAGCAACAGAATTTTAATGGATACATGTCTTGTCAAAAAATAGCTGGGTTTTTTTTTCTTCTCTTATACACAATGGTATTAGATGGTCTAGACTAAGGGTGAACTGAGACTGAAAACATGGATAGCTGAGGTAGGTTTGATGTCTTTCAAAACACAACTATATACAAATTATGGGCTTCTGATGGCAATAAATCTTATATGACAAATTACTGCTGTAATACAAGGCAGTAGGAATAAAGTCATAGGTCAGAAAAATAAAACACTGATTTAAGTAACTGTTCTTATAGATGTTAACTTTATTTGCAATCCATGTTGTTAAATCCCACCAATAGGATGGAATCAGTAATTGAAACTTACTTTAAAAATGTAGTTCAGTGTATTTCTTCATCATTGGCCTTCAGGGTTTTTCGCATTACAAAGGAAGGAGCAGCTTCCTTTCTCAAATTCAATTGTATGTTTTCTACCATAAAAACTGTATTTACAGAACACATGACCTTCCAAAATTTCCAGTAATAGACCACAGTACTTGAGCATGGGTTTTAGGGAAGGCATAACTTTGTCTTTTCTCATCCACAAAAGAGATTTATCTGTGCCTGACAGACCATGTGCAAAAATGTTATGTCAGTGCACAGTCATAGGTTCGTTTAGGACAGTCACTGCGTTCTAAAAGTCTAAGAATGACATGACTGGACCAAATTAATACTACACCTCACTGAGAACAAGACATCTCTATCTTCTGCCTTTAAAGGAAAATCTTAAATTTTGTATCTTTTTATCCGTGGAAAATGAGAGAATAGGTGGTAAGAAGAACAGGGGAAAAGTGTAATTTAGTGAGTGGTACATGCCAGACAACATACTGTCCATTGGCAGATTCCATTATGTACTTAGGGTTTCCGAAAGGTATTTCACTACAGCACCTGTCAGAAATACTCCCTCTAGATGTCTTTGAATTTGTAGAACATAAGAGAACCCATAACCTGCATTTTACAAAGATCATATCTCAAAATTCCTGGTTTGGGCTTTTTCATAGCAAAACTAAATAGATCCATAAATGTGCAGTCTCTTCAATGCTTTATTTAATGGTCGCATTATTAATACTGTCAAATTGCTAATGTTATTCAAGTGGTCTTGGATACTTCATGAGCTGAGTTCCATTTGTCTTCCGTGCAGTGTCACTTCTCATATGAGGCACAACAAAAAGAAATGCTGTTTTATTGTATCATCAGGTTAAAGAACCCTGACCCCAATTCTAGTCCAGCTTCTGTTCTACCTAACCCAGTCTAGAACCAATGCAGCTATGGTTTTAATAATCCAATTAATTCTTTAGTCAATCCTTTTCTGCTGATAAAAGGGGTTTACCTTTGCTTTTACTGTTGCATAAAAGGATAGACCAGGACCCATTTCTAAAAGTATATTTGTGTGACTTAGTAGAAGTGCATCAAAGTACTAAGCATGTATATAGCTGAGCTCATGGGATTAAAAAAGTACAACAAGAAGCAGGAATAGAAGATCCCCAGTCCTTCTACTACAGAAACAGTCTCTGAAACTCCCAAGGGCTTCCTAGATCTCTTCTGCAACAGTCCTATTGACGTGTTGTCTGTTAAGCACAATTCACATGGGGTGGAAAATGCATTGGCAGTAAATTTTCTGGTGGCCAGCATATGCTTACATATGCATAAGACAAACCTTAAAAGCTAGACTTGGAACTAATAATTCACAACTGGAAAGTCTGCAGATGCCTAGGACTGTCTTCAAAAGTTTTTAGTATTTAGTAATTTGAAATGTTTCAGCACACCGGAGCATCAAGTGTCACATGTTAGAGCTGAAGAATCTGAAGCAGAGTAAATAAACTGTCAAAGTCACTGCTACTCTCTAAGCTTGGTAGAAATACAAACCACAAACCATGATTCCCAGTACAGTAGTGTAACTGCCCCATTGAAAAGGCTTTTGCAGTGAGAACATTGTAGGGTGGAAAAAGAATGTTTTACAGCATTCAAGAGACAGAATAGCTGTTTATTTCTTGTCACTGACTTATGTGTTGCTTTCACTCATTTTCTCTGTTCTCTGTCTTGTGCTAGTGTGCCTTTAAAATGGCAGGTGCTTTCCCATCTTTCCTGACAAGCAGGAAAGTCAAGCTTTTGTCCATATTAAATACATCTGTTTTAGGAGTCAGATAATGCTGGGGTTTTGCTGCCTGTTTTGAACTTTATAGACTTACTGTTTCAAAAGACATGGTATAAAGCCAGAATGCAGGCCACAAAACAAAACAAAACAAAAGTTCCCAAAAATTCTGGTTACCTGGCTTCACCTTTCTTATTTGTTTTTTTTACAGCGTTCTCCTGGCAATTTTTTTTCTTACACGTTGTTTCTGCTATTCTTGTGCCTTAAAGGCAGATGAAAGCCGAGTGATTATTCACTGTGTCTATATATAGCTGCAGTGTATATCTACAGAGCAAGGGTGAGTTTGTGGACAGAAGAAACCTTTCATCTGTTCCCAACCACTTGACATTAAAACAAGGCTTTTCACGTATATCTACACTTGCTGATAATGCAATATGTAAATAAAAAAAACCCCAAATGCACAACCCTAATGGCAAAGGTTTAAAGCAAGGGCTTTGTCTTGCAGAACTTGTAATCCTATGTGTATAATCTAGTCCATAGTGGGATGTGAACTTTAAATCTAAATCATAAAGCAGGTAAAGTGCAAATGTTGCAAGAATGTGCAGATACTTTGGGCTGAGAGAAATGCTTGGCCCAGACACGGTTCTCTGAAGCAAGCACAGGTGTTTTCAGCGGGGGAGGGGGACCCAAGCAGGCAATCCTGAGAGGTGATGACGAGCGGTCAGAGCATCTGTTCTGCATCTGGACGTTGGCTGCAGCCTGTTCCATGATGTGTGAGCTCTGGTATACCTGACACGTGCACAAAGAGCTGTGCTAGCTGCAGGTGTGATTCATCTCACCTAAATGATGCATTATAAAGTTAAGCACCTAAGACCGGTAAGATGAATCACTCTCAGCGCACATTGACTGGCACGTAAGGTGACTTGAATAATTAACTTTTAGATGCCTAAGTTAGGTGAGATGAACTTCATCTTGGCTAGACAAGCCTGTGTGGCACTGTGGTATGTGCTCAGGTGGCAGATGCATATTGATGCCTCTGTGGCTCTTGTTTCTTGCAGAGTAGATTAAAAGAAGTGTTGATATATACTTGTGCCTGCTGACATCATACCATCCTTGGTTGTACAGACACAGCTCATAGGGCAGCCTGAATTCTAAACACTAGCACTGTAAAACCATTATAAGACCAGCAACACCAGGTTTTGCAACAACACAGTGAAATTTGTTTGTGATATAAACTGGGTTTTTTTTGAGGAATAACCTTGCATAGTAGTTCATACTTATGCTGCAGCTTCTTGTTAGTCTGACAAGCATAAAGTGAAAGTGTTTACAAACTCTTTGCTCTATTGTCATTTTCCAGAGCCAAACACACAAATCAGTATCTAGTTCATAGGAAATACAGTTTCTAAAACTATCACTTGGTCATTTCAGCTGCTGTTAGTGACATAGCAAGGAGTGCAATACCGCTCGTGGGGTGTTAATATCAAAAGCAAAGTGAAAATTTGATGCAGTAGAAAAAAAGAGTGAGCTAATGTAAATGTCAATGTGATAGCGCCCCTTAAATGCTGTTTCATGGAAGAAATCTAATTTTTACAATGCTAAACTGTATTACTTGCTCAGCTCCGTACTGGTCAGAGAGTTCAGCCAGTCTGAACTCTAGCAGCTCTATCCTGATTCAACTTAAACACAGCCAGGTTTAACAGGATGTTTATAAGGAAGAAATAGCAAAGGATGGGTAAGCTTATCAAAAAAAAGCGTCTTCAGGGACTGATTTTTTTTTCCTTGTTAAAGGGCTGGACTTTATCTGGACCAAAATCAGAGTCACAAACAAAGTCTTTTATGTCCCAGGGCCTCTTTAGGGACAACTAAGGCCAGTTAAGATCCACTGTGTTTTCTTTGGGCTGTTCTGAACCATCATTTTTCTTGGGGAGAATCTGCTTTTGCATGAGACCACCAGGAAGAGTGACTGGCAGCCTGGTACAGGCAGGAAAGAAGATCTGTCACCTTTCACTGTTTATCTTCTTCAGTAGCTTAGGGTTATTTTTTATGAGCCATCAAATTACATGGTCAGAATTTTAAAACTTGCATGGAATTTCATAGACTTATGGTAGTTACTGAGATAAAGATTGAAAATTATTGATTTTTCAAATGAGGTGCCAATCCTGCAATGAACTTGCTGCAGGTGTTCCTTGCACCCGTACAGACATACGTATCATTATCTTTGTATCTGAGAATTTCCAATAATTGAGACTAATAGGATTATGTGGTAAGAAGAGTTGGGAGAGTCAGCTTCTGCATAAACATCAGTTATATCGTATTCCATATCCAGTGCTTTCCACACTATCAGTAAGGGAGACAGTGAAGGAAATGCTTTTCATTCAGTTAATGCTACTGTAGGCCTACTAATGCAAGGGCTTCCTGACTCATCATTTAAATATTGAATTTGCCTTTTAGGCTCTGCTTATCTTCTAATGCAATTCCTATCTTCTCTACTTTTTTTTTTCCAGTCTACTCAGTCATCACGTCTTATTTTTAAATTATAGTGTACTTTTTTTTTTATTTTAAACATTGAAGACAACAGAATCAGCTGGTACTGAAAGCAGGGGTTCTTCATTTGGGGTTTCTTTGTGTTTTCATCATGTTACATAACGTTAAGTTTCCACATGGGTTTTTGCAAGAGAACAAAACATAGCTTTCTGTTGTTAACCTTTCTGTTCTGAGCATAGATGCTAATACCTTTTGTGAACCTTAAACCACTGCTATTAACTGTGAAATGAGAATATAACTTAATGTCATACAAGCTTAGATGACAGAGACTGGAAAAATTAATCAACAGGAAGCACAGCATAACAAGAATTCAGCTGGAGGCAGTGTATCAAATACACCACAACTCTGACCAAGATAAAGTGTCTGACCAGCCACTGAGTACCTTGACACACAAAGGAAATAGTTTCCTGGAGAATTACTGTTGAAAACAGCGAAAATGTATCCTCAAGCTATCCCTCCCTTTTCCAGGCATCAATGCTGCTTTTCTCTGCCAAACTCTTTTCCTTCTTCTAATCAAAAGAAAGAAATCTCTGCTCATTGCAGTAGAGCAGAAGTATCCAGAAACTTTTGGGTTCTTCCCCTTGAAATGATAGAATTTCAAGCTGTTGGATTTCTTGTGTTAGGTACCATATCGTGAGACACCTCTTTCCCTGAAGAACTAGCTATTTCGTGCAGGGATATTTCCATGCATTATTTTTAGTAACTCTGCTTAATACCAATTAGTTGCTTTCCCTATATGTTTCAAAAAATGTTGCTCAGCTGATATTCTGAGTGGGTGGGAAGACTGTTGCCTTTATCTGTTTTGTTTTCTTTGAAGAAGTGACTTGAATATTCTTGAAACATGTCTGTTTGATATCAATCCTCTAGACTGCCATAAGGAAATATGAAATATGAATTCTCTTTTTCTTTCAACTACAGAATCTCCACAGAGCTAAGACTCCACACTCAGAAAGCCTTGTCCAGTAAACCTGGCATCAGCCTTGTGTGAAGTAATAGCAAAGTGGATCTGGAGATCGATAGCTGAAGAACAATACAAAGAAGTTGATCAGTGTGGTCTACAGAAAAGTGAGTTTAACAAATAGTCTGAAATTCATCATTTGCCTATTATGGTATAGCTCAGTAACATGGCATCAGTATTCTGTAAAGATATTGAAAAGGTGAAAAATGTGGATAAGAATCACAAATATTATATTGAGAACTAAAGGAAAGGAGAAGTAGACAAGGAACAAAGGCCCCTAGTACAAGAATGTACCAATTAGTGAAGATATTCCAAGAACTGCTGAAAGGAAGCAAAGCCACACAAAGAGGCTTAAATTTTAACAGTTTGTGCAATTAGCCTTTGGAACAAACATGTTGGATTCTCCATCTTTCTGTGTCTGAAGATCAACAGTTGGCACCTTACCACAAATTATACTTTAGAAAAACGTTTTGGGCTCAGTAGTGATAAATGGCTGATATTTATTGATCATAACATAAAGGAGGTGAAAGTAGAGGTAAAGGTCTCTTCTGTCACCAGTTACATGAGATAAAAAGAAATAATCTCACATGCCAGTTTATTTAGTGATCCTGGTTCATGACCCAGGGGCACTCAGTGAGTAGGATTCTGTGATGTGATGAGATATTGTGACATCCACAGTTCATTACACTCTTTGCCAGCTCAAGATGCTAAGCCAGTGTCTCCTCTATTTTATTATGTAATGTTTGGTTTACCTGTCATGCAGCTGCATCTCACATGAACTCATGTGGGAGTTTAAGGAACAAAGCAAGGCTTGGATCTGGCTTTAAGAAGAGCTCTCCCTCTTATCCTGTCTTCTGTTAATAAAGGATGTCTGGAAAGAAGGACCATGATAAGGAGAGTTGCTCTGCTCTTGAACTGATTGATTTCAGGAATGCTTTGGAGCAGTTCCAGAATCTAGTTGAAAAAATGATCAGCCAGAAGACCAAGGAGAGTTCAGGCTTGTATACTAAAGATGATGGTAAGAGATATTCATTCTGATGGAAAAGTGTAATTTTCACATGGAGAGAACATATCATAGAGAGAAGACAATAAGAAAGACCTCAAATTAATGTTCTAACTGTAACTGTTTGATTTTTACAGGAAATAGAGAGATTACACTATGAGAGTTCTTTTCTCCTCCTGTTAGGATTCCTGACCAAATGATAAGGCCATGGTGATCACTCACAAAATATTATTGGTGGAGTTGCCCCATACAGAAATTAGCATGATGCAATATTTCTGTAAAAGCATAAACCAAACGAATTATGTGAATATAGTTGCTAATTGTAAATAATGGGAGTAAAATTTTGCATTTCTCAATGCAAGTGGCTATTGCTGCTTGAAAGGATAAACTTTATCCCACACATCATTCACGTTCAAATAAAGCAAATCAGAATTATGCTAAGTAAGGGAAGAATAAAGAAGTGAGAAATTTTTATCTATTCTTTTATCTGTTTCCTGTCAGGCATTGCAGATTAGTTAGTTTTGAAAAGAGCAAATATTAAGACTGATTTTTTTTTTCAAATGTTTTAGTGAATAAAATGTGAGAAGCTGGAACTTGCGTGTTATTGATATTGAATGAGAAATAAAACCAGAGGTAGGGTGGATAAGAAAGGGATCTGTAGCTTGCCCGTTTTAAACTGTGTGGACGTTGTTCCTTCCATACAGATGAAATGGACTATGAGAAGTTCCATACAACCACACAAACACTTTTTGGTCCAGCAGTCAAGGATCAGAATATTCAGGCCTTTTTCAGGAAGATCATCAGCAACCCTGATGAAAAGCCAGAATGGCTTGAGGTAAGGATTTCTAAAGTTTTATTAAATATAAAAAACTAATTAGAATTTAAAGTGGTGACAGTATTTATCTGTTGATTGTGTGTTGTTCACGAGTCTGTTGTTCATGAGCTCCATGGCCCGATAAGGCACTCTCTAGTTGTTATTTATTCTAGCTGCCTGAAGCCTGGGTGTGTACAGGTCTTCAGAACTACTTCAGTGATGTGCATTGTCCTCCGGCTTCTTGACAAAATGCAAAATCTCTTACAACTACAGTATGCCATTTGTGCTCTGAGGATAAGTCTATCTTTAGCTAAGCCTTCAGAAATGCTTCGTCTTTTTCTCCTTTCCTCTCTTTTCTCTTACCTCTGCTTCCTTGCCTTTCTCTTCCCCTGTTCACAGCATAAATCTAACCCTTACTTTGAATATGAAGCATTAAAGGTAGGGCAGCATTTTAGTAGAGTTTTTTAACCAAAGAATTCTGCGTATATTATTTGGTACTGTAGATGAATGAGATCCATGTAACCAGTTTTTCAGTCTCTAATGGTGGTAAATAGCAAATCTGTGTAAAAAGCATGTAAGAATGAGGTAACCATGAAATGGTAGATCTGGTTTACGCTCTTTGCATCTGTCTGCACATATCTTAAGGGTTTCCTCTGCCGGAGTTGCAAATGCACTCTGTGTTTAATATCCCTTCCTGGATTTTTAATCTGTCCATTTGTAAATTATTTCTGAATCCGCCTAAAAAGGTTATCTCCATAGCATCCAGTTTTTCACATTTTGTGAAGAAGTACATTTTCGGGGTTTTTTAAACATGGTGCTCTTTTTTATTTGCATGTTGCACACTGAGAAATGAACACTTGCTCTAGAAATGTGTCTTTTATAAAGATGTTTCCCATAGGTAGTGTTTCAGGTAACTGTTCTATAAAAGTTACTGATTCTTAGATTGTTAGAGCCAATCCTTATCAAGAGCACCTATCGTCATACATTACTACAAGATTTTTTTTTTGTTTCTTACCTGAAGACAGAATTGTGCAGAAGGAACATAACTTCCAGCACACAGTGACTTTCCTATGGCAGCATAGGTGGCATTGTATACATGGCAAGTACTTGCTGGACTTAAAGTCTTATGGCAGGGTATTAGCAAGTGATATGAACTATTAATTTGTCAGCATATTTACATTTTATGTTACTCTGGAACATCATGCTAATATTGGAACCTTGAAGATACCCAACACTTGTTCCTTACATGTTATCAACAATTGCTATCAAGTAATCTCGTAATATCATCCTAAAAACTGTGTGTTCAGCCATTTCTATTTAATAAGTTTCTGTATGGGAACACTTCTGGTTACTACCTTTCTTAACCACTGTTTTTACTTAGTGTCTCATTTTATTCACGGATTTTGCTCATGTCAGGCATTAAAAATTTCCTTCAGGAAGGGCTTGGGGCAAATCTGGGAAACAACTGACAGTCTGAAGGACTGATTGTCCTTCATTTAGGGTAGCAGAACAGTAGCAAGTTAGGCTCATTAATTTATAAGAGAACTAAGGGAAACTCTGTATGTTTACTGGAGTGCGTATCATTTACTCCAAAACCTTACTGAGTTTCTAATACAGTCAGACTAGTTTGCCAAATTACATAATTACATAAATAATTCGGCTGCATAATTACACAAGCAAGCACGGTATGGATGTAATAATAGAGGTGGAGCCTCTTTAGTTTCCTTATGAAATCTGTGCATGATTTGCTTGGGATAAAAAAAAAAATTGATTTATTGGTAGTCTAGATAAAGAGAAAGCGACAAAAACTTCATCAAGAAAACTACTGACTCCTAGAATTCTCCAGATTTGGTTTACCTGGAAACAGAATAAGTCTTGAATTGATCATTTGCCCAATTTACATCAACCGTAAGTTCAGCATCAGATTTTGAGCTCTGTAATTGTGGAAGCATCCTATCCATAGTGATTGGATCAAAACAGATCCTTCCAAGATTATTTGAATGGGTTCCGATAAAATAAAATGTGATTGGTTTGTATCCTACGTATTATGTGGTGGTTGCATTTTAAAATTTAGTTTCTGTGACAAACACTACAGTTTCAAAATGCTTCAGGTAATTCTGGAAAGTTACTAATGTCAGGGATGAAGGCAGTGTTCTGACTTCCTAACTTTGCCAGAGATGTACAAGTACAGGTATATATGGCTCTAAATTATTTTCATCTGTTTTTAACCTCTTGACAATCAAAGATGTCCGCATTTAGTTACTGATGAGGGTCATAGATACTTTTTTTCTTCCACCCATATCTGTAGCTCTTCTTTTCTTTAATTATTTTTAAGTTGAGTCTATTTAACGCTTGTCCAGACTAAAGTTCCCAGTTGTTTTTCTCATACTCCTTAGTCTTTTCATTCCTTTTAAATGAAGGTTTTCTTTTTCTGCAAAAAACATCAACAAAGCACAAAACAAACAAAAACAAGCACCCACCAAAGAAAACCCCAAAAACAATACACACACACACAAAAAACATCCACAAAACAAAACCAAACCAAAAAACAACTGCAAATCTGCTCTTTTACATGCTTAAAAATTCTATTGAAATTATTATTGGCCTTTTAAGACTGGAAAGTATTCTAAGTAGTCCAGCTGAGACCAGCTGTTGTTTGAGAGAGATGGTGAAAGAGACAAAAAGGCCTTCCTTATCTGATACATCCATCCTTATAATGTTCATTACTCTACTAGTTCTATTAGACAGATCTCATTTATAAACTGCAGCTTGGACATACCTTTCATGACCTCCTGTGAACAATGGAAGTAGCCTTGATCTTGCTTCAGCTTACTTTTTATCACTTAATTTTTCAAATGTATCGTTAATAACAGTTACTGTCTGTAACATCCTCAACAGCCATCATGCTTTCTGCTGCCTGTGCTCTAGTTTTCTAATGTTTTTTTTTCTAAATGGCCTGTATTTCAGCCTTGTTCTTCTGAGTTCCCCTGCTCCTTTTAGCACTGCTGAGCATGCCCTCAGTCTTGAAAGTCAAGAAAGAGGGATACACCTCACTTTGTTCCTTTGGTGTGTCTCTTTTATCATTTGTTTCTCTCTGTCTCTCTGTCTCTCTGTCTCTGTGTCTCTGTCTCTCTCTCTCACCTTAGCCCCCTTCCCAGAACTCTATCCCTGACCCTTTGTTCCTCTTTTCCTAGTGTAACAGATCTAATTTTTTTCTAATTTACCTCTCCATATCTGGCCTCTCTTTAGCTTAACAAAATCTTCCAAATTTATTTCCGTAACCTAGAAAATCATGGCCTCGTGTGAGTGTTCCTATTTCTTTAACTTACTGATATTTCTCTTTTTCAAGTCCTTCATGTTCAAGGGTTTCCTAAGTATCCAGCGGTCTCCGCAACTGTACACCCATGTTCAAAGGATACTTTTTTATTAAAAAAATAAAAATTAAGGTTATTTAAAATCATCTCTAGTTAAATTAGGATCAACCCTTTGTCATTTGCTGGCTTCACAGTTTAAAAGACTTATCCTGGACAGTCCAACAGCTATCATTTATCAATGACTCGGGAGATTTACCTCTGCATCTCCTTCTCAAAGGTAGTTAGCTCTTAGAAGGCTGTATTTTTTTGGAGATAAACGTCCGAAGTATGTGTAAGTTGCGTTTTTTTCACCATCAATATCTCGTAGACATTATGGGCTGGGGCTTGTTGGGATGCCCTGTGTCCATGTCAGAGTCAGCAGAAGCCATTTACGCAGCTGTAAGGGATTTCTAGGATGCTGTTTCTTTGGGCAGTGTCCTGCCTGCTGGGCAGGAGCGAAAGTGGCACTGTCTCATGTCTGCAGGAAGCATGACAGGACACACCTACATGTGCACTGAGAACTTTCCCCTCTGCTGGTTTTAGGGCAGCTGCCACTGCACCTGGCATCCTGTCAGGACTCAGGAGGGACCTGATACTGGATAAGCCTATCCTTAAACAAAAAGTCCTCCCACCAAAACCTTAGTCCCTAGAAAGCTGACAGGCCTGTTCTCTGCTGAGAAATGGGTACATATGCTTAAGAAAGCAAAATGTCACTCCTTTCAATAAGGGCAAGAGAAAAGATCCATGGGAGTACAAGACAACTAGCCTATCTGTTTGGATAGAGGATGGAAAGATAAGGTGATAGGACAAGAAACTGAAAACAGGAATGTAAGGGACTGTAATAGATGATGTATTGACTTAGGATGTATGATAGCTAATAATTGTGTATATGGAAAGGAGGGAGCTGTGAAGTGCAAGACGAAGAGTAATGTGTGAGAATATTTTTTTGAAAGATGTACATCTGAATGTCTCAAAGAATGAAAATGGGAGCTCTATTGTATAACATGGAAAATATTGAACTAGAATAAAATACAACATTTTGTCTCCCATCCAAAGGGGCGTTGCTTTTAGAACTCATGAAAGGAAGTATATATAATGTCCATAATATGAGAAAGGAGTTAAAAAAATCTGTACAACTGAGTGGGACTAATTTCTTAAAGAAATGACTAAACTACTTTTGAGTACAGAGCTTGAGATTTGTAGATCATTTCAGCTGAAAATTTCATACCCTGGAGCAGAAATAAGCAGAAATAACCTGACTGTCCTGTGCAGGGATCTTCATCGTGTTCAGTACAAATGGAACTTTGCCAGACTTAGGGAGATGGCCAAAAAAGAATTTTTAAAAATTGTCTTTATATTACTTTTTGTTTTCCAGCAAATGGGAATCTACATATATTTATGGAAAAGCTCTTCTGTGTAGGCTAAACCACTATGCTACATTAAATGTCTCAGTTTATAAATACAGAGTCGTCTGTTTTGTCTGCCTTTTGCTAGGTTTTTTTTTCCTAGTTGAGGTAGGTAGAACTGCAAAATGAAAATTGAATATGGTTATTTACAAACAATCATTACAAAGCAAAGCTGTACTAACAACTTTAAAAAACAGATGGGCTGTATTCCTAGAAGCCCTGTGTAAGCTGACTTCTGTGCAAACATTGAAGAAAGATTGTGCCTGAATATCAGATCTCAGCGGTCTAAAGTCATATTGATGGTTAATGGTTAAAGGAAATAATACTAAGGTACTTACTCAAAGAATATAAAATTATTAAAATGTGAGATAACTATTTGACTTTATACATATATCTTCCAGAAGTAGTTTTGCAATAAATTACTCTTTTAGTTCTATTTTGTTTTGTTTAGATTTTTGGCTGTTTCCTAGGAGAAAGTGATGGCACGTCTTCCCCCTCGAAAGAAAGCGTGGTTTTTCTTGATTCTGAAAAACAGCAGATTACTCATTCAGGTGACATGCTTCATCCTAAATCAAAACCTATTTTTTTCCTAATGTAGTGTGCTGCTCACTTTCTTGAAAGTACAATGATAAGATCACGTCTGTCTTTGCTTATTCATGCTTCTTCTTCTTCTTCTTCTTCTTCTGTGTTCCAGAATACATGGGTTTTTACTAAACGTGGAACACTCCACTGCTGCATTTCCCAGTTCTCCATATTCCTAAATTATTTTGAAATTATGAATTTTTCTGAACCAGACTATTTATTTATGCAGTTACTCATCTTTCTGCATTTTTTGAAAAAATGGAGGAAGAACTGGCACATCCAGAATACATTAATGATATTTAGAAATGCAACATAATTAATTAAACCAAGTATAGGATAATATATGATATATTGCATCACTGCCTTGCCTTTGGTACCAAAATGCATTTCAGTAAGAGAAAATGTTCTTACTCTTATAGTCCTATTTGTTTATGTTTTCCTTACTATTACAGTTCTGTTTGTTGTTTTCCATGTCTGTAAGATTAATATTTTGTCATTGACAGTTGTCAAGAGAAAAGATGTCATTAAGGGTATAGTGAAGGTGCCCCTTCTGCATTTCACAGTAACAGCCTCTCAGAGAGGAGTGCTAACTGTTTTTAGCAAACAGGTAATTCTAAATCAAATTCTTTTATTATTCCATTAGGCAGTTGTGCAGTCACCCCAAGACAGCAGTATATAGGGGAACTGAGTGGACCGTGATCTAGCATTCAAATTTTCCCGTAAAAAATCTAGGTATCTTTCTTATCAAAGTTAACTTTTTCTATATTTATAAGTATAGTAAGAAATATACATTGTTCTTTTCAATTATAAACCTACTAAACAGTCCACACAAGATGATAGAAGGTAGAGATGGCTAGTAATAGACATTCTTCATAGAAATTCATTTAATAGAAAATAATCTGCATTTCTGTTTAGAAAAGGTTTCCCTTAATACAAAATATGCTATTGGAATTAACTTTTAGATGTAGAGTGGAAGTCAGAGAATTAACTGTTTTCTACAGCTACTGAAAATATCTGGAATGGACAGAGACAGTTGTTTGCAAATAAGATTTATTCAATACAACAACATCTAGAAGCCTGAAAGTCATGAATTTTACGACAGTCGGCATGACACTGGCTCACAGTTCCCTCATCAGTAAGCTGCAAGGAGATCTGTACCATTTTAAGTAGAAATTCAGGCTTAAGATGCTGTTAAACTAAAATTTATAAATTAATCTCACAGATTATTATATTACTATTTAGAGGTATGCGCTTGTAGATGCTATGAGTTACATCACACATCTATGCTCATTGGTGCTTTATATTTGTACAATTTTAATGCAACCAGTTTCTTAAAAGTTATTTCAGTTAATGTAGTAAAGCTTTACAGCAGCACTAATGCTTTCTAGGGGTTTTAGCTAATTAATGCATAACGGTTATGACAGGAGCCTTTAAACCAAGAAAGGACTCCTGCAGATGATTAAATAAAAAAGCAGTAGTGCAGTTTTGTTAAATGCTGAAATAATTTATTTGAAAGCCTGTCCTCCAGAACATTATCCCTCTTATGTACCTATGAAAAATAATTTCCCAAAGTATAAGATTAAAAATAGCTCTCTTCCCTGCCCCCTACCTCCTCATGCTATTTACAAGTTGAATTGCTGCCTCCTCATAGGCTGGAGTGATGTTATCTGACATTAGTGACTGCAATGTAAATGATTTTAAACCCAGCTGCTTAACACAGTGAATTAGGAACCTCAAATCCCTCTTATAAAACTATGTTCTGAAAATGACTAAGGCATTACAACAGCCTCAAGATGTGCCAGGAGAGGATTAGACTGGGTATTAGGAATAATTTCTTTACCCAAAGGGTTTTCAAGCATCGGAACTGCCCAGAGAAGTAGTTGAGTTACCCACCCTGGAGGTATTCAAAAGATGTGTAGAAGTGGCTATTGAGGACATGATCTAGGGGTAGACTTGGCAGTGTTAGTTTTACAGTTGGACTTGATCATCTTAAAGATCTTTTCCAGCCTTAGTTATTCTATGATTCTGTGATTCTATTTGAGGGCTTAGCATTGCTTTCTGCAACGAACGTGGGCCTAATATGCCTCAACACCTGCCTATGGCTCTACACCATCAACTACTTCATCTTACTCCAGAATATGACACTTACCTTTCTCGGGTTCTCAGACATGGATACTGCCTTGACCAGCACATAAGACCTGTAGGAGTAGGCAGCCTTAAGGACACACTCTAGTTACTGTAGATAAAGCCAAGGCTGGTAACAGTGCATGGATATCCATCTTTCGATTAACAATACTCTTAAACTCTGCTCAGAGACTGTCCGTGATGACACTTGGCATCTCACTTCTATGGGAAGAAAAACTTTGATCCTAGCTTCTTGGTTTATGAAATGTGGAATTTCTGGGATGGGTATGAGGTGCCATTGAACAATTAATGATGAGGGACAGGAGCAGGGGCACAAGGAGATGAAAAATCATCTCTGGATGTTTCAGAAGGGAAAAGGTTGAAACCACTTTTGAAAACTTAGTAGTTTTGTTAAAGTACATAGCAGGTAGCCCTGTCTCTGCTGGATGATGGTGACACTTTAAACTCTTCAGGTTTTGAGCCACATGTTACACTGTCCACCAATAGTTACATTTGGTGAAAGATCCTGTACCAGTGTGGGTATTCCTGTTTGCAGCCTGAAATGGTGCCTCTGCCGGGGATTTTGCTGGCACTAGTTGACATGGCATCTGGGCCAGCATTAACTTGGGTGTCTGTATGACACATCCTGTCTCTCACAGGAGCTGATGCTGTTCTAGCTGTCAATAACCATTAAAAGCAAAATTCCATCAGAAGACCAGCTGATCTGTACTCCGTTGTAAAAATGAGTATCTTTTACTTATTTTGCTCATTCCAACATCTCAATGTAAAAACCCCAAACCAAACAAGAAACTAGGAAACAATTGTGAGAGAAATAGAAGTTTTAAGTTCCTCATTATGTAAAGGGGAACAGACAGCAGGCAGGTTAAGGATCTTTCTCAGATCTTAACCACCTACTCTTTCAGTTAGCAATTATTGTTCTGATCTGCCTGTGAAGAGGAGAGATAACTTTGTTTAGACTTTTAATTTAAGAACTAACTTGTTATTGTGACTTTTTTGATTTTTCAGATGAAGGTTCTGGCAACCATCAATGTTGAAGTAAGTTCTTTTTTGTCTTCTTCCTGTTAAATAATTTTAAGTTAAAATCAGCATGTACTAAATAAAAATAATTAGAAACTGAGCATTATTCTAATACCACTTCTAACTTTGAGACTTCTGCATGATTTGACATAGGGTGCTGTAGGTCAAATGGTTTAAATTTATTCCATTCAGTTATAGAAACAATTGAGTAACTTGATTTCTTTCCTCTGATAAATTAAACCTCAGATAAATGCTGCTTTTTCTACCAAATCATCCTAGTGCAGAGTATATGTGCTTTATGTAAAATGGTTTAAAATATGTACTTACATGATACAAAAGTTGATAAATTTACAGAGAAAATCCTTCTTTAGCTACTGTTTTTATTTTCATCAGGATACTGCTTGGATCACTGGATGTGATTTCCTGCCTAATCTGAAATATGTCGTGGCTGTAACTGAAAGCACGGTCATTCTCTGGGACTATAAATCAAAAGAGAGACAGGTATTATGTTAGATCAGACAAATGCCAAAATGAAACCTGAAAGTTCATCAGTCTTTGTTTCCAATATGCATTCACATCCCTTTGGTCAAACAGGATGAAGACTTCTAACTTTTGTCTTTGTAGGAACTCAGTGAAACAGTGGAATTTACACTAAGAGAGGAATACTCTTTACACACCAGACTGGATTATGAAAGTATATTAAAAGTTTGGAAGAAAGGGAAAAATTTTACACTATGATGCAAACAAACCCCCAAAGACTTTATATTCCGCGTGTACCTAATACACACATGCACCTGTATATCTAACATGTGTGCATGGGCATATCTGTATCTCAGAATCTATTAAGAATCAAGGAACAGGTTTTCCAAGGAGTATAACATAGGGTCTTTTTGAGGTAACTTCCCAATTTAAAGAAAATGTTTTTTCATATCCTATATTTTGTTCAGGACTTTCTAAGAGCTAAAACATTTTGATGTTAATAATGTATGTCCAAACTGTTAAAGTTTTCTTTAATGCCTTACACATTTTTGCTGACGCATATTTTAGCTTTTTCCTCCTGGTCCTGGGACTTCTCTTGGGAATTCCAAGATAGCTGAGATGATGAGGAGAAGCAAAGTAAATATTTTTAGGATAAGATTGTCTTAGGATTTTTTTCCCCGCAATACTAAAAGGCTGCTTCCCAAGCCCAGACAGGTCAATTTAAGTCTTTTTGTCAATCCAATTGGACTTCTGGGAGGAGGGCTCAAAAATTTATTCTCCACCTATTTTTCTCCAAGTTCCCTCCAGTCATTACATCAGTGAGAGCTGCAGGTATCCTGTTGATGAATAGGTGCAGCTCTTTCAAGACCACAGAAATAATAGTTCTATATCTCTATTATGTCTCTTTAATGTTTCTGTGCTACACAGACAGCATCGATGCAGTTAATTCCTATAGCATGTGAACAGTTCCCAGTTTAGGTTGGTAAGGATACTTTAATCAAATACCAGATGGAGTGAGGCAGTACAACCAATAAACAGCGTAATATAGATGACCCAAAATCCCATTCCTGGGCCTTCCAGCAAGATACCACAATGACTTGCAACTGTGTTCGTTCCCACTATCTCTGTGCTTCAAAAACTGAAACACCTGCCCGTATAAGTATACTAGGCACTCCTAGACTGTATTATTAATTAGGACTCTGATATAGTTTCTCCCTGTGTGTTACTGCTATATTTTGTGGTTTGAATTATTCTTTGATTTTGTTATTTCCAATTTTCTTGTAGACAGCATCTTATTTTTGAACAGGAAACCAAACCATATACAGTCTTAGCAAATATGCCATCCTGCATAGCACGGAGAGATCCTTCCTAGAATTTGTAATTAATACTTCTTCACTGAAATGGAAAAAACTACCTATGAAACAAAGTCTTGCTGAAACCCTTAGGGTTTGCTTTTAACTCCACTTGGTGATGGTCTTCCATGAGTTTCTGATACCAGGAAACAACAATCACAGGAGCAGCTAGAAAAAACAAAGTCAAGATCTGAACACTGATGTAACTAGATAAGCATGGTAGATTCAATTTGAGGGCCCTCATGCAATATCTAATAAACTCTCTACCATATTCCACAGAATAATGGTTTTGTCATCAAACCAATGAAGAACTGTCTGCTCTGTGTTTCTACGGTGACGACACCAGGTCACCTGGCTAAGGATACCATCTTAATGGGAGATGATAAGGGTTATGTTTATCTGCTTACTATGACCAATGATGACTTCATAATGAAACAATCTAAAGCCGAAAAAGAATCACAATTTAAGTTCATGGACTCTGAATCTTTTGACATGTAAGTTGTTTATGATAAAATATCAGCAGTCTCGCGTTATGTTTTGTTTTTAATTTGGGTTTTATTTGCCCTAAATGGAGGATTAGCTTCTGTTTATAAATTAACCCCATCTAACCAAAGAAAATAATTTTTCAAACTGCAGTAAGTAGGATTCACTTGTTGTTGTGTGAAGGAAATGCCGTCATTTTCGGTAGAAGATTTTACAAGAGGTCTTAAAACAGAGAGGATGCAGAATAAAATTCAAGGGGAGAATTCACAATTGCTGTTATCTAGTTTGACGAACGAAAAGCTTTATTGTGCCCAATTCGATGGAAGCATGACTCTGACTAGAAAAGTGCATGATTCAACCCCGACTTTCTCTCTGCTTGCATTTGAGCTGGAAGAGTGGTTCTGTGTCTTCCCTGAATATTAAATGTTAGCATTGGTTATGTATATAATCTCACTGAAAAAATCCCTGTCCACCTATGGACACATCACAGGAGTTGCTACTGTAGCCTAATAACATCTCCATTTATATCCCTAGGCCTAAACGCAAGTTACATGATGACTGGGTTGTGAAGATTAAGTATATTTCTGCCCTAAAACGTTTTGCATCCTGCTCCACAGACAGTGTTAGTTCATTTGTTTTGGATGACATAAACCGACTAGAGGACAACTTGTAAGTATCTGACATCTTCTAGAAAACAATAGATCTTCTACTTTATAACTCTGCTGGAGATCAATGCCTTGTAAGATGTCATCTTGTTATACTGAATCTGCCTTTTCTATTAGCATTGTTAATAAAAACAAAAATACAATAGTTTAAATGCTTGAATATTTTTTTGTGCTAGCTTTTGATGTAGGAGAAGACTCCATATATGTTCGGTACTCACAACCCTTAAAATATGTTATGTTGACAGTGTTGTCTCCTCCAGTTTCTCCTCAGCAAGGAAGTTTTAGTTAGAAAATTGATTGATTTTTTGCATGTATATCATGTATCCATTCATTTAAAGTGTATACCGGGACAAAAATAAACTCAACTAAGTTTTATTTACAGTTTTATTTTCACAAATTTGAGTTATACAAGATTGAACGAAGAACACAATTTATTCTGAGGGCTGAACCATTCAAAGTGGTTCTACTATGCAGCAGGAAAGAGGTTATGGCCTCCTTATTTGGGCCAAGTCCTTATTCATATGGCTCATCAGTGCCATTAGCTGATTAAGCTGATTGCAAGCCTAATTAGTCTGTGAATTTAGAAAAGTTTATAGCACAATTAATAATACAAATTCAATTTGATGTAAGAAGGACCTATAAATAACATATAAATAGAAATTTTCGTTCAAATGTCTCAAAACATTGTAAATATTAGATCAACTTCTCAGTTCCCCTGTCAGGTACATCCAGAGATATTTACAGACTTTTAAAGCTAGTAGTTACAACTATTATAATCTGTTTTATTTCTTGTATAACACAGGCCATAAATATTCATGTATTGATTCTTGAATCAATACATTAACTTTAGGTTTTATGAGAATTGCATGTCTGTTGAGGATGGGGAAAGTGAACTGTGAAACACTTACAGATTGTCCAAGGTCACATACTGTGTCAGCTGAGAAATCCTGTTTGATTTTGTTGGGAGCTTTGGAAAAATAGGATTAGTTAGAAGAGAAAGAAAACTAAGTCTGCAGAGCCAAAAATCTAGTCAAAAGAGTAGATGCTACCATCATATACTTCAATGCAGAATATAAACTGCAAATATCTTGATAGTTCTTTTTCATTTCACACTGGCTGTAGTGTCTCCAAATGCAATAAATATATATCTCTAAGCAGTTTCACACAACAGATAGATGAAATTATATCTAGACAACTGAAAAATTACACAGCTGTTAAAATGAAATTAGTAGTCCTAAAAATATCAATAGGTCAAATCAGTTTGAAATGTCCATTTAATAAGTAACTCTAGTTTAAAAATATGATTTACTGGTTCTAACAAAAGAAATTTTCCCAATTAACTTTGCACCAAGGAGTTGTTACTGTACTCAAAGAGGGGTGCAGTGCATCTTCTCCCTTATGTGACTTAAGTTTCTTTGTCAGTAATGGCTGGTGAACAGCTATAATATTTTCTTGTAAAGTGTCTAAAAAAGGGAGGTATGGCTGTGATCACAGGGTGCTTCTGTTGCAAGGCCATGGCTTGGGCAGGACTTCACAGGGCCGGAACCCCTTATTCCCACTGATCTTGGAAGAGTATCGAGACTGTTCATTAAAGAGTTAATGGACAGTTATATAGAAGAATAAAAGGTGAAAAACCTTACGAAATCTGTTAATCATATGTTTAAATCAATCAATTGTTATTTTATACCATCAAGAGAATTAAGACTTCTCTGTTAGAGCTCTGGAAAGAAATCTTTTCTTCCTCTAAATAATAGGAAGCAAGCAGCCTTGTATTTACATCTGCCTAGAAATAACAAGCTCTCTCATTAATCTTCAAAGTTTCCAGTCTTTTGTTAGATTTACTATCACCCCCATTTATGGTTTTCAATGTTAATGGGTACTCTAGCCCAGAATAGATGAACTAATAGTTGTCTGAATTTCAAAGGAAAAAATTAAACGTATATTCATTTACTTCTGTACAGCTTATTTACACTGGCAGTCATTGTTTCCTGGGAATGACAGGTGTATACCCTGCTATTGCTACGTCTAAATCAATAAAATATTCACTTATTAGTAGCAATGGATGAAAAACTGAGAGATGAGCAGGAGTTGCTCAAAGGATGGGTCTAGAAGGGACACTGAGTCAGTCCATGTTAGTTGTTTGAATTCCCAAGCTTTAGCAGTGAATGTAATAGAATAACTGTTGAGTTTCACGTACTTGTCTCTTCATGTTGTAATACAACACAAAATAGATCATATAAAGAATATTCATTATACAATACATTATACAGAAGGACCAGAAAAGTAACTGCACTTAATGTAACATTGAGATCACAGTAGACCTCCATGTCTGAAACAGGCAAATACAGTTGCTTTGGTACTTTTCCTCAGTGATTAACTGCTTTAAGTACACAAGCTTGTGTGCAGCTTACTTTGGCAACAGCCAGCAGGTTAGGAGTCTGTTTGGAGTTTGCCTGTTAAAAGATTCAGGTGTACAAACTGGATATTTATTTCTTAAATGGAAAGTGCACCCTGCTTCTGTTTCGTTGATGCCAGTATCACTCTATTATAAATCAATTTGCTTTTAACATGAGATTGTATACGTTATGCAAACAGCTATTCTGTATACTACAGAAAAATAAGGCAGAATGACTGTAGACTGTATTTTCCTAATATTTCTTACATGATTGTTTTATTAACAATTGCAGACCTGTAAAGGAATTTTCTGTCCCTAAAGGAGTAAATGCCTTCACATACTGTGGAAAGGCAAAAGTCATTGTCACTGGAGGTAAGTATCAGGTTTTTTCCAAGAGATTGTTCTTGGAAAAAAATTTTGGGTTTTTTTATTAGAGTTAAATAAGATCAAATAAAGGTGAGTTAGCATCTTAGAATTTAAGTAATTGCCTCTGCCTACAATCAGAAGAAACAGAGGCCTTGCTTTAATTGCTGGGAGCCCTTGTCTGAAGAGATATACTTCCTGACAGGAATCTCTCAAGGGGTCCATCTGGGTTTGATTCAAGTAGGAATTATTTAATAAAACAGAAGAAACAGTATGTTCAGCTACTCTAAGGTATCTTTCCAAGTCACAGTGGTCTTGACCAGGTTGTACACAATATTCCTTGCAGTATCAGCACAGTTTCCACCCTATTACTCTTTCACCATCCTTTCGTATCTTAAGCAGGCACATTCACCCATCTTAATGCTTTCCACTGGTCTCTCTGATCATGTTTCCCCAAGGCGTTACTGTTTGTTCTTTCTCCCAAAGCAGACTGCAGAAATAGTACTCCTTCATCCATTTTGTGCTGCAGAAATGTTGCTTGAGTATAGCAGCAATCTTGTTTATATATTGTGTCTGTTAAAAATTGCAATATCAAGCATAGAAATTCTTACATCTGTATTTAATAAGAACTAAAAAAATGGCCAAGACTCTGCTGTCCAGCCTTGATAATATACATGGCAAAATAATAACTCGACTGCCCCCCCAAAAAAAACCAAAAAAAGAAAAGAACAAACAAAAAACCCAAAAACAACAAACCAAAAAAACCTAGACATGGGAAATAATACAATTCATGTTTAATTGTAACAGTTTACCAAGAGGAAAACTGTGACAGTTATCAAAATAAATATCAGACAGTTCTATTGATTTTCTAGGCACAAGATTTAAGGGAAAAGCAATATGGCTATAGAAGAGTTATTAGTGAACATTTTGAAGTTCAGCCTTGGAGGAGATACTCTTTACACTGATTACCTTGTCACAAAAAAGTAGTCTGGAGAAATGTACTGATGATGTAAAACAAGGAGGTCCTATAGAACAAAATGTGGTTAGTATTTCCTGCGGGTAGAACTGGAGGATTTTGCTGTGGTAATAAAACCTGAGTGAAGTCTGTGAATGGGAAAGGTCATTTACGCAGGAACTAGTAGAAGTTTCTTTTACACACTGCAAATTATTCTTCTGGAAATAGAAGAAGAGAAAAACCTGGATAAACTTTCTAAGAAAATTATAATAGCTGTGGTAGGCCAGACCAAAGGTCTGCCTAACGCACTCAACCCCGTTTGTCGGTGACCAGCAGTAAACACTCGTGGCACAGAACAGGAATAGGACAATCGTGCAGCAACACTTGCCCTAGGTACCTGTGCTGGTTCTGTATTGCTGATATGAACCACATTTGAGAAAGATTAGTTGAATGTAGAAAAAGGGTGGGGGAAATCTTATCACATAGAGACTGTTCATAAAACAGAATCACAGAATATTCTGAGTTGGAGTGTACCTGTAAGGATCATCAAGTCCAGCTCTTAAATGAATGGCTCATAAAGCAATTGAACTCACAACCTTGGTGCTTTTAGCAGCAGGCTCTAACCAACTGAGCTAAGCTCTAACTGTGCCATTGTGCAAAGATTAAAAAAGTATATTTTCTATAACCTAGAAAAGTGACAATTAACAAGGAATGCCACTGATGTCTATTAGAGCGAAAATTAGAGCAGTGATCTTCAGAAAGAGTCTTCTGAGTAGTGTCAGTTGCAGAAAAATATTCTCAGTTTAAAATGGAGCTTGGATTTTTGAAAAGGTTAGATTGCATACTTGTTTGTGATGGTTGCAGGATAGACTTAGAATGCAGGAGCTCCTATCCCATCTAAACAGGTACCTAATCAGAGTATTTTAAAAGCAGATGAGTTTTCTCAACACTGAATTCTAATTTGTTTTGACTTTCACTGCACAAAAGTACTGAAAGAGTGCGCAACATGAAAAAGTTTAATAATACTGTGTTTAAGGACTCTGTAATGATGATTTTGATGATTTTTGAAAAAGTGTAAGAAATTGTACTTCTAACAATCTTCTTGTCTGTTCATAATATTTACATACCCTTGAGCTGGAATCCTGTCTTGCTTGTTCACCCACCAGCCTTCGTCTTGTTATTGAAAGACGTCCTCTTGCATCTCACCCTTAGCCCTGATTCTCGTATTCCCAAAGCTTAGCCTTGCTGCTCCCATTGAATAAGAAAGGAAATTACTCCTGAGCTATATGAGTAAGAGTCACAGAGCACCGTGGGAATGCGTGTCCAAAGACAAAGACAGGATGGGATCATCTCTTTCAGTTTCACTGTGGAGTTAGATCAGTCAGGGCCTCCTATGAAGCTACACCCAGAATTTAGAATAATGCTGCAGGTCTTGAGAGTCTCGTCTACTAAAGCCTTCAAAAGCTGAGCTTTAGAATTCTGTTCTCTCTTAATAGA
Source organism: Rhagologus leucostigma (assembly GCA_013397725.1). Taxonomy (NCBI): domain Eukaryota; kingdom Metazoa; phylum Chordata; class Aves; order Passeriformes; genus Rhagologus; species Rhagologus leucostigma. Next base: position 3,596,485 of record VZTD01004412.1, on the reverse strand, counting down.
ATACACTGCTCATAATGGCACAGCAGGCTGTCAGGCTGGAGCACACTGTGTTTGCCTCAGTATCTTAAAAGTCATCTCACTCTTGACTAACTTAGAAACATACATTGATGATCCAATTAATGACAGATTTAAGCTATTTAAAATGAACATGAGATAGTCCTGTTAATTAGGGAGCCTGCAGTTTTATCTGTAATATACCCTAAAAATCAGAGATCATAAAAGGTAAATAATTCAGGAATCATAGTATATAGATTTCTTGGTGACATGTTCAAACATTTGTAAAAGCTATGTTTATTTGCCACATCCAGCAATTAAAATAAAACAAAACTCCAGCCTTTGATTGCAGGCTAGCTTCTAAAGTATTCAGCAAGGATATATCTGCTAAACATTTTACTAAGCCCAACCTTAATGTTATTTAGCCAGGTGTTCATAGCACAAATGGAATGTTACATACTGGGATGAATTATTATTGTGACTATTAAAGAAGTCATGTTTTAACACTCTTACTCTTCCATCATTTATTTGTATTTGATTATGCTCATGAGTTTTTCAGTACTGTGACACAACCTAATTTTATCTTCTAGATATTTGACGTTTATAAAAATGAATAAGATAAAAACAAACCTGGTACTGAGTTTCATGCTTAAGGCTAGATTTCAACAAGTAAAATGATAAAAGCCTGATACCGACCTAAAATATGGAGCCTGGAGTAGTTTAAAATAACTTCTCTGTGTAGCATTTTGTGTTAATATTACATTAAATGGTGAAGTTACATGGTTTTCTTCTTATTCTGTATTCACTTCAATTCCAGGTATGTCTTAATCATCATTTCAGGGCATGACTGCAGTTAAAATCAAATTAGGTATGCATATAAAAGCAGGAGATGATCAGTTTTAAATGATACATAAACTTCTAACTGTAATAGTTCTTCAAATCTGGCTGTTGTTTTCCTGTGAGCAATGAAGCATAAGAAAAACTATTCGTGATTTCTAAATCTAACAGTAACAGATTGAGACTTATAAAAGGAGCTCTGTGCTTGTTCAGTTTCCTTTGTGAATTCCTGGAACAAGTGAAGCACATTTTCAGGAATTCCCAGGAATCCTAGTAATAGAAATCACGTAACAGAACTCCTCTACTATTAGCTCTCAGAAGCAAAGCAAACTCTTTTCTATTATGCAGTCTAAGTTTAAGAAGAACATACAAAGACAGACAAAGAAGCACAAAGAAAAAAAATAGAGACATTTGTCAGTATGATAAACTAGTTTACCAGATGTCTGACTGTTTTGAAGAGGTTTTGCAGACATTGTAAGGCAAGATTATTTAAAAGACAGATTTGAAGGAAACGCAAGTTCTTTTAAACAATAAGCAGTTTTCTGTGTGAGAGTAGCAGCATAGAAAGAAACCAGGAGGTATATTTTTCATTTATAATCCATTGAGGATGCCAGGCTAAGCCTAGTATTTCTCCATTCAAAAATGTTACTGTTCTCAAGTAGGTTTCAACACCGCTGAAATACAGACATCGCAGCAGACTTGTAATACCACACAAATTGCAAAACTGTGTCGGCAAGAGAGACAGTTTGACAAAGCATCGCATATTCAAAGAAAGTATTTGAGTCCATAACATTTAGCTAGAATAGAGCTGTGGTTGTAGAATCTGGCTTCTAAAAAAACTGTAAACATCTGGGTTTATAATTATTTATCATGGAAAGGACCACACACAGCTGAGTCTGTTTTGATTCGAATTACTGATTTCACAAAATCTTAAAAATGTGCTGTTAGATAGATCATCTTCTTCAGGCTTTTCTTGAATGTGCTTAGTACCCACACTTTCTGTGTCAGGGTGTGAATCCTGGAGGCATATTTGGAGCATGGAGAGAACAAATGTTCCAGGAAATGTTCCAGTGTAGCAGTGAATGTTAGGGCCAATCTGGCATTAGTCCAGAAAGAGAGAAGAGAGCACATCTACTATGATAAAATCTACCATTATCTCCACATCAATAAAAGGAACTAAAAATAATCCACTATTTCACATGAAAAGTAAACAGTATTTTTAATGTAGGGAAAGGTTTTCTTCCCAAATGTCACTTGATCTTCCTGTTAATATATGAAGTAAATGACAGGTATTAGTGATTCTACTCTTAAAAGAAACTCCCTGTGCCAGCATTAAAGGGCACTATCCTTCCTTTCAATCATCTGCCATTACTTCAGAAATATAAAGAACAGAGCAGTTAGGAAGACCAAGAAAGGTTCTGTTCCTCAAAAGTGCAGCAAGCAGGTAGTCGAGTTGATCAGATATTGTCAAAAGCTTCTATCCAGTTTTCCATCATCTTAAGACGTGACAGTTTCCGTCTGGGGCTGGTAAGAGGTGTGTTGTTGAAGCAATGTCTGTTCCCTCTGATGTTATAACCAATCTCACCAGTCTCACTGGAGGCTTCTGTCCACTTATTTCATGTCCTTCTCATGGGAGGTCTGCAAGATGAGTTTTACTCCCATGGAATTGTTTCTCAGTATATACTGACCTGATTACAAGGGTTCTGCTGATTTGCGGGACATATCTGGGACAGCCTAACATAAAATCTGAGGAAGTGAGCAGGGACCCACCATGTTCTGGAGTTTCCGCATTCAAAAGGGCTTCACAAACCATTTGTGCAGTTATAACCCATTTAAAGCTACTTCCTGCCATGCTTACAGCATATAGAGATTGTCTAGTGTAGTTTTGCCTGAAAAATAATCTCTTCCCCCTGAAGTTTCAAGCCAGTCAGGTACTTACACATGGACCTCCTTTCCTGTGCAGGAGTTCTCCCTCCATTGTGCTGGTACAGCTGTTTGCATAGCTGAATTCTCAGTCACACTTGTGAAATGAGCTAGCATAAATCAAAATGGCTTTCTGTTGTAGCTATTTTAAGAGTAGATCATTCCAGCAGTGAGCCTCTCTCATTTAGAGAGAAGCCACATAAACAGTGGAATCAATTTAACTGAGAGAACAATATTGTTTAATGGAGGAAAAGGGAGATGGGGTACTCCTAAACAAATCACATCTTGCTGCATTAAGAAGGAAAGGAGTAGGTTTCTGGAGAGAGAAATTGAGAGATTGACTAATGACAGTAGGTCGAACAAGCTTAAGGAAGATTATTAACATAATTGAGCTGAGCGCTTAACATAATTGAGCTGGTTCTCTTGGGACATGTACTTCTCAGTCTATGGGTTCTTTTTTTCCTTTTTGCTCTTCAATTTAAGCTGAGAGAAAACTAAAACTCAAGCAGAAGTCTAGACAAAATGTGGCTGTTTCATTTATTGTGTGTCAAAATAGAGTGTTCCGCCAGATGCATACAATTCGTACAATTGCAATATTTGCCAGGAATTGAACGTTAAAATTACATTTTTAACATCTTTGTGTTTTTAAATATTTATGGAAACTATTAGCAAAATAGTACCAAAGATTCAGCTATAACGCAATCAAAGACTATTCCTTAAATTGTAGGCAAATTTGAAGTTTGAACATACAAATAATTATGAAATACCTAATTCTCATTTACTTTACTACAAACTCAATCATCAGCAGTTACTATTTCCCCTCTGCCGTCAACTTTCATGCCCACTCTTTTCTTCATGTTCACCTTCTTCCATAGAGGAGGTTATCCCTTTGTGTTCTGGCTAAGTGGACACAAAAAAATTTTGACACTTTTCTAAATTACATCTTTGAAGGAAACAAAATCTGAGCCCCAGTTGTATTTCTATTAAAGTGCTCCGCTCCTCTAGGACTAGTCGATGTAGTCCTATTTAGTGTCCCTGCCATTCCTCTAGCAAAATAAAAAGACTTTGAAAAGCTAATCAGTTATGTGTTTTTAATATGTTTTTAGGGATTAGCAATGAAACATAAGCTGGAATCCATCCCTTAGAATGAAAAACGCATCCTTATGTGGGAGTAGTCTACTTGAATGAAAGGACAGACTTATGAACACTAAGTTCTCAATTACAAAGCTTATTTGTAATACAAGTTACTATTCAATCTTTCTGACTATATATATTTTTTTTTTTTTCTTTCAGGTAATGACAGAATCCTTCGTTTGTGGAATCCTGCAGTTAATTTTAGTCCTACAGGGAAGCTACTGGGACACAGACATAGTGTTGTGGAAATTGTGACAAATGAAAAAGATCAACACGTCATCAGCCTTTCCTGTGCAAAGGTAAAACACTTTTCTGAACCTCAAGGAAACATGGCTGCATGAAGGATCCAGAGAAGTACAGGCCAGTCAGCCTAACCTCTGTGCCCCTCAAAGTTATGGAGCAGATCATCTGGAGTGCAATCACACAGCACATACAGGACAGCCAAGGGTTCAGGCCCAGCCAGCACAGGCAGGAAAGGCAGATCCTGCCTGACTAACCTGGTCTCCTTTTATAAGCAGGTGACCCTTATGAGGGAAAGGCTGTGGATGTTGTCTACCTGAACTTCAGCAAAGCCTTTGATACTGTCTCCCATGGCATTCTCTTGGAAAAGCTGTCAGCCCACAGCTTGCACATGTGCACCTTCGCTGGGTTAAAAACTGGTTGCATGGCCAGGCCCAGAGAGTAGTGGTAAACGGTGCCACATCCAGTTGGTGGCCAGTCTCTAGAGGTGACCACCAGGGATTAGTATTGGGTCCAGACCTGCTCAGTGTCCCTGTTGATGATCAGGATGAGGGGACCAAGTGCACTCTAAATAAATTCACAGAAGACACAAAGCTGGGAGAGTGTCAATCTGCTGGAGGGTAGGAGGGCTCTACAAAGGCATCTGGAGAGGCTGGATCGATGGGCTGAGGCCAACAGTGTGAGGTTCAGTAAGACCAAGTGTCAGGTCTTGCACTTCGGCCACAACAACCCCAGGCAGCATTACAGGCTTGGGGAAGAGTGGCTGAAAGCTGCCCAGCAGGAGAGGACCTGGGGTTACTGTTCAACAGCGGCTGAACTTGATCTGGGAATGTGCCCTCGTGACCAACAAGGCCCATGGCATCCTGGTCTGGATCAGCAATAGTGTGGCCAGCAGGACCAGGGCAGTGTACAATTCCCCTGTACTGGGCAATGGTGAGGCCACTCCTCAAATCCTGTGTTCAGTGTTGGGCTCCTCACTTTAGGAAGGACATTGAGGTGTTGGAGCATGTCCAGGGAGGGGCAGTGAGGCTGGGGAAGGTCCTGGAGCACAAGTCCTACAAGGAGCGGCCTTGGGAGCTGGGGGTGTTTAGCCTGGAAAAAGAGAGACTTAGGGGAGCCGTTATCACTCTCTACAACAGCCTGAAAGGGGGCGGCAGCCAGGTGGGGATCATCCTCTTCTCCCAGGCAACTAGAAACAAGACAAGAGGAAAAGGCCTCACACTATGCCAGGGAAGGTTTAGGTTGAATATCAGGAAGAATTTCTGTGCAGAAAGGGTTGTAAAACATTGGAATGGGCTGTCCAGGGGGGTGGTGGAGTCACCATCACGGGAAGTGTTAAGAAACAACTGAATGTGCCACTTCACTAAGTGCCATGATGTGGTTGACAAGGTGGTGCTTGGTCAGAGGTTGGACTCGGTGATCTTGGAGGTCTTTCCAAGCTAAATGATTCTGTGATTCTGTGAAATCAATGTTATAAATTCAAGTAGGAATCTATTTTTGAGTAAGTACTTCTGATAGTAATTGGTTATCAGTTTGTTTATTTTAATAAAAAGGCAGGGTTTTAGTTTAAAATTTCCAAATTATTTTATATTGAGAAGCAAGAATGGAACTATTTGACATATTAACTTCCCGAGCATGATAAAGTAATGGGTACAATAGTAGATATTAACATTCTGATAATTTCTGTATTTCTTTAGCAACTGCCAGAATTAAAACAGAACCTGTACCCAAATACTTCATTCAGTAGTGATCTCCTGCAAAAATTTCCTACAGCTCTTTTGCGCTTCCCTCTGCCTGCCTGCCTGCCTAAATCCATAGGTAGACTTCTTCTGGTGTCTTTATGTATCTCGTTCAACTATTGATCTCTTTCTAAGCTGTGTCTTTTACAAAGCTCACTGATCCAAAGCACTGCCCATGAACAGGAATTCTAATAAAATCGGTAATAACACTTTTTCTACAAAATATTGCAAGATTCTTCTGGAAATAGAAGGGTTTACGAGATGGTATTGGTGGAATCATGGTGTTGGTGATTTATATCATTTGTCAAAATGACACTTTTCAGGAGAGAATAAAAACTTCTATAAATATATGCAAAAATAAAAGAGAAGCCCCTGAGGGAGTAGTTGTGAATGGCTATGGAACTCTTTCAAGAGTGGTCCAATGCAGTATTTTTGATATTTAGCACTATTCAATATCTTCTAGCATCTACAATGATGGAGTAGAGAGGATAGATACTAAATTTTCCAGTTACCCCAAACTGGTTAAAGCTGCAGGCCTTGAGCAGAAGTATTAGAGTTCAGAATGGTCATTAAAATTGAAGGTATGATCTATGAAGAATAGCTCCTATAAATCAATAAGGACCTAAAGTAGTTAGTCAACTGAGATATCCATTTATCTCGAAGGTTTTCAGATTTTTATTGGGTTATGTAGGAAATATTCCTGAGCTGTTTGTCCTGCCCATGCCACTCCTGTGCTATAACTGCTTACCACTGCTCATTGTGGTGACAGTAAAAACCACATTTTCACTTCTTTAATCTTATTCTTAAAAAAACCCCACACATTTCTAAAAGTAATACTAGATGAAAATAAATTATCAAAATTTCCCGTCTTCACATAGTTCTGGAGCCATAACCCTTCCCCCTTCCTCACTCCTATAAACCTATACCTGTCTATTCTGTAGTAACTCTGTAACTTTGCTACAGGCATACATTACTGTGAATTAAGGAGGGTTTTGACAGATAACCTGCAAGCTATACATGTAGGGAAAATGGAGTAAGACGTAAGACATGACTTAAGGGGAATGAATGAACACTAAGGTATTTATGGAAAAGCAACTGAGAATGAAGCGCCTGGGGCAGTAAATGTAGAAGATCTCTTGAGGGCCCTTCTGGGCTTTTCTATGATTCAATATGATGATTCATAAGAAAGCAAAATCTATTTTAAAGTCTCCAAGTATGTGGACACGTGATCTTAACTAAATATAGCTGAGTTGTGCCAATGACATCAGTAAGACCACTTGTACTGGCAAATTAATATACGAAAGTATATTTTAATTAAAAGCTATGTGTGTTTAAGTAGTGCAGTGAGTTATAAGGCTGAAATTACACTTCTCAAAAAATAAAAACAAAAACAAAACAAAACACACACACAAAAAAGAAAAAAACCCACACCAAAGAAATATACATAAATTCCTAGACTTTCAGAAAAATCTTGTGGTCATAGTGAAAACTATATCAGAAAAGAAGGAATCCCTCAAAGAGAAGTCTAAACACAGACTTTCAAATAAAGTGCTTATCACTCTGTATCTCAAGTATGCAATCTATAGATGATATATAGTATACCAAATAGCACAAGGAGGTCAGCTATAACAGGATTGCTTCCAACCTACTTAAAGCACATTTGTGTTTGATAGTCAAGAACCAAGAATTATACAAAGGTGTGCAACTTCTCAGGGAACTTTTAACTTTACTTTAAACATTTAATTTGTTTCCACCTAAAAAGCAAAGACCAACTTGCTTTTCAGTCTGCCTAGCATAAAAAAATCAAAGTAGTTTTCTCTGTTTTGTTTCCATCTTTCAGCAACTGTAATATACGAGGCCACTGAAGCAAAATATGGACAGCCTATATATCTCTACTGAAAATAAGTTAGATACATATCAATGATCTCATAGAAGCATTTTATCCTAGCGGAACAATATCTCTTATACAGATTTTATAATAAATAATTGATGGAATAGCAGAACTAGGGAAAAGCTTGGGAAAATTAAATTAATACTTTTTCAGAACCTTCCCAAAATTAAATTTAACCTAAACCATATCAGCTATCCATATTAAAATAAAAGCTTTTTTATTGTGCTATTTTCAACTAAAGTTGCAGAGCAAGGTGAAAAGTAAAGACTTTTAATTTTTTTTAAATTAAGGTTTGCAGTTGTTATCTTTGTTACATAATTGTTACATTTGAAGATTCAGATTGATTTTAAGCTTTATGGCTATTTTTCTTGAACTGTATTGAAAAGTTCCTTGTCATTTTAAAGATATTTTTATGCAGTATCAAATGTGCTCAAAAGAATGTCTCTGCAGCCTGTATGTAACTGATTTATTCTACAAAGTTCAGAAATAAGGGATCACATTGGCTTTTGGTTTCAGACTCATGCTGCAGCAAAGCATTGCAGTCTGAAGAAGTATTGGCTGAATTAAGGGCTCAAAACCTGCAGTGAATGGTTTTAAAGATGCCACGACTGTTACACACCTATTACAAGAGTACTAGGGGATTTATTTGATGGTGTTAGCCTTAGTTCCATACTACAGAACAGAAATGTACATTGTAGTTTATACAAAAATGTAAAAATGAACAAATCCAAAACCATGGTTTCACAGCACTAGTGAAAAAAAATTATAAATCACAGGGGATTTATATTATAGTGGAAGAGCTAGTTTAGAAGATTATTAAGTCTAACAGTCTGAACATCCCAGAGCATGGAAAACAGAGTAGATCCCAGGAGAAGGGGAGGGAGGCAGCAGTGTGTTAACTTTGTGAAGTAGATTCCAAAAGTATAGATTACTCAGCAGGCCTTGGCTCTGTGCAAGCCCAGCTCAGCAATAACAAAAAACTCTCTGTATTATCAACCTGTGTTCAGCACAAATCCAGAACACAGCCCCATACCTGCCACTGGGAAGAAAATTAGCTCTACCCCAGTCAAAACTAGTACATTTCACTAGATCAATTCTGCTTTTGTCAGCAGAAGAAACACCTGAGCAATGCTGTCTTCTTTTTGGAGCAGACTTCTTTATTTACTCTGTGGCATTTTGGCCAGTATGCAATACAGATTTCTGGAAAGCATTGAAGAAACCTTTGTGATATTTAATGTAACTGCAAACAAGTTGTCCTGAGCCAGTAATAACAAAAAAATTACTACTACAATTAAGAAACTATTTTGGAATTTGAATTCAAACACTGGTTCTATTTAAGAAAATGAAGATTTCTTTAACTATTACAGTACATAAGCATTTTGTTTGCTCCAATATTATAAGGATTTCTTCATAGAACTAATTATTAGTAAACAGTAGTCATGCAGCTATTAAAATTTTTCTAGTTCTCCTATCACAAAAGTTAAACTCAGTTTCTTGGGTTTATAACATAAGAATATCTTCAAATTGGGCAGAGACATTAATTTGTATATAATTTCTGTATGACCTTTAGTCATATGAATTAGTATTTCCATAGTAGTGACATTGAGGTTGAGGGGAGGGCCAAGGCAGGAATTGTCATAATTCTGTGTTGCTGAACTTGCTCCAGAGTATAATGTTCGTGGAAATAAGTTTATTCCTGATCTTCCAGATTGTGAAGACCTTAGAGATAACAGTTTGCATAGATGCAGTTATAGCTGTAGTCCACAGCTGTGTCTTTTTCTTCAGCAGTTCAGTTAAGTGAATTTACAATAAGATCTGAAATACTGATGTGATCTGTGTGTTCCTCATCATAGGAACATGCTCTGAATCTTGTGTTGAGATTTCCCACAAACACAATTATGTGTTAAATTATATACCACAGACCAACAGGAACTACATTCATCACAACTACTCTTAGAGTGTGTCTGTCTTGACTTACATTTTGGTTGAAAATACTTCCAAAAAAGGAATTACTGTTAAATTTGTCTGAGGGTATTAACTCATCCCTTGTGTCATTGTAGCAAAATACGGACTCAGGTTTTCATGTAACACATGGACTCTTTGCTAAAGTGTCAGCATGTTATAGTCATAGATTAGGTTATTGGCATAGAAATAAAAGCATATATATGTAACTTTAAATGCGAATGTATGTAAGTCTTTGATTGGAATTATTCTGCAGAAGCCACAAAAGCAGTTTTCAGGAAACATTTTTTCCAAGATGACTGCCAAAGCCTATCTCTAGATTTATGATTGTAATACCATTGATACCTATCATTTGGGAGCTATAAAAAGAGGAATGAGTGATGTATTTCCTACTGTTAGAACTATTTTACACCTTTTCTCTACAAAGTAAAATATTACAGCTTATTCAAGCACTGAAGCAACATCTTTTTTATTGACAAGAAAGGCTGGTAGAATACATTAAGTCCTTTTAAAAAAGCCAGCTTTGAACTTGGAATTACAGCTGAGCAGCATCCTCAGATGCTTCAGGATACACTAGATAGACAATGAATAATGACATGAGATTGATGTTTCAAGCCAGACAAGGCAAGATTGTCCTGTATAAGGTATTTGATCTGCCTGGTTATTCCATTACCGCTACTGCATTTTTCTACAAATACCAGTACTCTAAGTTAATAGAAATTGCTATAGTTGTTTGTTTGTTTTTTTCCTGATGGGCCTCATAAACAGAAGAATGACTTTTACAGAGCATATGGTAATATGAGAACAGTCTGTGGGTAAAGAAATACTGGAAAACTGACTTGATGCTTCAGCACAGACTGAAGAATACTGCATAGGAAATCTCTGCTGTGTTTATGTTTTTTCCTCTCCTTCATGCACTCAGCCCTTCATTGCCCCTGTCTCTCTATAGCTTACCCATTCTTATTTTTGTCGTGCCTCATGAAGCATTTATTACTTAATTTTTTCGTATTACAGAACTGATCGAATGCATTCAGGAAACATCAAAAGGAAAAAAAACCCACTCATATGCACAGGGGCTGTTAAGCTTGGAGATATGGCAGGAAGCATGCCGTTATCTGAAAGATGATCTTACACTGTGGAAACGAGGTTAAGGCTAATGGCAGAGACCATTGTACTCTCAGCTCTTGTACTGAAAGACTGTGAAGCAGTGACAACCACTCTGTCTCAGTGCGGAGTGGGGATTCAGAACTTGAACAGTGGAGGCTACAACTTCATGTCTTGCCTCTTTGAGTTGTCAATGGGAGTCAGAAAGCCAAAATTTACTTCACCAGTCATTTCAGTGATTTTACTAGAACATCTCCAGTGATGGGTTTGGTTGAATTAGACCACCTAAGTGAGTCAGGAGAACACGATTTCGGCCTACAGGCTTCAATTCATAAAAACAAACAGTTTGTTTGATGATCAGTAGGGCTACTATAAGGAATATATTCCCAGTCTTTAAACCACTGTACAGTATCATTTGTAAACACAAACCCCTTGTTTTAAACAAGTGAAGGCAGTGTTCTTTGGTTTTTTTCCTTTTGAAAGTAATTTCATTTTTGATAGCTATAGAGCAATGCACACATTTACACGTGGCAGGAGAGTAGTGCAGTAAGCGGGGATTTCTCATATCTCCATTCTGGGGCATGGGAGAGTTTCATTCCATTCACAATTTCTTTTAAATCTAAAGCAACCAACATGATGCAACCACACAAACATTTCCTTCCTAAAATTTTCCCATCCTAAAGTAATTCTGTTGTACATGTGTTACCTTTATTCTTACACAACCTAAGGGTAGATTTTTAGCATTTCAGAGAAGATAAAGGGAGATAAGATACGTTATTAGTTCTGTCAGTTTCTGACTTTTGCAAATTTACTCAGCCCCTAATGTTATTAGTCTCCTGTCCTCTGTCTCCTGATCTGCTTAATATAGGCTGGGTAATATCCCTGTGGGAAATCATAAGTGTCGTTTTCTGTCTGGAACTGAGCAGGTGATTGTATCAATGCCTGTTAGTGTGGATGTTTGTCTAACCTGTCCTGAAAGCACGTGACATTGTTATGAGGATATATTTGTAGCACAGTCATTTGTCTTCCTGAAAACTGAGAGCAACTCAACTGGAAACACTGCTTAATTTATGTCAAACCATTGCTAATCATGGCTGTTACTGGAATGTACTATATAGCAACAATATTAAATTTAATCTAGATAATTTGAAAAAGAGGCATTTGGGAAACCTGCTCCAGTCATCCTTCACAAAAATTATGTGGCCACATCTATATCAGGTACATTTTTTTGTATACAGCTTTGAAACCCAAAGTTCTGTTACTGCTGTGCTTTTATTCTCTTTGGTCTATTTGTTTCTCCCAGATGTTAAGAATTTTATTCTCCTCTTACATTGCATAATCCTTCAATATCATGTAAGATACCCAATTTTCTGTTATTTCCTGTCCCATTTTCTAATATTCAAATTACTCTGTGCCTTAGGTAGTCTGCAAAAAAAAAAGTCACTACAAAATTAGCCTTCAGAATTCTCAAGGGATATCTCATCCATGTATACAAATATTGGAAGAGAGGGTATAAAGAAGATGATAACCAGGATCTTTTCAGTGGTTCCCAGTGACCAGAAAAAAGACAGTGAAAACTGAAACGCAGGAGATTCTGTCTGAACATCAGGAAACACTTCTTTACTGTGATGGAGACCAAGCAATGACACAGGGTGCCCAGAGAGGTTGTGGAATCACCATCCTTGCAGATATTTCAAGTCCATCTAGACATGGCCCTCCTCTATGTGACCTCACTTGAACCATGGTGTTAAACAAGGTGATCTCCAAAGGTTGCTTCCAACCACAACTTTGTTATTCCATGAAAAAGTGAAATTACTTTGAAAACTTTTAAGATGAGAGAATCATTCTAAGATTGGTTGAAGATTGACAGGAGGAGCCTGACCTGGTTTTTAACTTCTGAGTCAGTTATCCGTGGGCAGCCACCTGTGTCCTACACCTCTAGCTTCCTGTTTCTGACCTCCACACCATCTAAATGTCCACTGAAACTATTCTCCAGAAGTGTTGAGTGTTATTTTGTCTTTGCAGCAGGGATCAGGTATGTCTATTGTCAGCATATCCTGCACACAGTACAGAGAGAAGACATGCAAAGCATTTACACAATCTCAACAGCACTACCCAGTATATATCCTTCAGGCTCATTATGGTGTAATTAGACTCACTGTTGCATATGACAGTTTGATTTCTTTCCAGCATCCCTTCATGTTTGGGAAAAGTAAGTAATTTTATATACTACCAGGTTAATGGTACTATCTGAGGAAATTATTTGAAATGCTCATAATTTTGAACTTTGTCAAGCTGCTATCTTGATAAGGCACTAGTTACAGTACTGTCTGCTGCACCACATTGCATTAGTGTGATTAGAGCTAAATCCTCCTTGCCTTAACCTCACAAGTAATCCCATTGACATCAGTTTGTTCCTAAGTCTTCTTACTGTGACAGGGAATTGTAGCACTTGCGGGATCACCTTCAGGGATCACAAGACACATATAGGCACTCTCTGCAGATAACTTACTCTATTAAATAATGCAGCAAGCAGAACTGCAGTTTGACATTCATGCCTGGTGATTTTTGTCTTTGAGGCCTCAGATGTTCTGTATGAATTTGTCAATTTTTTCACTTAGACCATGGAGCCTTAAATGACCCTCTCAAAGAGCTGAACAGCGTAGCAAATAGGAGTAGATAAACTAAATACTTCCAACAAAAAATCAACTTTAATTGTTCCTTACTCTTCCTGTCTGTGCCTACAGTGAATGCTGTGGCTAGTGCAATTTATTTCTGCCCCAAGAGTGGGTGGATTTTGGATTTTCCTGCCTAAGTGTTTTTTCATAAATCCTTTTAAAGACTTGCAGCATCACCATTCTGTAAAATTGAGGAAAGTTGACTTCTTCAAAAAGCAAATATTCTTTAACTTTCAAAAGTATCAGCAGAATGTGAGAGTTTGGAAGAACTAAAAGAAAGTTACTGTTTCCTCTAGAGAGTTATTGAGATATTTCCCGTAGAACAGCGTTTTAAAGTCACTTATTATTAACTAGCAGTAATTTGAAGGGATTATGTTTTGGTGGGGGAAGGGAGAGGGACAAAACTTGAACTTCTTTGGTCCTTATCTATCTCAGTTAATTACAAATAGAAAGGAGAACAGGATTTGTTTCTTCCAAAGTAAAACCAGGTTTCCACATCCTCATAAAAACCTGGCAAGAGATAAGTGTTCCCAAGCCTGAACTTTATTGTACTGAGAGCATACAAAAAATTTATTTACCAATTTTTTCTGGCCCTATTTCCCATCTTTTTTCTATTTTCCTCACTTTTCACATTTTAGTTGTTAAGATGACTCTTTTGCCTTCTGTCTGTCTTTGAATGTATTAAGGAAAATAGAAGAGAAGTGTGTTGCTGGTTTTACATGCTCATAAAACAGGCTTTAGAGCCAACAGAAAAGATTGTTCAGACTTTTTTCTATGTTCTGAGTTTTAGGTCTTGAAGGAAGGTGGTGTTCAAGAGGAAAGTGTTTATGAATGCAAATATAGACATTTAAATTTTTCAGGGGATGTCAGAAGGCTCAGAAGGGGTCTCAGTGGCAAGAACTCCCACTGAATTCTAGGGGGATTTGGTTCGCAATTTTTATCAGTGTCTGTGGAAATTCCATCTGTAACTATGTGATTTTGCCATTGGGTTGAAAAATGAATGACACAAGAAGAGCACCCCAGCACAGCTGGAACTGATCCAGATTGCAGTCCTGGAGAGGATAACAGAGTAGTTTACTTGGGCTGTTGCAGCCAAGATAGGAAAAAGATGCAGTGTGCATTGCTTGAATGCCCCTGTGTGCCTGTGACCAACTGTGAAGAAGGCTGGTCACAATGTGGGGACACAGGCAAGAATCCCTGCTCTGCTAGCTCTTAAAAAAGTCTATCTGTGGGTCAAGGCCAATTCTGCTAGCAACTAAACCGAACCAAGTTTCTCATTAATGTAAGCTACTGTTGTAGATAAAATGTTGCTGAAGTACAGCTCAGCTTTCCCTATAAGGTTGAAACAGCGGGTTGTTTCCAATAGCACAAGAAGCACCTTATGTCCACATGCCTTCTCCTCCCTAATGTGTTTTGTTTGCTTGTATATAGTCTGTATTTTGTGATTTCAGAAGACACAGTCTAAAAGCACTTTGCCATAAAGAATATGCTCTCAGAGGTTTTCAGGGATTCCTGGTATTTCTCAGGCTGCTGTGGGAAATTCTTCAATAAATACGTAGAACAGTAAAGTTAGTGTTAACAAAACACTCCTAAGGCAACTCCCCATAGTCACTTCTTAATTTCTAAATAAGCATGCCTTTTGTTGCCTCTCTTTGTGTATGGATTCATGCACAGTCTGTGTGCTGATGCAGATGAGCAGCACTGACACTTTATCTTGCGGCCACGCTGGTGATGCCATGTGTGGGAGTTACTCATGTCGAACAGGGGTTTATGTAATCTCCTCATCCCTGCCCACGGGCTGGGAAAAGAAGGCAGCCATAAGGCAGGGAAGAGATTTATGAATGCTGTGATGTATCTAGGTTTTTGCTGTCACTTTAGGTGACTGCATTTTCTTAATGTGGTACTGGCCTTAACAGCTGAACAAGCAGCAAGAAATAGTGCAGGAAGCTCTTACTTATATTCACTTGTGCTATAAAAACATCTTCTCTTCTTATTGCTTTGATATTATGTCAAACCCATGTCTCACCTGTTGAGCAATTTAACTTGAGTAGTCCATTAGACTATTAGAATTGTCTTTCTTCGGTTTTATTTTGTGTAATTTCACCAACACTGTAACAGATCTGGATGGAAAGGTTATTATAACTCTGTTCAGTGACTTATTATTTTCACCTGACTGTAGTATCTCCATGGATACCTACTTTTAACTGATTTTCAGCTGTTAGACCTGTTTTTACATGCTCTTATTGTGAGTGTAGCAGAACTGAGCTTGGAGATCCACCTGCGATATTGCCCTAACTTTCTCAATTCTCATCATCAATTCTTCTTTCTATTTTTGCCAGTCTACTGTTCAGCTGGATGAAGAGCTTCATAATTTTTTCTCCTATTCAAATGGATTTCTTTTTTCAAGGCTTCTCAATGACTGTTTTGCTTTTTGTAGGCTTTAGAAATTGCATGTCTGAGTGAACTCTGAAATGCAATCAGAAGTCAGTCAGAGGGATGCGATGGACATGGTTCTTTTCTCTCAGTACTGTCTCAGAGAAAACTTATTCTCAGTAGGAAGTTCTTTAGAGTCCTTTCTTTTTGAGTTTTCCTGAAAACAAAATATTAAGGAGAAACTTTCTTCTGCTTAACATTCTGAAACACTCATGTATGAATTTCTCTCTGGTGCCAAAGGTGATTTGTTTAAACACTGATTGATGTATCTGTTCCTTCCCTTCCTTTTCAGAATTCTGATGGATCCACTGTAACATCCTTTAAAATCAGGCTGTGACTTTTGTAAAGGCCCACAACACTCAGAGTATTGATGAGAGTATTGATGTTGTAGCTTTGATGTGTCTTTGTGTTAAAATCCCAATTAAAAATGCAGCCATAATAATAGCACAATTGAATGAATACAAATAACTTGCAGAAATGCCTGTATATGACTCACCAGTTATGGGAGCTGAATAAAGATTGCAGGCAGATGTGAGGACAGAATAACTTTTGAGAACATAGTAAAATTATCTTGCAGAGAAATACACCACACTAATGGCCATGGGATATGAGAAATTGAATCATGATTTCTTGAAGTATTAAAAATAGTTTGCATGGAATAGCAGTAAGTTCAACACAGCTTTTGATCAGGCAGGATGAAAAGTGCTGCTAACATATAATTATTCTGGAGTTTAAAGCAGATGCTGTGCTTTCCATTGAACCTGGAAGAAAAAATACATCTGAATGCATCTAGTGGTCCTTACAGGATGATACCCTGACTGTAATCAGTAGCATTTCCTAAAGGAGAGCACGAGAACTTTATATGCATAAAAAAATACTTCTGCAATGTGTTCTGATCCTGATTTGTTTCAACATCTGCTATCAGTCAAGGGTTTCAGGAATTTCTTTATTCAGTACCACCTGAAATTTGTCTTTGTACTGTTGCACACCATTTCATAGTCCAGTTCGAATACAAGTGTTTAAACAAGTGGCATTTATCTGTATGTGGCAGAAAAGTATGACACAGAACAGAGACATCTTGTCATTTTAGGGGTAGAACCAGTTTTCATGAGATCTGGTTCTGCTGTGAACTTCTCAAGTCAAGACTACAAAATTCAGCCTTTCTGTGCATTTTATCCATAGTAAAATGAGGGTAAAGATACCTTTGATATTTATCTTGCTTATTTTGGGATGTACCATTCTTAACAATGTGATTTTCATTGGGGTCTATAACATTAATGTCATAGAAACAAAAAGTAGTTGGAAATCCAGTCAGGATACAGTACTAGATTTTCTCCTCTCTCTCTCCCTCTAGGTTTTTAGAGTATGGGATGTGCAGACTCTTTCACCACTGCAGGTCTTCTATGAAAATCAAGGGAGTCCTGAAGAGATGAATGCCTTTCCCATGGTATTTGACAATGATCACGGCATGCTTCTCCTGGGTATGTGATTGCAGTTGGTGTATGAGAGCATGCGCCTTCTCCTAGAATCCAATTTCCGTTATGATTACATACAACTGAAATTGAGCACAGGAATAAGTTATATGAGAATATCCAGAATACTGGGAGACAAGGGTATTTGCACATTAAGACTGTTTTAAAGTGGGTTGTATATGGAGCGAATTTGTCTTGAAAATGGTATGAAAATATGCAGTGTGGGAATTAACAGCAGGAACCAAAGGAAATGAGAAAGGCTTCTCTGAAGGCAAGGTGAGCCTCCCATAGCAAAATTAAACTACAGATACTGTTATATAGACTTGTCATTTCTTGGAAGCTGTTAAGCTATTGATCTCCTCCTAACTATTCCTCCAGCACCGCCTCCTGTTGGGAGATGAAACCAGCAGCATGCAATCTCTGTGGAGCCCTCACAAGTATATTCAAACTCCTTATTTAACTCAGTAGCTATAGACAGCCCCACAATCTGAGGTGTCAAAGATGCACTGTCCAACTGATTAGGAATAAAATATTGTAGGAACTCAACCTGGGGTTTCTGGGCTCTGTTTCCTGACTCTGTAGCAGGGAGCCTGGAACCTCTGAGGGACCAGAGCTTCGCAGTTGTCACTAAGGATGTTAGCCTTTTGTATCTAAGGCAGAGACTCTTGAAATCAGCAGGGTTTGTCTGCCCCAGAGATGTAGTCACAAAAAAGACACCTTTGAACTTGTTCTGGGGCTATAGAGGCCTGAGATGTACCAGGCAAATAAAGTAATTGTCTTTGGAGACAGCCTTCTCTGTCCTTGGATTAGGAACAAGGCACAAAGCTTGCAAAGCTTGTCAGATCTGAGAAGATGAATGTGAAACATTTTATTTTCAGTGACCTGGTGGTTTCTACTGAATTTTTTAATCACTTAAGGATACAGATACTATCTTCATTTCAAATTTATGCTAGTGAGATTTTCACAAGGCTTAGCAATGTAGGGAATTTATTCAGGTCAATCCTTGACAAAATGAGGTAACTTTGCCCTTATAAAAAATGGTTCTATAAGTGCCTAAATATTTGTAAAAGTCTGGTCCTAGACTGTTAATGATTCAATTAAAAGTCTAAGTTAATGCCTCCTGCCCCTGAAGAGGGCAAGAGACTGAGGCTATATGTGAGCAAATTAATTCTCATTGCTATGTACCTGGCTTTACAGAGGAGATTTTCACTTAGTAATGCACTAACATTCATAAATCACAGCTCACCTTCATGCTTCATTTGAATATTGCCTTAGCTTTCCTTCTGTGCCTGTTTACAAGCTGCTGGCCTCTGCACCTGGACTTATGCCAAGGATTAGGCCATTTCCTCCTTTGCTCTGTACTCACTGCTTCTCCTCTGCTGGTAGATCAGCAGGGATACTGGGGCAGGGATGCTGGAGCTGCAATGGGAGACTGCATGTGCTCTCTGACTTGAGAGTGCTGTACAGACCCTGTCCTTTCTTTTGTCTTATCGTCCCTGTCTGCCTCTGTCTTTGCAACCCCTCTGATTTGAGAGCACTGTGAGGTGTTTGGAAAATGCCCATGTTCAGACCTGCAGTGCTGTATAAAGGAAGGTACTGGAAAGACAAGATCATTGCCTGCAGATAGAATTGCTTTATCTCTAAAAAAGCAGAAACAAGAATTTATTTGAGTGATGTATCTCCCAGTTAGAGTTTTATGTATTTGGGTTCATTCCATTTCATGCCAGCCAACTCTGGGACTGGAGGATTTATGGGTTCTACTAATTTGCAGTCAGGAAGTCAATCTCACCAAAAGTGGGCAGGGAATTGTGTAAGACAGGTAAACACTTAGCCATTGTGTGACTGGTGCTTTTTGGGCACTGTATGTGAATGTTTTCTGCTTCAGAGAACAAGTATTCTCAGAAATCTGACAATATTCCCTATCCTCTTCAGAAGAACTCATATGAACCCTATGCTTTACATAAAATTTTTTAATTTCCAGGAAAAGTAATTATGCACAAAATGTATATATTCTCACTTCTCTCACCTTTTGTAGGTTCAGATGTCATTGATATTTATCCCCTAGCTAGTGTGATACAAGATTCAAAAGAATTGCCTCAGACACATGAGAAAAGCCTCAATGTTCTGCTTTACAACAGGGCTTTTCACCAGATTCTCAGCATTTGCACTGAGTCAGTACTGAAGGTGAGTGTAAGTTGCCACCCTTTATACTGAAAAATAAGTCACTGCTTTTTTATTTGGAATAAGTTATCAGGGAATTTTGTACGTTATTAGTATTTATTATTCAAAGTGTTGGGTTTGTGGCTATTTTTGAGGTCCAGAGAAGTGGTACCCATGAACCCTATTTTAATTCCAAAGATCTAGCTTTTCTTTTTAACAATGCGACAGTAATCATAAGAGGTACTGAGAGCCTGTAGTTTTCACCCACTGTTGGTACATTAGATGGCAAAATTTGTAGGGAGAGGTTGCATCTTTTATTGGGTCAGCTGGTGATGCGTGGCATTCCTGTGGAGAAAGGCTTATTTGTGTAATGGTTTGTTCAGTTTATACTCTCTGTAAAGATATTATTTCTCACTGTAAACCCTGCCTTCCTTAGACCACAATGGCTACAACACCATTACAGTTACAAGGTAATTTGGGGCACTTGGTACTGCAGGAAATCTGATTCCAGACAGTGCATATGAAATCAGTGGCTACTTCATAAATCCAGTTGAATCTGAGCTATCCCACTACAGTGACCAAATTTTGTACTGGTATTTCATTATAAGGTGTGCTTAAATTTCTAAAACAATTCAATAATGATCAGAGATAGTTGTTTCTACATATTTGGATCAAATGTTTATGAAAAGCCTCATTTCTATATTCTGCACAGAAACTATAACTCAAACAATTCTTTCTAGTTAGATTTCTTTGCTTTTGCACGGTAAAAAACCTTTATATTTAATACCAGTCTCTCTGACTTAACACAGGTCTTTATCATAGCATACATAAGAAATAGAGCTTCCCCTTGCCTGGGTGGCTTCCCTAGAGAGAGGGTCATTTTCAGGGAAAATACACTGGTGTTTCAGTAAAAAATTTTGCTATTGGCAGTAATTTCTCCTATTACAGTAGAACACATTGTGTGACTAATTTTAGAGGATGTGTTAAAAATAACTATCATATTATTTTTTCAGGTTTGGGACCTAGAAACAGGATCTCAAATATATCAAATAGAAGATGCACATGGGCCAAATACTGAAGTGACCTGTGCAGCCATTGAAATAAATGGGGTTTATCTTGCTACTGGGGCATGTGATGGTAAAGCAATTAAATAATTACTACCTTTTTTTTTACCTTTACTACTTTTTATTACCTTTTTTAAAAAAAAATACATATTACATCAGCAGACAGAACTCTTTGCCTTGACTGTCTCAGTGACAGAATTAATTTTGATTGCACAGCTGTCAGTCTGTAGAAGTGGGGATGTGTGTCTTGGCTAGGTTCTATTTGATAGTTGGTTCACAGAAAGGTGATTTTTGGCTGCTTGGGCTCTGGTTCTTTTTTAGCCTGTTACTCTCTGAAAGACTGTCTTCAAAGCTCTTGGTCTGAAAAGTTGTTTCCTCATAAGACTTAGGAGTTAGATCTATAACTAAATGGCTGCAGAGAAAGAATGGAAGTTTTTAAATTTTCTAGTCTCTAAGCTCAATTCTATAGTGTCTGCAGACATTGAACACTAGAAGATATATATAGATATATAGATATAGATGATATAGATATAGATATAGATATAGATAGATAGATAGATAGATAGATAGATAGATAGATAGATAGATAGATAACCTGTATTTTTTATGTCTGTTATTAAGAGTGCATGAGTTTTAGGTAATGTGACAAGACTTCTCCAATACACAAGTGCACACTGAATTGTGCCGGAAGCTTTAATAATTTTATGATCTGTCAACATGAAAGAATAATTCTTCTTACATTAAAACGTTCAAGAGTACACGCCTGAATTATTAAAATGTGGAGAATATATGAGAGCTGCCTCACATGAAGAGGAGATGATGGCTTTTTCCACACAGCATACTGGCTAATATTCCTTGCTTCTACTTGGGAGCAGAGACTGCACCCCTTATGGATCTTAAGAGCACAACAGAAGGTGAATGTTGTCGAGTCTTACAAAAGGGAAGTCACATATAATTAATTGCTTTACTGAAGAAAATTCCGTAGCTCCTTCTCGCCACCAGCTCTCTGGGACAAATCCAGCAATCAAGTCCCTCTGCTCATTGCTGTCTTTTAGAACCCAAAGTCTTCTGCCGGATAGCCCACACTCTGATTGCTCTCTGGTAATGTTACTTAGAAACTCTAAGAAGTAAGATAAGCAGAAGTCTTTTATCCTGGGCTGAACAAAATAATAGACATGGAAAAAAAAGTGGAAAAATTGAGAGGGTAGTGATGTTTTCTGGTGTTTTGTCCGTACAGCTGCTTTGCTAAGAAACACACACTGTTACAAATTTTGAAAGACCAATGACCTAGCTCTTAACCTCAAATTGGATTTTCTCTTTCTTTCTCTTTTCCCTGTTTGATCCTATTTAAGCTTGTGAATTTGCAGCACAGATTATTGCTAAAAGTTCCTTCCCTTTTCTTCATTTTTGTCATCCCTGTGTAGGAACAGTGAAAATTTGGGAGTTTGAAAGTGGGCAAGAAGTTAAAGCCTTGCCTTTAGCGCAACGCAGCAAAGATGAGCATCGTGTGCTGAAGATAGTGTATCTGAAGGCTGATGAGGGTCAACATGCAGTTATTGTTTTGGAGCAGAGAGGGAAGATGAAAATCATTCAGGTTTTTCAAATACGCTTCCTTTTTCTCCCCTAATTTCATTTGGTAGGCCCTCATTTTTGAGGTAAAATAGGACTTTTTATTAATTAGTAGATAAACTTTTAGAAACTGTCAAGGAACAATCTACTTTTTCGATGTAATCAAATTAGCTTTGTGCCTAGTGTTAAAATGTTTAGTAGTCCATTGCTGGTTTTCAGCATTCTTATAATTTTTTCCTTGAGATTGCTTTTTCATTTGTGATTGAGGTTTCAGTAGTTACAGATCCTTTAAGGTAACAGCTTTAAAATATTGATGTTGCTACTACAGATGGTGTTTAGTCTATTTAAAGAGCTTCTAAAGATAATATTCTGGTGAAAAGATCAATTATTTTATGTTTGTTTAAAATTAATACATTAAGACAGTGGATTCTTAGTAACTGATACAAAGAAACAAGGCAGTAATAAATCAAATTGACTTGCTTGGCTTGATTTTGAGCATTTACTCTGTGTTCGCTTCAGCTAAAACTAACAGGATGCATTTGCAGATAACAATAATTATGGCTTAATTTCTCAGACAAACCATGTTCCTCAAATTGGAATGTTTAACTTGGGACAAAATTCTTGTGAAACTTTAAAGCCGCTATGTGCAAGGGAGAAAATGTGGTTTTAGACAGATGATGTATTAGAAAAACCCGAATGTACAGGCTCTCATCTCAGTAAATAATTTTTTCTTTTGAGCGTCCTGCTAATGAAAAGCTGCTTTATACAGGGTTTGCTTTTCTTAGTCAGACTTTTTTGAAATACTGCATCACACCACTTGCTCATCAGTGTTATTACTGAAACTGTTAAACAATCCCTTAACTGTAAATGGTGTAAACATATTCCTTGACAAACAAGTTGGTGAGGAGTTGAATCTCCTGCAAGTCTTTATGAAGCTGAGTACATTAATGCTGTTTCACATACTCGCAGAACATTTTTCCACAAATATTTCTGTGATAATGAGAAATACAGGTTGTTTTTATTAGTAGTTTTTTAAAGGCTCTAAATACAGTAGTTAGCAAGGTAAACTGGAGTAGCAGCCCAAAACAGTTCATCCTTTGCAGGAGTCTACTAAAGATCTCTCGATTTTTAGTCCTTCCCTAAAGATATTTCTTGTTTGAAAAAATAGCATAAGATTTACTAAAATCTTAATTATTGCTTCATTCTGCAGCTCAAGACATCTATGAAAACACTAGCAAACCTAAGGAGCTGATTTCAGTAACACTTCTCAAAATGGACAGAAATATCAATGTTAGAGCAGGAACTAGATACTGGAGTGAATTTGTTACAGTTGAAAAAGCATCAAAGTAACTCCCAGTTGCCTCTAGGCACGATGGGGAGGAATCAGTGACTCAGGGCTATAGCTGAGCCGTAGCTTCTCTTCTCACACAACTGGAACAACCATCACTTTTGCTGGATGTTTTGGTAGATATGAAATGGAGAGTAACAATGTTAATGAAATAAGCACCTATAACTAAAGAGACAACTTACTTTAAGGAGGTAGTTAAACTGAGTGAAATCAATAGCTCTGAGCTCCACAGCTGCACAGCTTCTAACATAACAGCAAGTAATTTAAAGTGAGCTGGAATATGTCTGGATGAAGCTTCAATTTGCATTTTAGGCATATCCTAGTTAGTACCGGTAACAGTTTTTGTAATTTGTCACAGAATACAAGCTTTTGATACACACTTGCTGTAATTATGAATAGAGAAATCCTTTCCTTCCTCTTTTATTAAGTCTGTTATTTTAATAGGGTGACTCAGCTCAAGCAGATCTATATGTCACATGGGTGCTCCCTGAGGTAGTGCCATTTCCACGAAGGAATCCAGTTGTGTATCTGTCACTGAAGCCTGGCTCCTTAAAAACACAAGATTTTTTCCCAGAGATTCGGCTTCTGTGTAACACCAGTACTCTGAAAAATGATACAGAGGTGAGAAACACTTCAAAGTTTCACATCATTCATCACACCATTTACAGAAGATTGGAAAGTAAAATGTTTACTGTGCCCTCAAGGATTTCATGTTTTAGCAGCAGGACAAGAACCAAATAATTATTCCCCACTGTGGTCCCTTCCAACTTTACACATTGTATAGTTCTGTGATTCCAAACTTTTCAGTACACTGAAATAAATACACAAAATTAATTGTGTAAGAAAGTGACTGTTTCTAAGGGCCATATCTTCCTAAAATTCCGTTGCATGATTTTCACCATAATTGAGGAATTGCTCTGAACATAAACTTCACATTCCTGTACAATATAGTAAGTTGAGGTTCTCATATAAACACTTCTAGAAATGAGATGTCTTTCTTACTGTAGCTAGGCTGACCTTTAGTAATAGTGGCACGTAAAGATCAAGCTGAGTATCAGAGTGATTCCATTTTCTCTTCTTATTGCTTTGATAAAATAAAATGTCAAATTTATGTTTCAATTTATGTTTCATTTAACTTGAATAGTCTGCAAGACTTAAGTCCTGTCTTGTAAAATTTCACGAACATTGTAACAGATGTGGATGATGTTTATGGAAAGGTCATTAAATCTCTGTTCAGTGACTTCTTCCTTTAACTTGATTAGAGTATCTCCACAGATACCTACTTTTGATTAATCTTCAGCCCTTTACACATGTTTTCACATGCTCAAATTGCAACTGTGCTGTAAACAGCAGGTCAGGTTGGAGGCCCCCGTCCTCTGCAGCAGAGAGTCTCCCAATTCTATCACTCCCTACATCCCTCTGGTGCTTCTATGTAGCTCAAATACAATAGTATTAAAATAGCATCCAATATGCAATTGTTGTAGACACTGTCAATTTAGGTGTTTTGTTAGATTAACAGTTAAAACATTTCACTGTCTGTAGTGTTCTACTCTTTCTCCTGCTCAAGTTTTTCTTTTAATCTTCTTTGTAGACTTTTATATCTTCTGTGGAAATTAAATGTTTTGATGTTTTAAAAGTAGACGGATGCAGACTGATAGCTACAGGAAGTGCAAATGGTGAAATAAATTTATGGGATTTTGAATCTGCCTCTGTGAAATGCCTGTAAGTATTGCTTTCATGCCTTTTGATCTCCAGTATGTCATACAAACTTTTCAAATGGCATACTGGAAATTACAATATGCCCAAATATAAAGGGTGCTTTACAAGCAGGAATTAAAGTAGCAGTTTATGTGGGCCCTCCTCCCTCCCATTTCAAATTACTTTGCTAGCTAGTCCTGACATTGCAGGTAGGAGAAGTGATCAAGAGAGTCATTTGGGAAAGGGATGATGTAATTAAAAATAGTGTTTTAACATAACTCAGCACTGCCACTGAAGGAAACTCTCACTATATAAATCACTCTAGTCATTTACTAGGGGCTGCTACTGAGCTGTAGAAACATCCCTGTTCTGGAAGTTTTGTGTTTGGGAGGACATGTGGAAATAATGCTACTTCAGACGATAATGGCAGATGTTCTACATTATTAGTATCTCTGTCACTGTCCATACCCAGAAGGCTAGAAGTCACATTCAATGAGGAGAGAACTGATGTGATTTTGGAGGTTTGAGAGTAAAGATCTTTCAGAGAAAGTGGCAAAGAGTGAGTGTAGGGTAGTTCCAGATATTGTTATGCCAAATAAGCTGCTACATCAGTAAGCTGAACAATGGTAATATGTCTGGTTAGACTGAGTGGGTCAGCATGGCAGTGTTCCTGTGTTAGTGAATGAATACATGCGTTTTAAGTCCATACAAAGTCAATATTTAACTATCCAACGCAAGAGTTTCTCTTCATCCTTCATATGTAAAATTGGCGAGTTTGTGCCAAAGTGAGCCGAGTTTTCTCTACCATGGAAAATAATCAAAGCTTAACTGCAGTTCAGACAGTTGCTCTTCCTTTGTATTTGCTTCCTCATATATGAGGCAGCCAATTTGTGTGGATGCATGGAAGACAGGAAAGCCAATGCTTTGTAAGTAGAGTACTTTACCCAGGGTTCGCATGACTGTTTGAGTGCCAGGAAAAAGGTACTTTTCTAACAATAACTTAGGTAGTTAGCTTCATCATAAGATTTTTCACTTTTCTATTATATACTAATCCTCAAGAAAATACTTGGCTGAATAAAATTTTCATCATTCACCTGTTTTGAATGATGAACAGGTACCTGTTTTTCCTGGCACAGGCACATTTTGTGTGTCATCTCCACTGACATTAATCCATCATAACTGATTAACTGCTTCTGAAAAAACTGTCTAAAACTTTAGGTGACATGCATTCTGGGAAATTAAAAGTTTAGTTTGTTTTAATTACAAGTTAAATGTGAAACATTTTCTAGAACAATACACAACCTATTTGACATATCCTGTACAAATATCTTTGTTTTCAGGCGTAAAACTAATGAAGACAGCCAGCGCTCTGGAGTCAATGCCATATTATTCCTTGTACATAGTGTTTTCTCTTCCAGGTAACACTTTGCATTTTATCTTCCTTGGGGACAGGCACAGTTGGGATTTTGTTGTAGTAAAATGATGTAATGTTTCTCCAAGATAGCTTATTTAAATTGAGATTTTATTTGTATTTAATCAATTCAAGTCCATACAGTTAATTAACTTTCCCATCCTTAAACTTTCATAATGCCTGTCAAACCATATGATATGTTCTTTTTCCCACTCAGCTCTCCTTTTTTCCACTAAATGACCTCATAGGTCTCAATTCTCTTGAAGAATTCAACAGATACTTTTGCCAGGTGTCAATTTTCCAGTATACCATAGCTTCTTTTATCTCTGTGAGGTAATTGTGTGGCAGCAGGCTTTTTCTTTATTTTAAACTTGATAAAATCTTCCTGCTTTTAGATACTCTCAGCAGAGAGTCAAGCACATCAAAGTGTGTAGCCACAAGTTTCCTCTTAAAACAAGCTGGAAGCTTCCATAGGTTGGTAGTGTTGGATGAAAAGGATCATTTTAGCCAAATATGCTCATTTTGAAAGAATGGCATTGCACCCGTACATCACTTCAGAAACTCTTGTCTTCCAATGGATACGCAAAGGCAATGGTAGCCATAAGAACTCAGAATGGCTTAAATACTTATGCAGCTTTAAGATTTTATCAATTAGACAGCTTTTTTGCTCTTGTGAACCATAAAACTGGTTTATGGTCTTACGTTGTTTTAAAATCTTCAAGTAGCTTATGCTACTTGATATCAATGCTACTGAATTGAACATAAATTCTCTTTTTGACATTATAACTTAATGAATAATTTTAGAAATCATAGGTAAATTTAAAAAAGGAGTGATTGAAATTCATTAATAGATTTTTTTATAACTCAAGATTAAGTTTTTACTGTGCTTAAACAGGAGGATCCTACAATGACTTGGAAAATCGTATGGTCTTAGAATGTTCTGTATTTGCTTTGAAGATACCTGGATACATTTCACTGTGATCATACACACGCACACACAAAAATGTTCAAGCATGATAGCAAGTCTGTAAAATCAAACACTGAAAATTACAAAGTTATGGCCACCTGCCAAATTTAAGTGGACTACCCCAGCTGCATACTTTCTAACTATTCCAGTTATTCAAATACTTCTGCCAAAAACAGAGCAGATGTGACACTGCTGTGAGTTATGTGGCAAGAACCACTTATTAACACAGTCAGAACTTTTCTTGACTCAGAAACAAAATCGTTGAAGATCACATCCATTTTCTTTCCTTTTCTTCCACAAAACCTCATTATTCAGAGTTTTCGTAACAAATTGAAAATAAGCTTATATAATTAATTGAAAACTATTTGCAGAGAAAGTACTGTGTAAAATGAAAGGGAACAAGCCATTGGCATGCAGTTAATTTTTCCCTTTCATGCCTTAAGGATGAATACCAATGTTACTTTTTATTTACTATGGATTTCATTTGCTCAAAATTCCTGCCAGCAGAGGTTGGCTGTGTAATATGCAAATAATGCCTAGTTACTTTAAAAAAAAGGATGAAACCAATAACCCTTAGTCTAATCCATCTAATCAATTCAAGTACTATTTTATTATGCTTTTTAATGCTGGATGATGTTGATTTCCAGATATCAAATGGTACCTTCAAGAATGTCAGTGATCTTCAATAATTTCTTTCACACAGGAAAAGAAGTTCCCTGTCCTCTACTACTACTGTGAGGAGTGATGCCAGTGCCATTCCAGAGCACAAGAGAAGTTCTTTGGACTTACAGGAGGTGGGTATGGTGGTTTGATGGACTTGGTAGCATTCAAAACAAATTTCTGTTTTCTCTTTTGTTTTGCTTTTAAAATATTGTAGCTTACTAAAATACCTCCATAATACCATCCACAAAACTAAATACCAAGAATTATGAAGAAATTAACTTTGTTTAACTTTGTTAAACTGACTGAGGTGGTGAATTAAGAATACATTGTCAGTCAGCTGGCTCTGTGACGCATGGAATAGCTGATTATCGAAATGTTTGTCAGATGCTTATCACTAGCAATTCAGACTTTCAAATGGGGGTATAGAAGGATTCAAGGGGGAAGGTAAAATAGACAAATCATGAAGTACTTGAATAAAAGCAGAACCACTTCTACATTGCAGCCACACTTGCTTGGATACATTCTTTCAAATGAAAGTCTTTCTTTTTACCATCAATGTGCCAGTGTCTCAATCTATATATTTTTGCTAAGGATAGCATTATGGTTTTTGTGACACTTTTTGCCCTTCTTTGCCATAAGGACATGCCATACTTGCAGAACAACGAAACGTAAGTAGGCAAAAAGAGGAAAATCCTGCCACCTCTCAGATTCTTACCGGCATGTTGTTTCAGCAGAACATGGCACTTGGATAGATTCCCAAGCAGACACTGGCTTAACTGCCATCTGTAGACTAAAGTATCCAATACACTGTGCTGTGTCCTCATTAGAATAACAAATGAAAGATGATTTGCAGCTTTTAAAAAGGTCTCTGAAAGTCCCATACATCAAGCCTTACATATCAATGTGTAGGATGAGATTGAAGTGACTTCTCTTCTGAGATACTTCAAACACTCGCGGCTGCAGAGTTTTCCCTGCCTTATTTGACTTGGCAATTTTTGACGTCAGTGTACTGATTGCTGTCGGCCTTGGGGATCTTCAGAAGCCTATGTGGCAAGGCACAAATAAGGGATTGTGAAAATTCTCTTACTGAAAATGCAGACATGAGTAAATGTTTATATATGAATTATATAATATATATATATTTATTTATACATGTATTTATACACTGTTAATTTTTGCACAAGGCAGTAACAAGACTATATGCATGGTCTGAATGAAACTCAGAGATCTAGGTTACATTCACGTGATTGTAAGTGATTGACTGCTTGTCTTAAGAAATTAAGGCTATTCAGCCAAATTTACATTTAACATGCTCCTGAATTCCCATTAGTCTGGTTTGTGATTTGTTCATTTGTTATTTTGATTCTCTTCAAAAAGAATGTTTCTTGTTTATAGTCAGTGGAAATTGGAGGAATATTTGAATACTCCAAGTAAAAATGTAAGTTCTTAAAATAATTTCAACTAGTGAACTGATCTGTAGTTACACCCAAATTCCACTTCCTAATTCTCTTACGTTTTATTCCTTGCTTTTAGGAAAATGTGAAAAGTGATGAAATTAATACTGAAATAAAAACAGGTATGGAAAGATGTTTTTCATTATTTTGATGTTGATCCATGAGTTCTGCCCAGATTATTGTAGAAACTGAGTTTGTCATTTTGTCTGGCAAATTGTGTTTAGAATAACTGGGATACCTTTGGTATGTGGATGACAGATCTCATCATCTTCTGCTCCCTCCTGATTTGCAGTTATTTCCCGAAAGCCAGGCCAGGATCCAGGATGTGCAAGACCTTAATTGCTTTTTTCTCCAAGCAGACCTGATAACACTTTCAGAGTTTGGGAATGTCAACTATACACACTTTTCTTCTATATAAATATTCAAGCAATGCATTATTGAAATAATATAGCAAGAGCCAACTTGAGTCAAGCATCAGTAAATGGCCTCACAGACAAAAGCTTCAAAACTAGGTGGAATTTTAGAAAGAAAAATCTTTATTATAGTTTATGTCCTTAAAAAATCATAATCAAGAGAGGGCCTAGTGCTTGAGGTAAAGTTGTGCAAATGAGTTGGTAAATTTGCAAGAAGTAAATCCTCTAGATTCTTCTGAATCTCTTAGAAATCCTCTGCTTAAATTCTTAAATTGGGAAAGCAGAATTTCCCAATAATAAGAAATTTGATCATCTGCAATATGGATTTAAGATCAAATTATTTGGGAAAGAAAGCACGCCCTAAAATCAGAATATTCTTAAGTCTTGTAGCTGCCCAGTGAAATAGACACTCATGTTAGGTCTTGCATCCACTGAATGTCTGTTCATGGACCTTCATGGGACCTGCCAGCATCTCCAGCTCTGGAAAAGTCGCAGCAGAAACTCAAAAAGGTTCTCTGTGACCACCACCTTGCATTTAGCAGAAGTTTTCAACTGGAGAAGTATAGAAATCTATGATTACAGAATTGTTAAGTGTCGTTTCGTTATTAAGTTTCATTGCTGAATTCATTCTTATCTCTAGAAGCCTCATGCAGAGGCTGCACATCTGCCTGGTAGCTGTCCTGATGACCACTATCCTGCACTTCTCCTCCACTCTCACTTGTGCTTGCAGTTTCTGTAAAATCTATGTCTCTCTTCTAAATAAGGTTCCCCTGCATCACAGGGCAGTAGTTTTTGCTGGTTTAGATAAGATAATGAAGATTGTTCCAATTTCTTTTCAGTTGTCTTTATCCATACCTCTAATGTTTTTAGAGTAATGCCATCTTGATGATGGACTTTATTTTCAAATTTAATTCTTTTTCTAGTGTTATGTAATTTCTGTGCATTGAAAAGCAGTACTAAAACCTTTTGAGAAAATATATGATCATTTGTGTTCCAAAGCAGAAGAAACAACTAGCAGTAAGAACGCCCCAAATCCGAAGATGAATGTACAGTTGTTGAAGGCTAAAGCGGGACAATCACCTCTGCTAGCTTCTGCTCATGAAAGTAGCTGTATCCGCCTATGGAGTATTCAGGTAGCCAACTCTTTGGGAAGGGACTGGAACATTGAGAAGATAGTTCCACTAATCTTTGGGAAATTGCTCTTTAACTAGCAATTGCAACAGCAGATATTTATTGCATTTTTTGGTTATCAATTTCTTCCATGGACACAAATTAGTTTTGCTTTAGTAATCGTAGCAGGGCTTAATGGCAAGTGGAAAACAAAGAAACATGATTTGAAATAATTATAACAAACTGACTCTATGTGAAAGTCTAGAATTTGATTTTTCACCTACAACATTTACCTTCTAAGAAAGGGTTATAGGCAAGGCAGAGTGTCCTACTCTCAGAAGAGGATAAATATGTCTGGAAAATTGTACAAGCCAGCTAGCACTAGTAGGGTTACAAACCAGGAGAGAATAGTGTCCTAACACATAATGCCTACAACTGTTAGGGGCTTGAAAAGCCAGTCATGCAACCGAATGGCAAAGGCTTATTTGTCATATCACCTCAGATCTATAAGACTCTTTTCCAGAAAACGTGTTACTCTAAATAAGATACCCAAAGTAAATGCAGCAAGAAGGGAAAGTACCATGATGTGATTGGTTGATTGGTAATATTGGTCATTGTGGCAGACTGTGATCCTAATAGGTCAGCCATGTAAGGCTTTAAGAGGAATCCCTGCTAAAGCAAGTCATGGGAAGAATTTTTCAGAAAGATGGTGGGGTAACCTTGCGGATGTTTTATGCAAAAATGGAAAATGATGGTAAACGTATCCAAGTAAAGTAGGTGTGAGCTTTGTTTGGTTTTGTTTTCTTCATAGTTGATATATTAGTGTGCTTAGATTCCTATAGGAATCTCCAAGTTCATATGCCAGCAGTGTCATCACTGGAATGATTGTCATCATCATTACCTGGATGACAAAATAAGAATCTCCTTATCAGCAAGACATTCTGCCTCACGTCCTCCCAATCCTGAAGAGGCAATAATGGAGAAAGTCTACTCAAAAAATAGGACAGACTGGTGAAGGAGATATCATGGGCCCATTTGCAGCAAAAAAAATTTCAGTAGCAAATGAGGGGCATACTGATGTTATTCCATAGCAAATGAGGGGTAAGTGGTGAAGTAGGGGTAAGTACAACTAGACTGATTTGCCTAAAGAATTAAATAGCTTGTCCTTTTGATGTACAAGAGACAGCAATCCGGAAGAATGTACCACAGCTATCTTTGTCATTCAGTAGATTTAGGAATTTACCTTCTTAGCAACTTTCTGAATAGATATGAGTTCAGTAATGTTGAATAGATAAAATCAATGGCACTCAAATTCTGATGAATTATTATTTTTAATGTAGGTATTATAACATAAATATGTGAGGTTTATTTATTTGTTTGTTTGTTTGTTTGTTTTAGGGAAACTTAATGAAAGAACTTTTGCCATTTTCGGAACATCCCTCAGGTCCTCTGACAGCACTGTGTACAGACATCTTCACTAAAATTCTTTTGACAGGCAGTAAAAGTGAGCAAACTTGTTAGTCATTCTGTTCAGGACAGTCAGTAGGACAAGAAAATATCATGCTGTAAATGTGCCAGAAATGTGGAAATGAAGATCCAAGTACTGCCAGATTTTTTCCATCAAAGCTATAGTTAAATAATTATAAAAGGTGTTTTGTTTTATAAAAGGATGTTATATTAAAGTTTAGTGTTATAGTGTTATCAGTAGAATTGTTTCCATAGAAGACATTAAAATTTTCTTCATTCACATGCCCTGCATATACTTTCCATCTAAATTATTATATTAATCCTAAGGGCAAAGATTACTGCTAAATTTCAACAAAATTTTCAGTTCCATGGTAATAATACTAAATAAAAAGTTGTAGCTTGGGCTGTACCAAGAGCTATGATTCAAACACTGATATGGAGTGCAGAGTAATGGCTCCAGCAGTACACTGCTGTACAGGAAAAGCACTTGTTTTTGCTATCAGCTCATTGCTAGGCTTTTAATTTCACATGAAATCTGGCTTTCCTTTGGCAGAATGTTTAAAAGTTTATCTGCTGTCTGATTCTTCTTCAAACCTTTAGAATCACCTTTAGATGGCAATTTTCCATCTCTGTGTCTGTCATTATGTGTCACTTTTCTATTAAAATACATATTAGAACTGTTTTCTGCCAGCTTCCTGCTCTTATGTTGTCAGAAATTGGATGGAGCAAGGGATTTTTTCCCAATTTGTTTCAAAATTGAGCAGTAGTTTGACTTTTATACTGAAAATGATGAGGAGTTTCCACTCCTCTCTGATTCAAATGAGTAAATGAGTTCAGAAAGGCAGAATGCACTGAATAGGATTTTAATTAATTGTGGAAAAGTATCCGCCCTACCACCTATTTATTTGATACTCTCCCTTTGCCTTTTTGTGTCACTCTATTTGCTTTTCATGCTTTCCACACTCTTCTCTTTTATCTGCAGTGCTGCTACCAATTTCCTTTTCCCACTACAGATTTTTCCTTGCTAGGAAAAGGTCAGCTTCTCTGCCTGCCTCCTCCCTTGCATGCAAATGTACAGTCCTAGAAATCAGATGTGACTGGTATGAAAGCTGGAATTACACAAAATATTCCTCTGTCTTGTAGTAGAAATGAGAAATAAGAGGGAACTTCATCAGGAAAGAGGGAGCCTAGGCAGGAAACAGAGCAGTTGTGGGTGATAAGGAAAGTAGTTCTTTGATTCTAGTTTCACATGAGCGCACTAAAAGGTTGTAAAACATTAAGCGTTCATTATGAATGCAATTAATTAAAATTTGCCCATTTTACTAAGATTGAAAACCAGTGTAATCCCCAGGAAGCTCTCATACCTCAGCTGTGCAATAGACAACTGTCTTGACAAGATGGTTCTTATTTTTCACTCATATAATTTAAAGAAAAAACTTGACCTTACTTCCATTTCAAACCTATCCGGTTAATGACACATTGCTCACAACTAGCATATGTGTTTCTTTGTGTATTAATGAACAGTCCATTATTTCTACTCTGTGCTTGACAATGAGATAGTTATATTCACTGTAAACTAACTGATCTGTGTTCTCTGCTTCATTCTGCCCAGTGTCTACTGAGAGTAAATGGCAGCAACAAGTGAAGGTTTAGCACTAATAAACTTACTGATGTTTTGCTTTCTCCTTTCTCAAACAGAGGGACATATTATTCGCTGGAACATTGCCTCATTCTTAGAAGATTCACAAAATAAAAAAAATGTAAGGAAATATCGTTCAGATCTTCTTAACTTGAACAGTACACTCAGACAAACAGAAAAAAAAATTAATTCAGAGCTCTACAGGGATAAAAATGTTTTCTGCATATAGAGATCATGTTTTGTGCTTGAAATAATAACTTGATGGTGTGAAAAAAAATAGAAGAACATAAGTAAAGTGGTGTTAGCATTATTTCATTGTGTTCAAAGAAGTTATGTTAAGAATGAATATATCCATGTCCCCTGAGTGGTGTTTCTACCATATGCCATTTGCAGGCTGTTTCATGGAGGGATTATTTTTTCTCCTCTTCTAATTTTCAGAAAGACATGCTGATAAATCCACTAAACTAGCAACCACGGTGGGATACAGAACTGCCTCAAATGTGGTTATGTTGCTTTTTTTCCCTCAGGAAATAAAGGAGGAGCTCTGCTGGAGGGCACATGCTACTAAAGTGGTTGACTTATTTATTGAAGAGGAGAAAAATGTGGTAGTGACAGCATCCACTGATGGTTCAGTCAGGTATAAAATGACTAACTGGTATGGCAAATCAGTTGAGCTATCTTGAAAGTTCCTTTTCTTGCTGCACTTGTATATAGGCTAGAACTTATGTAAAGTAAAACACTGGATGCGTTTTCTGTTCTGTACCTGAAAGAGCTGGTTTTAATGTAACACTTCTCAGGAAGTCAGATCTTTTGCAGACTGTCCTTTTCTTTCAGGCTTTGCTTTACTTTGAACGCATAGGTAATGGCTACATAATTTTAAAAATTACCACCTATTCTAATCCTGTTTTAGCTTTCAATACTTGTTAAATTGACATGGATCCTAAGCATGGCATCTAATCAATGTGTATGCAATTAGACCATGGAAGCTTGAAGATACTTCATAGACAACTATAATTCCTTCTTGGCTAACAAGTACATGTGAAGGGGTTTCTTTTGGTTTTCTGGAAGTATCAACAAAGAAATTTTGTGTAGATCCTGCCCTGGTGGCAGCACTTTTCTACAGGACCAAGTCAGGACTTTGGTACATTTACTCCTCAGTGTCATAAATACAAACATGAACTGTTTGTTTTCTGTTTTTTACAACAACTTTCTGGATCTTTTTATTATTCTCGATTATTGAAATTGTAAAAATAATCTCATTGATGTTTTTTATGACTAGCACACTGAATCCTAGAACAGTGCTGCAGAATTTGATAATATACACAG
This sequence comes from Rhagologus leucostigma, assembly GCA_013397725.1. NCBI lineage: Eukaryota > Metazoa > Chordata > Aves > Passeriformes > Rhagologus > Rhagologus leucostigma. The sequence goes on along the minus strand of VZTD01004412.1, from coordinate 3,560,789 downwards.
ATATTGTCTCACTGCTGTTCCACTTCTAAAAATATCCATTTTTCTTTTCTGTCCTTTGGCACTGCTTCTACTATGTCTGTAGGCTTTGGCATGCCATGACTGGATACTATTTTGGTTACTTTGGACAAGCCAGGAAGTTTGAATTATCAGATACCAGTCGGTTGATTTTGCCTTCTGATGTTAATAACTTTCCTGCTATAATTAAAGAGGAGAGCAAACATATGGAAAAGAAGAAGGTTAAATATCCTCTCATGCTGGACAGAGCCAAGTAAGATCTCATACATTTACATACTCGTGTGATTGGGGGAACAGGTTTGAAAAGATGCTTTCAAAACACCCTTCATCTGAAGGTCAGAAAAAAATCAGTACTATGTGTTATTCAGAAAAATCTTTTTTAAAGATGCTTTTTGACCCAGTATGGATAAATCTTTTCATTTTTATGATTTGGTGACAGTCAGGATTAGGTGATGTTCAAGGTTTGAACTCAGTAATAGTGATGACTAGATACTTGTCTGAGCTTTTAGCCTAATTAGAGGTGGTATATTATATATGCTGTTCAGATTAGCAGCCTGTTACCTTTTGAATTCCAAATGTTGCTATATTTCTGGGATCTCCAAAAATTTATTGAAAAAGCTTTATGTGAATAGTTCCAACCAAAACACAAATCCTTCTAGAAGAATTTAATCTTTCAGTTTAAAAAATGGTCATCTTAAATTTGCTGGGATGTTATGGATACATTCACATACATGGGTAATGGATTCTCAGATCATGACATTGTGAAACTGGCATAAATGTGTGTTCAATAGCAGTGTTGAACTTCTCTTCTAGGTAGAGTTCTCAAGAGATATGGGTTAGTTACAAGTCAAGTCAGAGAGCCTTGGCCCTTTAGTTTAAGTCATACTTCTAGTCCTGGAACTCTCTGGTTCATTAATTAGTGGGTTGACCAAGTGAACATAAATGCTGAGTAAGGCATCTTCAGAGGCAATGCACACAGTGTCTTAAGTAACAAAGCAATCCAAATCTGGAAAAAAGTTACATCAGGGCTTAAAAAGTCATGCATTCGTTAGTGGTAAGGTTTCATATACCAAGTCCATTCTTAGGCTGTCTTTCAACCAAAGCACTTTGGGAGAATGGAAAGTCTCTAAGGTGCTTTACTGTTACCCCATTCAATTTGGTATCCTGCTAATAATTATTATTCCATGGAGTTCTTACTAATATGAGTAGTGTCACTCCAGTCAGAACAGTAACTCATCAATACACAGAAGTGCTTGGCTGTGTTTGAAGGACTAACCCCTATAGTTCTTCTGAATAGTCAGCAGCTAGTTTGAAACCTCTGGAACCAAAGATACTATCATTAAGTCAGCTAACCTGAAAGAAACCTTTCCATGAATTACATGCCTGTGTCAAACTGTGACTACTTTTTGAGGATTCTTCAAATATTTCAGTAACAGAGAATGGCTGTTATACATTTAAACACATTAACTAAATAGACAAAGAGCAAGAAAATGAGAAATGCTTAATTGTATAGAGAACTGGGGAAAAAAAGCAGCCACATGCTATGCAATAGAAAGTTTCAGTCTTTCCATTTTACAGACTCTGTGTGCTGTCACCTCAAGACTGACTTGGTTCTTCTGGGTTAACTGTACCAAATAGCGTAAAGGAGAGCTAGCTAACCATCATCCCAAAGGCTGTGTTACTTATGGATGCTAGGCTTTGTTCTTTGCAGGATGCAGACAATTGTTTTGGTCCAAGTCACTTATCTTTGTGATGCTAGTATAATTTGCTTATTGGATAACTCATACGATATTCGTGACTAAGATAACATTTTAGGATCTCAATTAACAAATCATGTTATAAGTGTTACTAATGGATATATGTTCGTGGAATCATAGAATCATTAAGGTTGGAAAATATTTCTAAGATCATCAAGTCCAACCATTGACCAAGGACCACTATATTCACCGCTAAACCATATGCCCCAAGTGCTACATGCAGATGCCTTTTGAACACTTTCAGGAACAGTGACTCCACCACCTCCCTGGGCAGCCTGTTCCCATGGCCTGACCAACCTTTCAGCAGACAATTTTTCCTAATATTTAATCTAAACCTTCCCTGGTGGAACTTAAGGCCATTTGCTCTTGTCCTAGGAGAAAAAGCCAACTCCCACCTGGCTACAGCCTCCTTTCAGGTAGTTGTAGAAAGCAATAAGATCTCCCCTGAGCCTCCTTGTCTCCAGGCTAAACAACTCCACCTCTCCCATCTGCTCCTCAAAGGACTTATCTTCTAGATCCTTCACCAGCTCTGTTGCTCTTCTCCGGACATACTCCAGCACCTCAACATCCTTCCTGAACTGAGGGGCCCAGAACTGGACACAGCACTTCAGGTTCTGAGTTCTGAGTATAGGGAGACAATCACCCTAGTTCTGCTGGCCACGCTATTTGTGTATCACAGATTGAATATCACTGAGTATTCTGAGTTGGAAGGCACCCACAAGGATCATCGAGTCCAATTCTTGAGTGAATGACCTGTATGGGGATCAAGCCCACGACTTAAGCATTATAAGCACCATGCTCTTACCAACTGAGCTAGTGAATATGTGCTATTGGCCTTCTTGGCCACCTGGGCACACGCTGGCTCATGTTCAGCCACTGTTGACCAGCACCACCAGGTCCTTTTCCACGAGGCAGCTTTGCAGCCCTCTGTCCCCAGCCTGTAGTGCTGTCGGGGGTTGTTGTTACCCAAGGGCAGGACCTGGCACTTGGCCTTGTTGAACCTCATACCACTGGCCTTAGCCCATTGGTCCAACCTGTCCAGATCCCTCTGCAGAGATTTCCCACTGTCCAGCAGGTCAACATTCCTATCCAACTTGCAGTGATCTGCGCATTTACTGAGGGTGCACTTGATCTCCTCGTCCAGATCATCAGTAAAGATATTAAACAGAACTGAGCCCAGCACTAAGTCCTGGAGAACACCATTTGTGACTAGTTGCCAGCTGGATTTGACTCCATTCATCACCACTCTCTGGGCCTGGTCATCCAGTCATTTTTTAGCCAGCAAACAGCGTACCCAGCCAAGCCATGAGTAGCCAGCACCTCCAGGAAAAAGCTGTGGGAAAATATTCTCCGAATGTGGACGTACTTTTACACAGACACACACCCATCTGAACAGCATAGGTGCTTACAGTTTAAACAAGCATCTCAGGAGATCTATTGAAAAATGCCAGCAGGTAGATACACCCATATAGAGGAATAGTCTCAGTTTCTCTCTGTAGTTCCTTAGCTCGTGTGACCTGACTTATTTTTCTGATTACAAAGGCAACTGTTAATCTGCGCTAACAGACACTCTAGATAATTTCTTCTCATGACTCAATTTGGAAACCAGACATCTGAGCAGAGGACATCTTTGTTATGAAAGTCACATTCAGGTGTTTTAGTCAGAGCTTAAAGAAATGCTGAAAAGCCATTATCAGACAGTGAGTTAGCACATGACTGTTGTAAATGGTGTTTGTATTAAGATTTCCTGACTTCTATAGGTAACAGCCAGTACCTGGATTGACAAAGTGTTAGTGAAGCACTCCATGACACCTATGAAGGTCTTAATAAAAATTGTATTTTGAAGCTATATGAAATCATTTATAGTTCAAAATAGTTTCATTTTGGAGCCAGATAAGAATATTGCATTCATAACTGTCATTTTGATAGGAACTTCAGCTTTTTTCTGTCTTGTATGAACAGGTGGAAGTCACTGACCAGATCATCTTCAGCTTCAGAAAAGGCTGGACATCGGGGCTTCAAGTTTTTCAGAGCTTTGGCTCCTGAAAAGGTAGCTAATGTATATGACAAATTTATGTTCTGTGCAACATATAGGAAATACAGTTGTATTTCTCACTTAAAAATTATCCATAAATAACCCTACATATCTTTCTCATTCAATGGACAAGCTAGAACAAAAATGCATAAACAGAGGGATCTAAGAAATGTCTGTGGTTTTCATTCTCATTTTTCACATTTTCAAATTTCAGTTTAGAAGGTAGGACAAACTGATTCACTGGTTTAAAAGTGTAAAAAAACCCCTAGAATTTTCCTCTGCTTCAACAGAAAACCTAAATATCTTCAGTTTACTTGAAGGATGTGTGAAAATACTAGAATGACAGTGGTTACATTCAATAGTTCTTTCAGGGTTCCCATGAAATCAGAAACCAGGAGAGTTAGATTTCATTACATACACTTTCTACAACTCTAATTGAATATCAGTAGAGCTCCTCCATCTTTACCTGGCTTAACCCTTAAAAGTCATGGGAATATAAAACCTCTCTTGCAGTTGCAGTAAGAATGTCTTCATTACCTTTTGTCTTCAGCTAGTAATGCACTGACTTTGGCTTCCCTTGGTCAGATCCAACATTTGGAAACTTTTGAGTTTGTGTGCAAAGAGGCTGGTTCAGTATTTGCATTTCTCCCTATATATGAGGTAAGCACAAATGTTTTCTACTTTTTGTGGTGGCATTCATACATCAGAAGCCATTAGCACTTGTACATTATTACAGTGACATACTCTGACATTCCACTGTTAATTGTCTGCTTCTCAATTCAATTTTTTAACATGATTTGCATTACTGCCTATCCAACTCTCTCCAACTTCGGTGGAAGCTTGAGAATCCAGTTGAAGTGAGAATGCCAAAAAGTGAGTATTTCAGACATTTACTTCTCCTGTTCAACCTTATGTCATTATTTTTTTTGCTCAGACTCGATTCTTTTAACCAGCCCCAAACCTACTCATTCCCATCTGCCCAAAGCTTTGAGTACTGTAAGGTAGCGCTATTTTATGGGTATTAATGATCTGATCTATTGCAAGCTGTCTAGCAAAGCTTCCTAGGTTTTTATTCTATGGAAAAAGATCAGAATATTCCACAGGCTTGTCTATCCAACGTATCATAGGATGAAAAGAATTTTTTCTTTTGAAGAATTTTTGAAGAATTTTTGAAGAATTTGCTAGCACCCCTAGCAAAAGTGCTGATCTCTTTCTGTAGAGGGTACCTAGAGAACTAACTTGGATAAGACTCCAAAATCCTAGATGGCTGGTTAGGTGGGATCAATAGGACACTCTGCATTCCAGCTCTGCATTCCAATATATATGACCTAATGCTTGTACATGCAGCATTACATTGTCTTAGAAAAAACTCAGGAGCACAGTGTTGAAATAGTTGGCACATATGCTATTTTTCTGACCATTAATGTACTTTGAAAATCTGTGTTTTGTTTTCTTCCTGAAAAAGAAAGTAAAATACAGCGGGTCTTGTGCCTTGGGAAATTAGGAGCAACTACTCTGAAGCCAATGGCACTGCAATGGATTTACAACAAAACCAAATCAGACATTTTCTGTAAGCTATGTGCACAAAAACAAATTTTTTGTCTGTGCTGTTAAAAATGCTATCAGTTTGGTCTATTCACCTCAGTATGTTAATTAGTTCTTGAAATTTTTTAAAGGTCTTCAAAGGATGAAAGTTGAGAAGTCCAGTCCCAAGGGACGGGAAATGGATACAGATTCCATTGAAGACTTGAGTCAAGGCCAATGAATGTAGTTTCCATCTTCATTAAAGTGATTTCTTTTATTTTTTTTCCTCTGTTTTTTTTTTAATTATATTTAAATCCATTTCATTATTAAGTAGAACATATAGAAAACAAATCTTTACTTCTATTCCAATCCTTCATGCAGAGAATAAATTCTAATAAAGCCAGAGTATGATTATAACTAGATATGGAAAAGCCCATTTGACTTAATGTACATTTGCTGACAGCTACTCTCTGTGTCAAAACCACCAGTTTCATCTCTGCTTCAATTTGTCCAGTTCAAACTTTCGTATATTGAATATCACACTGCTTTTTTTCCTGCAAGATTAATCACATACTCAACAAAGAGTTAATATGCCCTGTTAACTAATAACTAACATGTTAGTTCCTGGCTTATGCTTTCAAAGAGCGTGTTCATCTCCTAAGCCATTAAAGTGCCTGCTGAGCTCATACTCAATTAATTATCCATCATGATTCCACAAATCTCTTCTCACATTTCAGCATTCCAGGACAATGTCACAACATGACACAGAGCACAGAATACATTTTCATCCTTTGGCTAAGCATAGAAATAGTGCCAAGTGTCTCACCTTAGTGAGTAGTTAGGATAATGCATATAACTAAGGATGTTATTACCTACTATTTTGGGGAAAATAGCAGGTTTTCTATATCACTGGTACTGAATTGGTGTTTGCTCCACTGGCCTTCTTGAAAATACATTCTTCTCGTGAACTGAATATACAATGACTTGCAATGATTTACCTGCCTTCAAATTCTTAAAGCGTTATGATGGATTTAGGGGTAACTGCAAAATATCTTGGGGGAGTATATTTAAAATTCTTATGATCAGCTGTACCAGGTCTGGCAGGCATTAATGTGATTTTCTTGATAGCAGCCTGTATGGTGCTATATCCTGGATTTACAAATAAAACAGTGTTGATAACACGCCAGTGTTTTGGCTATTGCTGAGCAATGCCAGCAAAACAACAAGGTGCTTTTTTCCCACACCCAGGGAGTAGGCTGGGAAGGGACACAGCTAGAACACCTGAAATTTTCCCTACTATATAACATCCTCATGGAATGGGGGAGGGAACCAAGACGTTCGTGGATACAGTGTTTGTTGTCCCAAGTACCCATTCATTATATGTGCTGAGGCCCCGTTTCCCAGGAAGTGGCTAAACAAATATCTGCCTGCTGGTGGTAAGCAGTGCTTGAATTCCTTATTTTGCTTTGCTTGCACATGAAGCTTTGCTTCACCTATTAAACTGTCTTCATTGTGGCCCAGGAATTTTCTCACTTTTGCTCTTCCAAATCTCTTCCCCATCGCACTGGGAGAAGTAAGGAAGCAAGCAAGAAACTGGGCAGGCACTTGGTGTCTGCCAGGGTCAGCCCACCACATTAACCAACCTTGTCATTAAAACTAAAATCAGACTTGTCTGACAAACCAAGTGGCACCAGATAAAGTGTGATTTGCCATTTGCTATTTATGTTCACTTATCTGACCCATGATTTAGCAGTTAGCATATGAAAGGTAACATTCTTGCAATTCTGAGTCCTATATCCCTTTGAAAACTACATAAACCTTCTTTTAGTTACCTGAAAATTGCCTCGTCTTCAAAGATTACTAAAAATACACAGTTCAGATTCAGAGAGATCCTTACCCATTTATTTTGATGCTCTTACGTGTTATGTTCTATCATGTGTAATGTAATATTTTCTCTTTGGTATTGTCCCTACTAATAGTCAGGCCTAAATTATTTACCTGTGGTTGCAAGATGCAGATGTCCCACTTCTCTTCAGTTTATTAACTGGCTATTTACTTCCTCAGAACTATTTACTCAGTATTTTCTTTTTACCAAACTTTTAGCACTGCTAGGATTTCACAGGTTCTTAATTTTCAAATTGTACCCTTTTCAGTCTTGCTTCCTTCTACCTTCGGTTTTCTTTATTAATTGCCTGTGTTTTCCAAGAGTTGACTTGTAGTCATGGCTGTTCATGGCACTGTATTCTCCACTGTGCAGAAACTACCTGTAAGGTAGTACTATTCCCAGAAACAATCAAGTGTTTAATCCTTTGGTGGATGAAATCAGTGGACAAGTTCTCAGGAGGGAATCAGGCTGTAAGGAAAACTGTCAGAAATGCATGATATGTGTGTGCTATCTTTATCAGCCTTCCACCCAGTCACTACCTTACTGTTATGCTATTTAAAGTGTGACAAAATTACAGAGCTATAAGTGCTGTCAGATCTTTTTTTCCTAATTCATTAAATTAAAAAAACCTGAAGTAGATCAGACTGCATGTCATTGCTCAGCATTATTGTTTACTTCCAAATCCTAGGGCTTTATAAGCACCAAATGGAAACTGGTCCTGGCCCCAAACATTTTACACAATGGTATTATCCAGCGGTCTTTCTTAAGTGTCAAAAGAAAAGCAGAGACATTTAATTTCTTTGAACAGATAATCCACTAAGGCATTGCACAGAATTTATTAGAAGATTAGATGTTTATCATGTGCTTCAAAACAGAGGATGAAACTGGAAAGAAATTAAGCACAGGCAAGTGATATTTGCACTCACTTGTCTTACAGCAGCCTTTTCAGTACTGGATCTAGTAAAAAGCTGTGTGTTAATGGACTTGTTGGATTAACTGTGGATTTCCTCTGTGCTGATGTATTCCTTTGCAGGATGGCTTCTTTCTACCAGCATCCACAATTATATTGCAGGCTTAAATGTTCTAGGTGAATGAGTTGTTCTGTTGTTCCAGATCATTACTCTATTAAGGAAATGTATCTTAACAAGACAGCCTCTTTCAGCATGGCAGAAGCTCATGCTTGTACTGGCTGCAGTAGTTAGTTTGCCAGAAGTTCATTACAGCCCTTGCCAGTGCTTTACAAAATCTGCGACGCTCTTCAGCTGCCCTCACCCACTGAGGCAGTTCAAGCTGAATGGCATCAATGGTGCCAGAACTACAGGAACCAAAAGTCTTTGTTATGTACCCACCACTATAATAGCTTCCGTTATTTGGGCTCGGATTGGATGGCGAAGGCACACAAACATAACTCTTATTTTGTTCTTCAATATATTTACCCAAACTTCTGTTGCCTGCAACCAAAGTCTCAGAAGACACATTGACCAGTTGACTGGCCAGATGGCTAATTGAGGAATTCAATGCAGAAAAGACACCTGAGTTAAGGGAAGTTTTTGAAAGTCTGTAACCTAGTTCTATCCACCTTTCAGGATGTGCTTGTCCATGGATATCCAGAATTAGGCCCCTTGACATCTGTGATTTTGCAGTGGTCAAAAATCCCATATAGTCCTCCCAGGCCTGTTCTGCCTCGGGAATTCCAAAGGAGGCTTCTTCCTTTTCCCTGTTAGCATCCATCTTGAACCTCTGTAGGTGGTTTATGACGATATGTGGAAAAAAGCCATCAGTAATGTTGTTGATTTCTTCAGCAAGAGCCTGAGCCACCTCTATAGTATACCTGTCTTGGTTGGTAGACACTTTGCATTTCTTAGAATTTTGAATACTTCCAGGAGGACAGTCGTGAGAGAAAATACAGGAGGATGTCTTCACATCCCAACAGGCAGCCTCTCGATCGGGGATGTCTTTAGGTTCCATTGACCCACCATGTGGGACAGAGAGAAGGAGGTTCATGTTGCCCACTTGATATTCTGTGAAATTATTATAAACAAATACAACATCTTTGGTGCCAGTGACTTTCAAAAGCAAAGGTAAAATGGAAAGGAGGAACAAATACATATTTTTCATTTGCTGCTGGAAGACTCAGCAGTATGGAATATATCAGTACCTACGAAAAAGCAAAAGACAGACTACAGATTACTTACAGCTGGGAACACATGAGAGACTATTCAGCTGCTGTTGGCATAATTAGTTAATGATTAACCTATTTTAGTTTTATTCCATGTAGCACAAAGAGGAACACTTATATGAGAAACAGAAATTAACAGTGCGCTTAGTATGGCTAGATGTAATGGATGTGAAGGAAATGGTAGGTTACTGGGCCTCCCTCATTTCCCCAGAAAGCACAAACAATATTTGATCACCCTCTCTGATTCCAGAGAATCATCCCAGCAAAATATCTGAAATCATTTTTTTGCATCAAAGCCTCTCTTTTTTCATCCCTGAAATGTAAGAAAATTTTTTTAAAAATTGATTAAACATTTGTATGTCATTGACCTGTGTGAAATATCTTTGCATTAGCCGTGTGGTTACATAAACTAGAGGCTATGTCAGTCCAGACCTGCACTTGTGTGACCAGGCTTGTGTAAAATAATGAGACTGATAAAAATTCAGTGCTACCAAGCTCTGTCTCTAACTATGCTCCAGACTGAGTTACTGTAAGGCCTTTATAGATAGGTACTAGTGAGTGCATTAAGTAGTGACCCTGTTCTGTTTTGTTTGCAAGTCTCCATTCTCTTAAAGTGACCTAAGATATTTTTAAGCCCTCACTAATTATGCCATTTTTTGGAAAGCTGGAATTCAACAAGATGCTGACAGGTCTTTCTGGTTTGAAGACATCTCTAGAAAGATCAGCATTTCGAGTGTAACTGTGTTAGGTGGCTGTAACATGACCCAGTAAAGTCAGTGAAAAGCAGAATAAAAAAGGATACTTTTCACTTTCAGGAGTAAAAAAACCTCCTCAGTAAAGGCAGATGAAGAGTATATAGACATATGCATTTGCAGATGAATCAGGGTCCTGCCCCTATCATTACAGCACGCACAGAAGTGCAGAGGATAAGAGACAAAGGAGAGAGTGAGTAAGAAGACTGGCGAGAATCTATCCCCAGCTTCTGGCCTGAGACCACGAGAGCAGCCAGTAATACTGAGAGGGCAGGGGGCACTGTGGAAGCACCCGCCATCAGCTGTCTACTCTAAGAAAGGGAGAGGGCAACTTCACCGAAATAATGCAGCAAAATATTCTTTTCCTGCCATGAGGGAGTACTGCTGGATTTTTAGAGATAACCTCTGGTGCCCACTGCACTGCACTTCAAGGAGCCTGTACCTGAAAAATAAACATTTCTCTTCTGCTCTTCTTTCTGGGCTGAAAGTCCCATGAAAATCTCTGAGCTGGAATCAGATCCCTGATGAGAATCTTCAGTTTTCGTGTTCATGACGAAAGATTTTTTGGTTTCATTTTAAGCTTTCATTTAAAAGGTCCTTTTAGGTGAGCTACTGGCTTAAAACAATATTTTATCCAAGGCCTTGTATGGTCCATGCTTCCCTAGACTTCCCTGAGACACAGACATTCACCTGCTAGCTCACTGTGCACTACCAGAAACACTGAGGAAAGGAAAACTCTCAAATATTATTCAAAATCCTTCTTCTCAGAAAAACAGACTACACATGCAGAGTGTGTAAGTCTAGGAATAGCTTACCTGAGGTGCAGGGGTGTCCAGCACCAAGTTAAATAAATCAACAGCAACAACTCCCAAAGGCTGCTCGCCTGCCCCGGAAGGACTGAGGTTTCTTCGTCTCAGGCTCTCATTTAAATACAAGGACACAGCTGTTCCTTTCCCACAGCATGCCAAACTGTTTGTGGTCATTGGCAGCAGTTTGCTTGTCTTTTTGCCATTTCTTGTTAATGACTGAATCGAGCTGTTCATGCCACTAGATCATGCCTTAATGATATATGGAGAGAGAGCTCCGTATAATTCCCAGAATGAAGGAAGTCACCTTGGCACAACTCAGGTTCTGGACAGACCTGGGGAGTCTGGAGGCACCTGTGTTATTGTGAGGTAAAAAAAAAAAAAAAAAAAAAAAAAAATTCCAGAGTAATTTAAAGTGGTAGTAATCACTGCAGGACTAGTTTGAAGACTTATCTACAAAGAAAGTGAGAGTTTTTCCTGCCTCTGCGCCTTCGAAAGCGAAACTGAACTGCCCCTTGCACTCGCCTGCAGCTGAGGCTCTGTCCCAAAAAGCCTCTAGGGGCCAGGTTGAGCCACGCAGCTACAAGGAGCAGAGGCTTCAGCAGCATGGATGTATGATTTCACAACTACAGATCACAAGAAGGGAAAAAAAATATGCACTGGGATACCAGGGCTTAGCATGCTTTTGTTCTCTATACTGACATTATGTTTCCAGAGATAAAAAAAACCTTGCCACAAGTAGCACAGCCACACTTAAGCTCAGAATAGCTAATAAACTAATATAATCAGCAGATAACCATATCAAAACAATGTTAACTAGATAATCTAGGTTTTTAATAACTTCACTAACACTATTGCTATAATATTTTCCTGATAAATGAGGAGCTTTTAGAAATATTTCATCTGCTACTAAATATAGTTTAAGGATGTCATCCTCTAAACTGCTCTCAAGTGTGTACGACTGTGTTCGTGAATTTGCTTGTGGTATTAAAGCCTGGCTTCTTAGCTAAGCTAGAAAAAGCTGTGAAAATATATAGTCCATAATTAGAAATTTCAATAAAAGACAGATAAAGGTTGCAGTGAATGTAATACTGCCACCTATCAGAGAGAAATCAAATATCTTTTCTAAGAATTTGATTAAATAGCCAAACTAACTTCCAAACCAACTTTTTGAAATAAAAGTGATCAGATTCTTAAGCAGTGAAAACAACATGATGGCAGTAACAAGAAATTCACTGAAATTTTGGAAAAATTAGTATAAACCAGACACCCAATCTAATATCACAACAGCTAATGGTCTGATTGTGAACTTCAGCAAAGTGCCAGCTTTCATTCTGAGTATTTTAATCTACCGCATGAAGACACTTCCAGCTGTGGCAAAAACTGTACAGAAGAAAGTTTAGCAAAAATCTGTAAGATGTCCTTGTCCATCAGTGGGGACAAAATTAATTTTGCTTTACTTGTCTGTGTAAAGGTTAGATGTTTACATCAGACAGTGATCCCATTTCCTCTCTTTAGGAGAGCTGTGCTGAGAAAGAAGCAATTCTAGAGGTACTTCAGTGTACTTATCTTGGGCACCTATGTCAAATTTCTATTAGGGGTCAACAGTGCTATACTCAGAATAGCTCTTCTCTTTTTATTTCATGATAGAAAACAATTGCAAAGTAAACAAAATGTTTCTGCTATACTTTCTACTTTGAGATCTCTTTAAAATGTATTCTGCAACTCACTATTACAAAACTGCCCAACGAAAGAGAAAACACAAATCAGAGATTTGGCATAGTAATTTCTAGTCTTACCAGCTCTCCAGGCACAGGAGCTACTTGTGAAAGAAAAGAATTCTATATATTACTACAAGTCTTGTAACTGACCATGATGTGGTGCTGCTTCTCTGTTTCATCTGGTACCTATGGGAAATAAAACTGCAATACTACGGTATTCTTCTAAGGAATAACTCACCAAAATGTTACCATCTGACTACTTTCTTCTAAGAGACACTGATGAACTTAAAGATCAGCATCTTTAGCCAGTTTCAAGTCAAGATAGCTCTACTGAAACCAGTAAAGCCTTTGACTCATTGTATCAAGCTTCTGTTACTTTATAGAAATTATGAGATGTCATTAGGATGGGTCATACTGGCTGAAGATGTTTGTAATAAACTGAATGTTAAGGCATGTTATGCTAACTCTTCAATTCCAAAGTATTCGTCCTTTCAGGTGAAGGAATTGAAAAGGAAATCTGAGCTGGGCAAGAGTTCTGTAACTCTGGCTTCCTTCAATGCAAGTTCATTGGCTCCAGTGCTTCTGACTCTGAGGTTCACCTTAGGACTACTTTTAACATAATTTACAGAAAATAGTCAAAAGTATATTTAATTGAATAGCACATGAGATTTTGAATGATATCGGTACATTATATTGTCTATCCTGATTACTGTTCTTCCCATGAGCACAGCAGTTTGATAGAAAAAGAAATGTCAGAAGTGGTAGAAGTGCATATTCTTAAGAGAAATTAACCTTATCCAAATAGAATTCTAACTGCAATTGCATTTAAAACTTGTGGAGCGTGTCATACATAGTCAGAATCACGGAGTGAAAAAGGAATTGGCAAAGTAGAATTCAATCAATATTTTTAACATTAAAACATCTTATTCTGTCACTGTGGCCAAGTTGTTTCTACGTGTTTCTTAGCTGAGAAGTTGTAATTCAGGTGTGCTCTTTTCAGAATGCATTGATTTGAAGCTTTGCTGTCTGCTGTCTGGAAACATTGCTTTCCTACACTGTTGACTGAGTCATCCATTTAACCGAGTCAAAGTATCAAAGAACTGTACATACTTCAAAAAGGCACATAGAAAAAGAAACTGTTATCTGGTCCATATTGGCCTACATTTACTTTTTACTGCAATTTTTGTTTTTATTTATGCAAGCATACCCTTATGTTAACTGACAAGAAAAAGAACCTTTATCACATAATTGTAAGTGTGACCATCCGTTCTTGCATTAACCCCGGGAGTTCAGTGCTGTAACAACAACATCTGTCCCTCACTTGATCCTTTGCCGTCAGTGACTCGCGTCAGCCCTTCCCCTCCCCTCTCACTGGGTTAGCTGCAGTCCTTTGTCCTGCCAAAATTCTCTGGGGCCTTTTGATTTCAGCGTATTTAATGTTTATAAATGTCACGTTCCTTGTTGTCACCCGCGAGCTGTGTCCGGCACACACCCGCCGTGCGGGATGCTGTCAGGGATGCTGTCAGGAATGCTGTCAGGAATAGGCTGTCCCACGGCGGCTCGTGCGGGACGCGGGTTGCAGCGCAGCCAGGAACCGCGCGCCGGCACCGCGCTCGCCCGCGCGGGGCACCATGGGGATCGTAGTCCCCGCCTGCGGGGTGGGGCCACCGAGCTGAGCGCGCGCTGCTTGAAAGCCCCGGGCGGCCAGCGCGCGCCACGGCCGAGCTGAGCCGGGCCGGGCCCGGCCGGAGGAGCCGCGTCTGCCCCAGCGAGGCGCGGGCGGGCAGGGCCGTGTCCCCTCGGTCCCTCTCTCGCTCCACTCCCCGGGCAGCGCCGGCCCGCAACGAGGTACAGCCGCCGGCACCGCTTGGGAACGCGGCCCCGAGCCGGGGTGCGTGGGGGCACCCCCATCAGCTTCTCGTGGCCCTGGCGCGGCCCGTCTGTGAGCTGACCTGACGGTCCTTGAGCGAAGATCAAGAGTGACGATCAAGAGCACAAAGCACTCGGCTTTGTGCTCTCGCCTTTCCTTTTCTCCGCGCTCTGCGGCATCATGGGGATCCAGGGCCTCCTCCAGTTTATCAAGGAGGCTGCCGAGCCTTCCCACGTGAAGAAATACAAAGGGCTGACGGTAGCTGTGGACACCTACTGCTGGCTGCACAAAGGCGCCTATGCTTGTGCTGAAAAGCTGGCCCGAGGAGAGCCTACAGATCTGTAAGTCTTTCTTACGTTTAAGTCTCGGCACTTTTACAAATAAAGGTTTGTTAACTTGGTGTTTCTTGAACTAAAAACTAAGTTACAATAGTTTCGCTTCTTACTATTGCTTCTGAATTCTCAGTTGAACTCTTTGGAAATGGAAATTTTTGGCGATAAATAAACAGCTTTCCAGCTGTTCAAAACATATATTAAAGTATACATTGGGAAAAAAAAACTCTCAAAAATATTTCTTGTTTAAATACCAATAGCTGTGTCAGTTAGGTTTTTTTCCTAGCATGTCTCACTCTCAACTATAATCTAATTTCTCTGATGAAATTCCGTGCATGCAATTCTTTAATTTCAAATTTAATATTATTTTCAGACATCTTTTTTGTATACGAAGAGAGTTTGTAATGATACTGCTGTGATAAAGGTTGTAATGATACAGGAATTCTGAAGGTTGTGTTGTGCTCTGAATAAGGTGTAAGATTTTTTGCTTAACATACCATGTTTTTAGTTAAAGTAGCTTTCCTAAAACACATTTGCACGGTTATATTTCTAGGGAAGGAAAAGAACAAAAATTGTGGTCGTAGTTCAGGTTCAACTCCGCAACTTAGATCAGGTTTGCATAATTTCTTGCCCATCTTTGGAAAAGTGGGTTGAACTCTTGTTTTAGGTTGGATATAAGTAAGTTTGGAAGGGACCACTGGATGTCATCTCATGCAGGTTCCCTTAGAGCACATTACTCAGGGTTGTGTCCAGATGGCTTTCAAATATCTCCAGAGAAGGAAGAGTCTCTAAAACCTCTTTGGGCAACCTGTTTCAGTGCTGGGCTACCTGCACAGTAAGGAAGTTCTACCTATAACCTAGTGGAATTCCTGTGTTTTGGTTGCTGCCTCTTGTCCTATTGCTTGGCACCACCCAGTGGACCTTGGATCCATCAAATGTTTGATTGGAGGCAAGAGAGAGTTGGTGCTTTGCAAATGGATTCAAATATTTACTCCTGCTTTTGTTAATTTGAAGAACTGTGGAATTTCAATCCAACCCTGCCTTGAAAGTAGTGGAGGTTCCTCAGAGTCCTGAGAATAGGATACACTTCAGTTGAGGAAAAAATTGACTGTCAGGGGAAATATTCATAGTCATAGGAAACTTTGGAATGGTTGAATTTAAATACATGAATACTTTATGGGCAAATCTTGTTTCCACGCACATATGATCCTAGACCGACACCTTAACTATAATGTAGAGACCTTTCACACTTTAAAATTCATCTGGATGAAGGTATTATATAGCTACAGTGCTACTTGCTCCTGTCTTCAAAAATCAGAGTTATTTTTCAGTAGCTCTAAATCCAGTTTCTTCCGTGCTCCTATCCTTGCATTCTAAATTCTTCTAAATCCCACTCTTTCCCCTCTCTTCCTCTGTTGATGAGGTTGCTCTTGCTGTTTTAAACCGTGTTCTTAAAAAAAAAAAAAACTTGATTCTTTTTTTCATTGAGCATCATTGCAATGTTCTTGCTTACTGTTTACGGCAGTTATTAGATTTAGTTCTGTGCTGCTGATAAAATGATCTCATACAGATCTGTAGAAATAACAGGTAAGAAGATGAGAGGTCTGAGAGAATAAATTACATCTGGAATTCCCAACAAATATTTTTTCAAGGGGTGGGCTTCAAAGCCAGTGGAGGATTGCCTCCTGGTCCATATACCATCTTCACAGTTAGTGGGGAACTTTTCTGTCTTTCGGAATATTTTCAGTGCTGTTCCTCTATTTTTAGTATGGGAAGATAGGTTTGTATGGCATGTCCATAGGATATATCCACTATCTGGAGAGAAGAGTGGATAGCTCTACAAGGAGAGATTTAATAACCCCATCACTTTTTCCAACTCTGCAAAAGTGCATTTAGTCTGCCTTTCTGGGGAAAGGTCATGTACTGACTGCTTTTCTCCTTCCTGTTTCCCTGGCCACTGTGAATTGAGTTGCTGAAAGTAAAAAGATGATCCGTGTTTTAACTGTTCAAGGTTTTGTCAATGTTGAATCCTAGTGTAGCAAAATCAAACTGAATTATACTTGAATTCTTATTTCATTTTCTCTAGGAGAGAGGAGCAGTCAGTCCAGTTCTGAACTGGGAGGTGGGCTGTTTCTCTTGGTAACAAACCTAACCAAGTAGCATTCAAGTGTTCTTAGTTTTTTGTGATACTGGGGAAACACACAGCCTGTTATGATTTTTGAACTATAGTTAGTCCTAAACTTACAGTTCTCCTTTCCTGCAAGTGGAAAATATGTAATAGACTTGTGGTTAACAATAAAGTTTATCTTTCTTTTCTTAATTTTGTTTTTGTTGATACAGTTATGTAGCTTTCTGTATGAAACTTGTTCATATGCTTCTCTCATTTGGAATTAAACCAATTTTGGTATTTGATGGATGTACCCTACCCTCCAAGAAGGAAGTGGAAAAGGCACGACGAGAGTAAGTACTGAACTGTATTGATTTGCAAGCAAAGCAGTTTTATCACTACAATAAAAATCAAAAGCCCTCAAACTTCAGCTAGGCAGTAAGCTCTGGTAAACCGCCCTACAATATAATGTGGTTTCTTTTAATTTACGTCTACAATCATACAAACTTCTTAGAGGTTTTATTCCAAAAATAGAAATGCACTTCATAAATGAAAGCCATTTTATAGAGGAAGGAAGTAAACCTTTGAGCATTAGTTCCTGTAATGTGTTAGAGGCTTTTAGTTTACCCACACTTGTGATCTCTGGACAAAAATTTTTTTTCCCAGTATAATTTCATTTAAAAATAGCACCCCTTTCCTCATCTTTCTCTACAACAGACAAGATAAACCTGTTTCTGATTTGGATTCAGGTCGCTATAAATGGGACTTTTTACTGAAGCTGTGAGAATTTTTCAGTAGTGGTTTTTATTTATGAATTCTCATGAGACACATGCTTCCTTCAGCGTGAAGTGTACAGTTTCCGATATATGAAATTAAGTAAATTAGGTTTTCTGTCCTCTAAATCAGTAAGTATCTAGTGTCAGATACTCCCATTAAATCTATTTTACTGCAAGCTGAGAGGGGGTGCATTTCTTCTTTTACACTGCTGATTTCAGTTCCTGATTTGTCACTGTTTTCTGAGAAAATATTATCAATTTCAGCAATCAAATCTGGTTGTCCTTGTCAATACAATGACCTAGTTTTCTAATTCTTTAGTTTTAAAAAATTATGCAGTAGCCCAGATTTGGAAGGTGTTGCAATTTTTTCCCCCCTTTCCTATCTGTCTCTCTTAGTCCTTTCTGCTGTTTGTTCTTTTAAGTGAAAGATAATCTGAGAGTGCTGGTTATTTTTGTCTTTCTTTTAGGAAGCGTCAAGCCAGTCTTCTGAAGGGGAAACAGTTGTTGCAGGAAGGGAGACTGTCAGAAGCTAGGGAATGTTTTGGGCGCAGTGTAAATATTACCCATGCTATGGCTCATGAAGTTATTAAAGTAAGTTGGCAACGTTGTTGATAATTCCAGTTTAAAAAAAAATCTATGCAATAGATAGCATATCCTACTCTGCGTTTTTTGCGGCTACATCACTACCTTTTCTGTGAAGCAAGAGAAGTATTCCCTCCTGCTTAGTCTCTAATTGTCCTGCTTGTTACTGGAATGTGTTAGGTACAATTAACAAACTTGAAGTTGATTATGCCCATTTGTATAAATAATAATGATGTGTCAAACAAAATACATGTCTTCTTAGTGCTATGAACTGAATTTGTTAACACCTCTGTTTTACTTTTGCTGCACAAAAAATAATCAAATTTTTTAATATATATTTTCACTTATATGGTTTCTGAGCATAGACAGAAAAAAATTTGACTGCTTAAAAACTGTTCTAGTAGTTTTTTGCTGTACTTTCAATGCAGTCATAGGATTTTATTAAAACAGTGTTAAGTTTGTTCTAGTGTGGTTCTCCTTTGTTCAGAGTATAACTAGCATGAGACTGAAGCTGCCACCTATGGTCAGATGCAATGACCATAGTGTTACAGGCCAACCCAGGAAAGGTTGTTTTTGTAAACCAATGTATATAGATCTAAAATGCTTGAAAGTTGGTTTTGACTATGAAATATTGGGCTGCTACTGGGGGCAGGATGAGTGTGTGATTAAAAATGTCGTGGTTGTGGCTTTTTAACATAGAGGTTCTTATGTTTTCAGATCTCTTAGGGAGTTACTGAAAATGAATGCGAAGTACTTGTATGCTTCTTGTTTACATACAGGCTGCACGAGCCCAGGGAGTTGATTGTATTGTTGCTCCTTATGAAGCTGATGCTCAGCTGGCTTACCTTAATAAGACTGGCATGGTTCAAGCTATAATTACAGAAGACTCTGATCTCTTAGCTTTTGGATGTAAAAAGGTATGGAAGAAAATACTAATAGCCTTTACCTGTTGCTGATATCTGAAAAGCAGAGTTTGAAGTTGCCAAATATGTTTGATGTTGGATTAACTCTTCTACAGTAAATATGGGAAACAGAAGAGATGAGAAGAGCACTTTGCCTCTGTTGTTTCCACCAAGTGCAATGAACCAGCTTATACGGATAAAAATTAACTATTTTCACTTCCTCTTAATTTTTAGGTGTTTCTGAAAATTGACAAGTTTGGAAATGGACTAGAGATAGATCAAGCTCGACTAGGAAACTGCAAGCAGCTTGGAAATGTATTTACAGAAGAGAAATTCCGCTACATGTGTATTCTTTCTGGTTGTGACTACCTGCCATCAATTCATGGAATTGGGTTAGCTAAAGCTTGCAAGTTACTAAAATTAGCCAACAATCCAGATATTATAAAGGTAAACTCAGTTTTGCTTTGTGTTTTGGTTTTTCGGAAGCCTGTACCAGTATATGTGAAATTTAACACTCAGTTGAAAATATGAAGGGTTCTTGACTTCCTCCATTTTGAGGAGAATACTAAAACGTAATTTTTACCTGTGCTTAAAAAAGAGGCTGAAGGAAACTTAAGTGTTGAAGCTTTTATACATTTATAAGAAATACACTAAGGTAAACTTAGTAAAAGAATTTTTCTAATCCTTCAACAGTATATTCTGTTTGAAGGGAATACACAAAGTAAACTTAGTAAAAGAATTGTTCTAATCCTTCAATGGTGTATTCTGTTTGAAGGGAAACTTAATTTTTTGTAAGACTTTGGATTTCTTTTTCCCGCTCGTTACCGGTTTCTTCTGTTTGTGCAGATTAGTTATTAGAACTGCTAATGAACTGTTACTTTTGTATGAGTACACATTTATCTCTGTGGGGGAGGGGCAGGGATTGGGAATCTTATTTAATGACATATGTATGGATATGGACATTTCTGTATTAGAAACTGTACAGAAGAAAGTGTGATATTATGCAAAACAAATTAATATAGGGTGTTTTTTTCTTGTCCAATGTATGAAATTAAAACAAACCTCGTATTAGGAAATACAAAGGCTAAGAGGGTGGGAATAACTACTTCTCTTTAAGTAGCAAGGGGTTAGAGAGGTTAAGAGCTAATAAGAAGAATGCCTCATGGGGCTGTCCTGGAGGCAGGTGTATCTAATCCAGAAAAGCATTTTAATATGCAGTTTAATTAACTTAGTGTGTTATCTTCTTTCTTAAATTATGTGTGTGGTTTAGTGTATTTTATTTTTTTCTCTCACAGAGAAAGAACTATGATTTTTAGTTTTAAAGTGTTTTGTGTCATATAGAGCAGACATCAAAGCAACTGGTTTGGCTTCTGTGGAAGTAAAAAGGGAACTTTGAACTTTTCCCATGCAAATCATTATTTGCTTTAATGTATCTCTGAGCAAAATGCCAGGGTTTCTTCTGGTTAGTTCTGCTTTTTTTTTCTGTTATGAAAACACCCACATATTGCTTATATGTCCTGATAATATGAATGATAAAAATTTGATGTGCATTAGTTTAAACAAATACACCTTTAGGAGATGATCTGTTTTTCTAATCACATTTTGTATTTATTTATTTATTGAACAAGGAGTTATGAAAAGTTGAATTGTGTTATTTATGTGAGTGGAAACAATTTGAGTGGGAAAATAATGTACAATGTTCCATTTTCTTTCCTTCCCTTGTCTAAGTTGAATCTGCTTGTTGCAGTAGGACACTCATTCTACATTTAATTACAAGCAAAGATAATTAATAGTTGAAATGTATTTAACCTTTAGGGTGAACTGTTGAAATGAAACAGTTGAGTAATTTCTTTTTTGACAGGTTATTAAGAAAATGGGACAGTACTTGAAGATGAATATAACAGTACCAGAAGAATACATACGGGGTTTTACACGAGCTAATAATACATTCCTGTATCAGTTAGTTTTTGATCCTGTCAACAGAAAATTAGTTCCTCTGAATGCATATGGAGATGATATTGATCCAGAAACACTAAGTTATGCAGGACGGTATCCTTTGTGTTGAAACAGCAGATTGGGCAAATAAGAGTGAGCTGATGTGGTATCTTATAATTTTCATGGTATCTGTGGTGTGCTTAAGATTTTCTGTTGACTAAAGCCTGGCTTTTCTACAGTCTTAAAGTTTTGGGGGGGTTTCTTCTTTTCTCCTTTGCTCTGATTTTAATCAATTTTTTAAAAGTGCAGGGGGTAACTAAGTGACCTATCATTGATACATTGTTTTAGCAAGAAGTTATTGATTTTTTTTTTGTCTTTAGAAAACAAATTGTTAAATACAGTTTAAATACAAACTGACTGCTTAATGGCTGTCTTGAATTTCTGCCTGTGTTGTATGTTATAATCTCTTCCAGTTTAATTCTTGCAATTTGTGTTCAACTCATTCTCTAATTTAGCATCTCCTGTTTTACCAGATCCCTCTTCTTATACAAGAAAGGTAGCATTTTGCCACATCTGTGCAACATAGATTTCAACATGGAAGATTAGGAAAATTAAGAACGAGAGGGGACTGTTGATGTAGTTGCCTGCTTTATATGTTCAAGCCACCTAATCTCTGGCATTTCCAGAAATTAGGAAGGAGAAAGTTATCCTGCTGATAATTGAAGGATTTAATTTTGACTTTCATGATTTGCCAAGGACTGCAGATCTATTACGTTTGCTGTTACATCAGACTGAGCCAGGAGTAGTAGTATTAATACTTTTGGGTAATATTCTAGCTATGGTTTTTAGCACAAAAATGGGAAAGCGGCTGTTCTAAATTTCATGGTATGGTTGTTGAAATATAATGTAATATTCAGATATTTTCCTTCACTGTGATGGGAACAGACATGTTGGTGATGATACTGCTTTTCAAATTGCCATTGGCAATATTGATATTAGTACAATGGAACAAATTGATAATTATAACCCTGACACGGCACAGGTAACATCTTTGTTCTGAAGTTAGATATTAAGAATTTGATGTGAGTCTGAATGTTAATGGGAAAATCTGGTTGAATGTTATCCACAAATGAATTGTAAGTGAAAGCTATTCTGGTATTACAGAAACTATGTGCTTCCACACACATAATTCTCACTCTTTTTAGAGGTAAAGTTTTATTTTTCATGGCATTTGATTTTAATATTTGTTTTACTTTCAGACTTTTTTGGTAAGTCCTTAGATCTATTTACAGAAGTAACTGATTTAAAGAGAAAATTCTCAAAGGCTTTTGGATTTCTTCCAAGAACAATCTAAAATTGTTTCCTGAATAGTAATAAAATTTAAACTTTAAATTTGGTCTGAGATGAGCAGGTAGTCACTTGTGCCATATGGAAATGGAGACATCATGGCAGCACAAAAAGAAGTATGAAAAGCATGAGAATCGTGGGAACAAAAAAAAAGTTTATGTAGAGTATGTCACTAGACGTACAAATGTCAAAGTGTCTTTCCTTGTATGCTAAGTCAGGAAATCATATATAGAAGGGAAGATTATAAACTTTGTCTTGGTTTTTAATTGGTTTTTGTAGCCTGTGCAGCAGAGAAGTTGTGGCTGGAATGACCAATGGGATAATCACGTAAATAGCATTTGGAGCAAAGAATACAAGTTTGGCTCCACTGAAGATACTGCTCCTCCTAAAATGCGTTTCCCAGAGAAACCAACAACCAAAGGCATGGAGAAAATAATTAGTGTTAAAGGACTAAAGCTTGCAGGCAAAGAGCTCTTGGCAAAACGGCCAAGGAGTGGTATGTTTTTATGAAATAAGTATATGAATAACAGTAGAAGGCTGTGGGAAAAGAAAGTATTTTATCTTGTACTTTATGGTGTGAGACTTTAGAGGCTTAACTCTTAACTGTTACTGTCTGTATTCTGTTTTCAACAAACTACAACACTAACAAGCCATAATATTAAAGCCTAAATAGTGATTAAAGGGTGACAGCAAACTTTCAAAAGGACTTGATTTTAACTTTCTTTAGTTTGCTATAAAACTCTGGTGGTTTAAATTTCAAGTTATGTTTAATACAATCTGTATTTTGATGTAGTTTTGATTTTAATTTCTATCTTAAAATGGTTTGTGAAGAAGTTAAAACAGCCTGTTTTTCTTAGCACTGATATTAGGCCAGACAGAAGACATAAAGAATGTTTTCTATACTCAGACTGTGCTGCCTCTATCCCCTGTATAAGTGTTCTTTATGCCAACTTTTTCACTTTCCCTAGTACATCTGTGATATATTGTCTTCTATACCACCTGAGTTATATGCGCTCGAATAAACCGTGGGCTTGTAATAGAAGAGGCACTTTTTTGTTTCTGTTGTGCTTTATCTGATATGTTAAGTATCTTCCTCTGCTTCCTTTGCTTTCTGATTATACTACTAGGGCTTTATTTTTTTTCCTTTGTTGCTCCTGATATCTTCCTAATTCCTTGCTTGTCCAAGTCTGTAGGTAGTTTAGCAACCCGCCTTTAAATCAAATGTAGTTTCATTGTAGTTGTTCTGCATTCACTCCATCTACCTTTTCACCGAGTTATTTTTAAGGCTATGTACTAGAAAACAATGGTGTTAAAGACATCTAAACTGTATTGTCTGTAATGTTCTTACCAGACCTTACTAATATTTTTAAGCCTGTGAGAGTAAACTTGTAATATTTAATTATCTCATAACGG
The DNA here is from genome assembly GCA_013397725.1 of Rhagologus leucostigma. Taxonomy (NCBI): domain Eukaryota; kingdom Metazoa; phylum Chordata; class Aves; order Passeriformes; genus Rhagologus; species Rhagologus leucostigma. The sequence goes on along the minus strand of VZTD01004412.1, from coordinate 3,536,851 downwards.
GTTAATTGTAGAATGTGCTTCTACAGTGATGCTCAAATTTTCTTTAGATTCAGAAGAAATCTCAGATGGAGATCTGTTGAAGCAATATTCATTTTCAAAAACAAAAAGAACCAAGAAGGAGAATGATCATGATGGTCAAGCACAAAAGAGTGTGTCAGCAGTACAAAGCCTTGATTCTCCAGGGAATTCCAACACTCAAGAAAGTTCTAACTCTCTGCCCAGAGTCAGAAATAAGTTTGCTTCCTTTTTACAAAGGAAAAACAAAGAGAAGGATGCTGTAATTGTTCCAGGAACAAGAAGCAGGTATGCTTATGTCACATATTTTCGTAAGTAGCAAAATACTATTTGCTCTCCTGGTTGCTAAAATAGCCTGAATACTGAAAATAGGAAAAATGCTATCTCAGACTTTCTATGCAACTGTATTGCACCTGAGCCAAGATGGAGGATCCTTTGTGCTAGGCATGCTATCTATCTGTGAGATAGATGGTATTCGTTTTTTCTGCAGAACTGAAGACTGAGACTTTTCATAGAATCACAGAATGGTTTGGTTTGGAGGGGACCTTAAAATCATCTTGTTCCAACCCCCCTGACATTGCCAGGACACCTTTCACTAGACCAGGCTGCTCAGAGATCCATCCAACTTGATCTTGAACACTTCCAGCAATGGTGCATCTGCAACTTCTCTGGGCAACTTGTTCCAGTGTGTCATCACACTCAAAGTGAAGAATTTCTTCCCAATATGTAATTTCAACCTCCTTCAGCTTAAGATCATTCCCTCTTCTCCTGTCACTACATGCCCTTGTAAAAAGTCCCTCTCCAGCTCTCCTGTAGGCTCTCCTGTAAGTACTGCAAGGTGCTGTAAGGTCTCCCTGGAGCCTTTTCTTCTCCAGGCTGAACAACCTGACTTTCTCAGCCTGTCTTTGTAGGAGAGGTGCTCCAGCCCTGTGATCAATTTAGTGATCAATACCTCTGAGTATCAAAATTAATTAGGAATTGGCCAGGATTTTTTTCCAGGTAAAGAACGTGTGACATATCTCAAAAAAACAAAGGTAGCTACTTTGTGGCAAATATGTAAGCAGTTAGTGAATACATGGACTTAAGTTGACAGGGCTTTTTGTTTGTTTCAGTAAAGCTAACGCTGGTCGTACTCTGACAAATACCTGTTCTTATCCCATCCCATTCAGTTGACACTGCTGATCTCTGCAGCAGTACTTTGAGAAGAGGGACTGTGTTACGTTTTTCATTTAGTCACATTTGGCCACTTGAATCTGTTTTACAAAACATTATCACAATTAAGTCTATTATTGTGTAATTTTTTGTCTTAAATAACGTGAATATTTTTGAGCACTGTAATTTTATGGAGAAGTCTTAATACCTTAGTTTTAAAGCACACCTTTCTGAGCTGGAAGTTTTTGAAAGTTTTTTATGTTGCATCAAAATTTAATACCTGTCACTGATGATAGATTCTTCCCTAAATGTGTGCTCTGTATTCTCAGGAGCTGCTGTGATAGCATAGGGAAAAAGTAGTAAGGTTCTAGTTTCCTTGATAAGTAATGCTGAAGTATTTCACTACTGCTTAGCTTTATCATCATTAATTAATATATTCTTAAATTTTGTAGGGTTTCTAGATGTTTCTCTTTCAGGTGAAGAATCTTCTTAGTCTTTCGGTCAATGAATGCCATTTTTACAGATGCTTTTTCTTGCTTTTTTTTACTGTTATTTGCTAAATGTCTTCTTGAGGGACTTTTCCCATTGCCAAAATAACTTACCTGGAAGTATACCTTGAAAATAAAATTGATGGATAGAGACAATGATTGGAGATGATATGCTCATTTGCATAACTTTCTTCTCCCTTGCCTTTACTTTTTTTTTCTTTTTTAGGTTTTTCTGCAATGGTGCATTTACGTTTGACAGTAGAGCAAAGAAGGATAATGGTGATCTAACTCAAGATTCTGAGCAGAATTGCCAGAAACAGGAAGCAAAACATGAAGCAGAAGATGTTTCTAGGTTTTCAGAAAGTGAAAAATCATCAAGGACTATATTTAAACCTCCTGGAGAAATGCAGAAAAGTTGTTTCCAGTGGTTTAGCAGCCTCGAAAGTAACTCAGAAAATCTTGGTCCATCTCATACTGTATTTTCACAGCAGTTTCACCGCCAGGGAAACAACTGCATTGTATCCCAGGAAGATCAGATTAATGTGGCAGTGCGTGATGAATCGGAGGGAGAGTCCTCCCCCTTAATAGAACTGGAACAGTCATCCCAGTCTCATGGGTCTTGTGAGCCATCAGAATGCAGTTTGGAGTCTTCAGAAATCCTACAAATGCCGAACAACAGCTCAGGTGCAAAGGTAAGAAAATTAGACATTGTTTCAGCATTTTTTTTCACTCTAAATTATAAAAGAAATTATGCAGTGAAGGTTCCTTTTCAGAATGGTGCCCTACAGATGATGTAACTTGTGCTAACAAAATTTGTCTCTAAATAGAATCACAGAATGATCATATTCTTATCAATGCTTAACATAGTTGTACAGAATGGATTAACATACTAGCTTATATAAAGTCTGTTCTCTGGTTTTAGTTTGTCTTCAGTCTTTATGCTGCTATCAGTGCAGTGGCTTGTAAAAACACCTGGTAGGCAACCTTTTGTTCTCTGCTTTTAGTCCCTGAAGTGCTTTCAAAAAGCATATGCATGCCTTTGTAGTGTTGCTTGCTAAAAGCCCAGGTTTTTGATATGAGTTCTTAGAACTGCTGAAAACATTATACCTTAAAGTATATACATGTAGATAGGAAAACATATATTGTGTTTACCAAAAGGCAACCTGTTTTGAAACCAAATCAATTTTCTCTTGAAGGAGTCTGATTCCAGTTCAAAACTGGATGATGATCGATGTATTCTGTCTCCACTATTTTCTGCTGTTCAAACTGACAAAAAAAATAAAATCATAAAGACCAAGGTAAGAATTCTTTTAACTTTATGAGCTTTACTAAGCTCTGAAAATCAGAGTTTCTACTAGTTCATTTTAGAAGTTGTAATGCAAGACTTAAGCAATGCAAATGTTGGCAAGACAAAGCTATATTCTTGTTCGTCTACACTGGAGCCGAGGTGAAATATAACCACCTATGACTGATAACACAGTTGCAATGTGCTTGGGGATTTTAAACACTTTGGTGTAAAATAAGCTAGGTTAAGGCAAGAAAATCCACTTCAGGCTTTATGATATAAATGGCAGTAATGTTCACAGTCCTGATACGATCACAAGATACAACTGTAATTTGACTCCTCTATGGTTTCTGAGATGTCTAAGCATAAACTTGTGTTCCTTGTCTTCGGGACATTTCTAAGAGCTTTATACGTTTGTCTAGTTGATAAAACTTCTAAGACTTTAACAGCTCTGACTCCTTAGGTGTTGTCACTAGAACTGGCCAAAAGATGAATAAGTAAGAGGAAGATGTTTTCATCCTTCTAGGTATATCCCTACTAAGTTTTCTTGTAGACAGACTGAAAATCACAAGCTCTCTCTGCCAGACACTATTGTGTGTTTTGTAAAATAGTGACATCTTGTGGTTATTGTTATGAACTTTTTTGTTAAGGAGAAATTTACATTTGTGTTTTGGAGCATTAACATTTTTCCTTCTTTTCCTCAACAAGACTGAGCAAGGAAATCATCCTGGCATTCAGAATTTTATTACTTTAGTTTTAAGGCTGTATTTAATATGTTTTACGTTTTTTGCTCACCTTAGAAGCTATATTGAGAGAATGAATACATTTTGCAGAATATTGCAGAATCACATTATGGAACTACTGATGTAATATAAGCATCATGTAAAAACAAAATTTCAGCATGGTTGGAGCCCTTCAGAAAACAAAAACTGCTGAAAATCTGTGAGGGCAATAGGGTTTGTTTAAAGCGAGTGGCTAGTGGGAGGATTTCCCCCACTTATTTCTATGGTCATGAATTCTCTGTTCTTCCTTTATGTGCTGGCAGTAATAATTATAAGGAATTACACCAGAAAACTGGCTTGGCCAAAAACTAACCTGACAACAACAACCAAAAGGTCAGTCATGTTGTAGCTTGGGCCCACCCAGACTCTTGGACTGCTGTGAGCTGTAGCACCAGTAAGACCATAGAGATAAGGAGCACGACTTTTGGCTCAGTTTTCTTTTAGAATTTGCTTAAATCTTGTTAGGATTCTTATTAGGATTCTGCAAGTATAAAACAAGGGAAGCGTTTGCTGGTGTTAAATACAGTAGAACACACCAAAGGGCAAAATGAGTTCCAGATTTAGGGAAGAAACAGTTAATCACTTAAAGCATAATTTATTCTGGTTTTTGTAAACTGAATATCAGCTATGTAGATTAACTGTAGAGAAACTTAATAACTGGGGGAGGCAAGCTAAAAAATGTCACCTCTTATTGTGGTTCCAAACCAAGATGTGAAGTGCTACCTACTCAATTCTAATATCAAAACTAATAAAAGGTTTTTACTAATAAATGCGTATGTGATATTGAGCTCTCTAAGACCTCATGTTTATTTCTGTGATACTATTTCAGCTGTGGATTTTACTGCTAATTATTTTATACAGTTGCTGTGAGCTTAGCAAAGAGGCTAATACTGATAATAGAAAAGAGCATTCTGCTCTGGCTTTAAGTTTCTTAGCAGGTGTTCACCGTGCAGCTTTGTCTACTTTTGGGTTAGCTAAATTAAGTTATAACTCTGATGTAATTCAATACTACAGAGATATGCTGGATTTGGGTTCCTTTATGTGTTGCAAAAAGGCTGGTATGATAGACAAAAAGCAAAATATTATAAAGCAGGCAGTTTTAGGATTTTATTTTATTTTTCCTAGTATTCTTGTTCCAATTTTTAGCTTACATTCTAAGCACTTTTTCCCTCCTTGGAATACTAAGATCTGCTTAGTATATTTAGGTAGAAACAATGTCATTTCAATAATAGAAACATAGAATCATTAAGGTTGGAAAAGACCTTTACGGTCAGGTCTAGGTGTCAACCCAGCACCACCCTGTTCACCACTGAACTGTATCCTGAAGTGCCATATCGACACGATTTTTGAATGCTTGCAGGAATCGTGATCCTGCTGCTTCTCTGGGCAGACTATTCCGATGCTTTACAACCCTTTGCAGGAAGAAATTTTTCCTAATATCCATTCTAAACCTCCCCTGGTGCAACTTGATGCCATTTCTTCTTGTCCTATTACCAGTTGCCTTTAAGAAGAGGCCAACCCCCACCTGGCTGCAGCCTCCTTTCAGGCAGTTGTGAGTGGTAAGGTCCCCCCTGAGCCTCCTTTTCTTCAGGCTAAACACCCACAGCTCCCTCAGCTGCTCGTCATAAGACTTGTGCTCCAGACCCTTCACCAGTTCCATTGCCTCTCTCTGGGCTCATTCCAGTGCCTCAATGCCTTTCTTGTAGATAGACCCAAAACTGAACACAGTATTTGAGGTGCAAAAAAATATATAACAAATGTATGTGGTGGGGGGATGGCAAAATGCCATGATGTTTCGGAAAGAACTAAGCTTTGAATTCTCTTTGAAGAAAAGGCTGCTGCAATGTTCCAGCTTAAGTCTGGTTGCATTTAAGAGAGAGAGATTCTGGCCAAGCACAGCTTTTCTGAGCTTTTGGTATAGAAACTGGATAAGAACATCCAGCTAGAGGTCTAATAATCCTTGGGGTCATCGTATTGTTACCTGTGCTCTTGCTTATGGCTCAGTCTTCATGAAATCCAAGTATCACGGGGAGTGATACCAGGAAGTTACTTCTCCTAAAATTCCAGAAGATGACATTACATGAGAGCACAACAAATAATCTTCAAACAGATGAAAAAATAAATATTCAGTAGATTTTAAAAACTGCATTCAAAAGAGACGAGTATTTACAACCTTTTAGAATACAAAGACTTATGGAAGCTGGTTTGCCAACTACTTACAGCTGCAGTATGTCTTGTTTTTGAGATGCCATTTTTTAGATTATAGACACTATCTAAATATACTTTGTTGTGGCATTTCAGATTGCATTATCTCAACACAATGTAAAGCACTTTATTTTTCTGTTTATGAGCTTTGCAGCATAATATCTGTTGCTTGCAGGTTGTCTTTTTAACCATGTGTACTGCAATATTAAAATCCCACAGGTTCCTGGATTACGTAAATCCAGTAATATTAGGTCACATATGGTAACAAAGCTCAAGCCATTGATACCAGCTAAAGTAAGTGGACTAAGCAGGAAACTGTCACCTGTGCAGAAGAGAAAGGACTGTGATACTGAAAATAAGCTGGGACTGCAATCTACTATTGGTGAACTCTGGAAAAGCTTCCAATTTAAAAAGTGAGTTGCTTTAACCCTTTACTTAGTACCCTGCACACTTTTTTCCCAAAGAAACAATTTTCTAAGCAGAGTCTACACATGTTCTCCATACAATTCAATAAGGATAATAGCGCAAGACTAGATATTTTCTGCTTACGATTTATGACTTCCTAAGCTTGATGTAAACATGAAGCATGGGTTTTGGTAAACAAGCTCTTAGGATTACTTTTTTCTTTCTAACCAGGAAAAATTCTCAGCTAAAATTAATTTACTGAGTTTTATTGATAAGTACGTTTAGCATAATTGATATGAAAATCATTGCCATTTTTTGCCATCAAACACCAAAAATCATTTCGTGATCTAAATGCAAAAGCTGCATGAAAGTTGCTAAATTTAATTGAATACAAGATTGCTTCTGCTTAACTCTGTGACCCTCACATTTGGAGATGGCTGACTGCCAGAAGTGTTCTGCTTTCAAGATGATGGTGAATTGATGGAATATTTCTGTTAGCTGGAGTATCTGGTTACAAGAGACATTCTTGCACATTATAAAATGCTATTGCTTTTCCTTGTGGAGATGACTTGTCTAACATGAAGTTTCTGCAAATAGCTTCAAAGTTTGAACTTGAAGGGCAATGATTATTTTAAAAAAGTAGAACAGAACCTGAAGTGTAGGTATTCTAACTCACACTATCTCCGTGAGCTCAGATAAAAACTCCTGGTGGCAAAGTTTTCCCAGCTTTAAGTTTTCCCAATCTCAACTTTGAGTAAATAAGTCTCATTTAAATAAAATTATTTTTACGAACTTGAAACCAAATGTGAGTAGAACAAAAGTATTCTTTGCACTGAGTAGTAAATGTTGATACTGGTGAGCATGTGTTAACTCAGATGAATGTATTTTAGTAAGTTTGGGCCTTAGGATAGGTTATTATAAACATACAACTGATTTCTGTTTAAAAAATATTACTTGTGGTATTACATTTTTAGAAATCTTACTTTTTATTATCCTCCTTATGGGGTGTAAGAATGACTGACAGTTTCAAGGAGGAAGTGAAAGTGTTCGTGCATTTATTGCTTGACCTCCATGTTGGAATGTCTGACCAGGGTTGCTCACAGAGAGAAAATTCATATATTTGGATTTATGAGAGTACAGGCAGATAGAACAGCGTGAGCCTAGGTGGCACTCTCTGCTGATGATTGCAAGACTAGGTTCCCACCATGCACATTTTAATCGTCCAGTTTTGGCTGGTTTGTAACCTCTGGGTGTTTATACTGGGGGCGTATATTTTTGCATTACTTACTTCTATGTAAGCAATAGTTTATTAGCTTTTAGGGGATTTTTTTCTCAACACAGATTTGGGTTTTTTACTGCTAGTACTTGCTTAGCTCTGAGTATTTATTTTTTCAGATTTGAAGATATTTCTAAATTAGCCTTATGTTTTAACAATTACGTTATCTTATGGCAAATAAATCACGTGGGACACTAATCTGTTCTGCCTTAATATCAAGACTCACAGGATATATATATATGTATATAGCTGTAAAAAACTACACTTATTCAGAGGACTTAAATGTTAAGGAGACATGTATAGCCCAGAGCAGGACGGGATATGTACAGTTTTTCATAAATAAAGCTAACAGCTGTCACTCTTTCAGCAAAGTTGTTCAGTTGTACTGAAATTTAAATTAAAACTTTGCGTCACAAACTTTTATTTTGTACTTATTCATAGGTGGAGTGGGTAGCTAGGTGAGGGGTCTTGCTTTGTTTTAACCTGTATATTCTTACTGGCCTGTGGTTAGGAACACAAAATATCATATCATATAATTCTTTCATTTTGTTTTGTCTTTGTTTGTTTTTTTGTGCAGAGAGTATGAAAAACTTCCTTCTTGTAGAAAGTCAGATCCATTGTCTCCAATCAAAGATAATATACAGCTCACTCCAGAAACAGAAGAAGAAATCTTTAATCATTTGGAACGTAGTCATGTTCAGAGAGCTATATTCCAATGACCTGCATGCTGTTCACGATGGGATGGATTTTTAATCATTGTCAAAATTTACCTTTCGGATATTTCATCAATATAGAAAAGATGCTTTAAAAACCAGCAATATACTTTAGTCTGACTAGTGGTTTATAATCTCTTTTATAAAAGCATGAATTCGAAGGTACAGTTCTATACTGACTGGAATAAAATAATTCAGATTCTTGTGTTCTCGTATTCAAAGTCCCCATGCTAAATTTTTCTCCAAACACTTTTAGTTCCCCCTGGGCATTTTATGTAGGTCTCACACACAATCCAAGTTTCTACAACAGCAGCAGAACAAGTTTGTGTCTTAATTTTTAATAATTAATAGTTTTTTGCCTCTTTCTGAGGCTAATCTGGCTTCAAGACAGGTTTAAAACTGCTGTTAAGTGTGCATAACAGTCTGCAGTATACTTCCAGCACGCTGATCACTATTTTTTTTCCCAGTAAGGTAAGATTTGCTCTCTCAGCAGTTGACTTTCTGTTTGATACAGTTGTGTTGGTGGTGGCAATAACCTGGGGTCTGCAGAAAGGAATATCACAAATAACTGGTCCCCAAATTCTCACATTAATAGGATGATATCCAAAAAATATAATGTGTTTCTCTGTTTAACCTGCCTGCTTCACATTTGTATTCTTCTCCAACAACAGACACCCAAATTACCAGTCCTCAGAGGTAGGGTTACGAAATAGCATTGCCATTACAACAGGCCAAGCTTCAGTGTTCAACTAAAGGGAAAGAATGGAGGAGACTGGGGTCCTTGCTGTGTTTGACTGAATTACCATGAAATAGTATGATGAGATTTCAGACTTCTACCTTGAAAAATCAGGATTTGAGTCAGTGTAAAAGTATGCCTGAACTTTTTCTCTTTTTAGGAATGGATAGTATTTCTTTCTGCAGCAGATGAAGGTGCAAAGATATCTTAACCTGTGAAATGGCTTTTCCATTCCTGAGTTTAATACTTTCCCTCAGTCTTTGAACTTTTTGCAAGAGTTTTAAGTTTGAAATTATCTATGAAAGGCAGAGGTTTTTTAGGTTGCAGTGTACTTTTTTTTCTCTCTAAGAGGATTTCCATCTATGAAACCAAGGTGACCAGCTTAATTAAATTACAAAGGAACTGCTTAAAAGTATGATTTGCATACATTTGTGGGATCAGCCCTCTTATTTCTACATTTGTCTTGAAGGTATGGGATAGAAGGAATTGAAGCAATGATGTTCTAGGACAGGCTTTCTCTCATACATGCACCACTAGAAAATCCCTACTCCTGAAAAGCAGGCTTTTTAATGTTGATCTTCAGTGAGAATTATCTCAGGTATGTTGTTACAAATACAGGCCAGGGATAAATGTTTGTGTTTCCAGTCATAGAACTATTGCCTAGGATGAATCTTTGTGTTCCTACAAATATAATAAAAATGACAGAATGAATCTTTGAAGGGAAAACATAAAAATAGTTTATTTTCATCCATTGCTTATTTATCAGTGTGGGAGTTGCAAGGTCGTTTTGTACAGTGCATCCTTGCCTTTTCCCTGTCTCTTCAATTGAAGGGCCACTTGTTCCTGCTTTTGTGGCTCATCCTAAGAGACAAACTACTGGTTTTTGTACTATCAAGGACAGGTAATTTTAAGGGACTACCTTACATGCAAGCTACATTGTACGTTCTTAAAGCAGATTTCTTAAAAATACTTCTGTATAGTTTCTGATTTGTGTTTTGGGGGTCTTGAGTACTGACTTTATGTTACAGGGGATTCTTCTCAGGAAAAGAGGCATCTGTTACATTACATGTAAATGTGTAACATGTGTAAGCATATAATGGCATTTAAGTTTTATACTTTTAATGTGGACTTATTGTGTTGGTGTTTGCTCTGTGGAAGGTACAATAACATAAATGCAAATGAATTAGTGCAAGACTTTATTCCTGAGTTTGATAGGGTAGGGTAATATTCCATAGTAAAAATAATTAAGTAGCAAAATAGGAGAAATTATTACAGGTTATGATGGCCTGGGGAGGATAAAATATAACACAATGGAAAAAGAAGAAAACACATGGAGGAAGGAGAGTTTGGTGATTTTAAAAAAGTAGGCATTTAAAAGTTGGGTAGTTGGAAAATAAGAAGTGACTAGGAGGAATTGAAAGCAAATGGCAAGCAGAGGCATGACTTTGTGTGTTGCTTGCTTTATAATCTCATATAAAATACTAAGTATACCTTTTTAATATCTGTAACTAATATTTCTAATTTTATCAGCAGGACTTCAGAGTATTCTTACAAAATGGATGGCATTGCTATACCATATTAAAAGGGTAAATTGGCCCCAGAAAAACTAAATTTACTAATGATGGTCTCATCAAGCTTCACTTTTGAAAGTACTGGCTGGCCGTTCCTTCATCAGAATGCTCATATGACCTATAAATATTCAGTATCACAGAGAATTAATGTGTGATCATCCAAAGCCAGTAATGGTTTTGAAACTGTAGGAAAATGACTTGCCCAGATTCAACTGAGTATTTCTGCTTAAATCTTTTTATTCCTTCTCACACAAATCAATACAGTAGTTAGAGTAATTTTTATGAACGCATGTGAATAAGGATGTTTTGAGGTCAATTAGCAGCTATTAGCATCTTTTTTTAACAATTAGCTAATTCTGTTAAACTAAATACAATTTTAGGTATTTCACCTCACCTTTTTTTTTTCTCCAATGAAGACCATTTTAAATTAGCTAATGCTAACTTTAGTATATTAAAACCATTTTCATTAGCAAACACAATGACCCTCAATGTTCACCTGAACTACAATGGACATATTTATTAAACTTTTAGCTAGAACTAAATAACCTAAGCATTGATTTATTAATAATTTCTATAGTAAATATAGAGAACACTGACTTCTGAGATTATGGTTGCTAAATACAAGAACTGAACATTTTTTGATGGGTTTTTGTTTGGGGATTTTTGTCTTTATATGGTTGGTTTTTTAATAAGGTAAATTGCTAAGCAAAGTAGTGTTCAGTTAATGGTCTAAAATCTGATCAAAACTAAGCTGGATTGTCCTGTGTCCAATATTATATGAATGTTCAGAGACTTTAATAAGCTAGTATTTGTATTGGCTTAAAAGTCTCCTTCTTGGAGGTCAGTCACAGTGAGAACATCCATCTTCTCACTAAACTATAAAAATGATACTATTTTGGAGGCTTCTGTGGTTTGTCTTGTTTTTCTTGGTTTCCTGTGTCTGGCATGCACATTTTGCCAATGCCAGAATCCTGAACTGATATCTGTTCGACAAATTTCTGTCTGACAATAAAGACTAAGAGACTTTGTCAATTTTCTTCATGCTAATGTAGTTTTTACCCACTTTGATTTCACGATGTTACTAGCTTCAGGCATGCAAGCACATTATGCTTCTCTGTTCTGGTCAGTATTTTTAAGTCAAATTTCAGCTAGCTTTAAAGAAGGAAAAAAAAAATAAAAGCACACCTACTGGCAGTGCTTAGCTGAATAAATACAAACCACATATAAATATCATCGTATTTGTACTAGTGCATCCTTTGCATACCCTCAGGTTTCTTTTTTAAACAATTCTTTAAAACACATAAAAGCTTTGCATAACAGAGAGAAGTTATGGTAGTTAAAGTGTAGTTTTGGGGTTGGTTTGGGGTTTTTTTTGGCTGCCATTGTGCTAGTTCCTCAGCAAAAATAATATGAAAGGCTTCTTTCTTTGCCCTAGCCCCCATTTTGATTTATTTATGTATTAAACCATCAAAATGTCTTCTGCTTATCTGCTTTTTAAGCCAGCAGTGACAAGTGGAGAGAAGGAGTTCCGTGGATTTTCTGGAAAAGTTCCAGTAGTCTGCAGTAGCAATTTCCCCAAAATTAGTGATTTTTTGGTCTGTCTTCAAAACAGTCCACTGAAGATTTCTGTAATTTCCCAAGTTATAGATTATTATTCTAATCTTATTTACTCAACCTTGAAGTTAGTTCACTGACGTCGTTATTTGTCTTCAAGGCAATAAACACTGACTACTGAACTTTACAGCTGTGAATTTCTGTTTTCATTCCCTCTTTTAAGTTTTAGACTTGCTTCGTAGTGCTGGCATGGAAGTGGAACAGTAATTTAAAATATACTTATTCTACCTTTCCTCCTCTCTATCAAAGGACAGTGTTCGATCTGCAGCCCCACTTTTATTTTCCCATGCAGTTATACAGCTATAATAAGCACTAAAAGACTGTGAGACTAGATGGCTGAGAAAGTTCAATTTTACCTGAGACTCACTGACTTCTGTGGATCAACACAGGTATTTAAAAACACCAGCCCAACATGCTGAATTTGTTTCGTGTTTGCCCAGTACCAAGTGTAATAGACCACTGACCTCTGGCAAGTAGTCGAAAAACAAAATCCTTCAAATTCTGGTAGAAAATCTTCTTCATACACTACAGCACAATTTAAGGCAACACAGCAAAGTAAGAGTAGGGGAGGTGTTACCAATTAAAGAATGAATATTTAGACTACACTAGTCTTAGGGCATTAACTAAGACTATTTTTGTAACCAAATATAAATAGTAAACAGCACATGGCTACCTGTAAAATCCAATTAACAGTAATTCAATTGCCTTTTATGAAACAGTGTTTCAGCCTAAATGTACAAAGAAGTAACAAGGCTTTATACTGTGTAACAGTGCACACCTCAGAAGGGTTGGGTGCTCACTGTGTTCCTTGGAGGCAGGGCTCTTACTGAATCCAACCCACAACCTGTGTCTGTGGGTAGTATTTATTGCTATGTTAAACACAATATAAGATAATTGCCATCCATATCGGAAAACCATGTGTGCCTTGCTCGAGGATCTGAAAATAGGGACCAATTTGCACAGTAAATCAGAGCTTACTCCTAATTTGCTGGCATGCCTTGTAGTAAAGCAAAAGACATACTTACAAATTTCTGGCCTTAGGACCCTGATCGCAAATCTATACCTGAACCCAGCTTTCACAAGGAAAGACTCTCCAAACATACATTTTTAGCTGAACAGTTCAAAAAGCGCCCACCACTTACCAAGTATCACCAAATTTAAGCCAAATAAAGCAGTTCTGGAGTACAGACATTTTATGCAGGGTGTGTAAAATACTTCTTCCCTCTCCTTGACACTCTCCAGTAGCAAGGAGTACTGTTTTGGGCACCATACTTGAAGAAAAATGTAGACACCCTGGAGACAATCCAGAGAGAAGTAAAAAGAATGAGCAACAGTCTAGAAGGCGGTGCGAGGGAGGGTGGAAGGAACTGGCATTGTTTAGTCTAGAGAAGGGAGGACTAAGGAAAGATGGGATGTCAGCCCATAACCATGAACACTATTTCTGCAAAACAGAAAATATCAGCTATAGATTGGAAGAGAAGTAATGAAAAGAACGCAGGGAGGGAGCTTCAGTCTTGTGGCTAAAGCAGCTTTCCTTAAACAGAGTGGTTATAGGCTTAATAAAGCTTTCTAGCTACATTTCATTTTCAGTCGAGAAATGAAATAGTGATATCTGTAAAGACATGAAGCACAAGTAAACTCTGTATATAAAGCTGTAACTTCTAGGCCCATTCAGAAGCCTTAACAATGAACTCTCTAGGATGTCTGGAAACTTTTACATTAAACAAGAGCCTGCAGTAAGTCATGCCTACGTAGGATGACAGGATACTAGCTGCTGAATGAAACTGAGTTGAACATAATTGGTGCTAAGTTTATAAGTAGCAGTACTCTATTTTCATTTGGGTTTTTATTTCATTTTTCAGACCAGCAAGAAAATCTCCTGGGGTGGTAGTGGTTCAATCCCAATTTTTCTTTGAATTTTTTTCTTTTTGTGGGCCACTGAACAGAGGCATTAATTTTGCTCACAGTCATAGTAGTTAATTTTGTGTAGGATCTGGCCCTTTTTCTATTCTGAGTCTATAATGTTTCCAGACTTGAAAAGTGGCTTTAGAAATTTTCAAACCAGTTGTTCTGAATCTTTTTGTGCTTAATGAGGAAATGTGATTTTTCCTTTTTGTATCAGTCTTCTTTAATTCTGAATGTTTTGGAACTGAGTTTTCAGCCCTGTTTTCTTGCTCTGTTCCTACTCCTTTCTAGGGATCTAAATAACAAATTCACTAAAGACTACCCACTTCAGCTATAAACAAGCTAAATCCAGGACATTATATCTAGATATGCACATTGAAAATTCATAGAAATTAGAGGACATTTTAGGCTCATATCCTACTGAACTGAAACTTGGAACTTTATACTTCCTCTGTGGAGACAAGTGTTTATATTACTCACATTTACTTTATTTGTGCTTCTAGAGACCTTATAACTCAGAAGAGACCATTTACCAGTGATTTGCAAATGCATCTAGTCAGAAAAGAGGATCAAGCTGGGCTCCCCTTCCCAGAGGGCTACTAGAAATCATCAGATATGGCAGGTAGAGGAAGTTGCTTCATCACAATTCTGTTTTACTTGATATGTTATATGTGCCATACCTTCTTAACTCCTTAAAGATGCAAGTTTTCTGGAGTATTTACCTGCTTGATAGAATACATAAATATACAGCTGTCACATACAACTGTAGAGAGAGTAAATTCTGAGTTGCAGTCGTTCTAGCTTTTATAGTTCTCGGTAACAGATCTTAAAGCTAGAAAGGTCAACAGTACTGTCCTCATTTTTTAAAAAATAGAAACTCTAGGATTTGGGCTGGCTTGGAGGATTAGCCACTGTTCTCCTCTAAACCAGCGAGAGAGTAAAATATAGCACTTAGGTACTTTGAATCACAGTTCTGCACTGTAACAAGGAGACAGCATTCCTGAAATCACCTGAAAGCACCTTGAAAATTATATCAGTAATGAAACCTGATTATAAGACTAATAATGCGACCTTCTGCAATGGGTCACAGGTTGTCAGAAAGGACTGGTATAAACATATAACTGGGTGATCAAACAATATTCTTTGAAAACAGTTACATTTCAGATGGTGACCAAAGATGCACATTTGTTCTGTACAATACTAAATGAATAGATGTCACAAGAACGCATTGGTCCAGTAAGTTATATGTCTAAGCCTCCATTGTCCGGAGTATTACTTATAAAGCTGCTTCTGCACTTTAGACATGTACCTAATGTAGCTGTGGGTGAGAGGATCTGAACATTCCTCAGCTGTGCCTGCAGGAGAAAGAGTGCAAAAACGTTGAATCTCACACATTTATAGCTGTTGTGAAATGCTGGCACGCTCTAGCAGTCAGCATTAATACTGGAGTTGGTTTTGTGGATTTCTTATTTAAGTGACACTAATTTAAGTTTGAAGAACTTCGATCTCCTATATGTGATGTGGATTTCAGATGTGAATGTGCTTATGTCTGTATGTGTGTTGGAGATGAAGAGGTTGAACTAGAAGTCTTCTATAATTCTTAAATACCTGCGGGTCAACCTTTAAATATTGCACATATATAATTACCTTCTCCAGTGCTGCCTTCCTGGACAGCTACAGGCATACGTAGGAACAAAAAGAGTTGATATGAAATGGTTTCTATAATGCCACTGAATTCACACATCCTGAAGTTTAATCATCAAGATAAATACTTTAACTTAGTTAAAAAGAAAACAAAGATGACTTCTGAAATGAGACAATGCAGTGTATTTTCATGTATGTGATAAGCTATTTCAAAGAAATTACTAGCCAGTGAAATCACTCAATTGGCTCCATTTGTCCTTTTACAAAAATAGATTCGGTGTCGTGCACTGAGAGGTCTATTCCAGTTGTGCTGCAGGAGAATCCATTATTTATCATGGATTTTTAGGAGGAGTCTTTTTCCAGGACAGATTAAATATTTGGACTTCAGGCCTGTGGGAAACCACACATCAGTTAGAATGAACGTCTGTTGTTTAGTTCAGGTATTGGCCTGTATCCCGGGGAGTTGCAGCACTTGAGGAGTTTGAATGTCATTCAAACCTACCTTAGCTCTACCCATCAGTCTTGCCTAGAACCTGACTTGACTGGACCAGAGATTCTGGCTCACAAAGTGTCCGTGCAGCTTGTAGGAGGCAAAATAATCCCTGAAAAGCATGGTAGAAAAGATCATTGGTGGGGTCTTCTTTGTATCTATGCATGTGGCCCACTGAAGGTGAACTCAGTTTTATGGAAAATAGTAACATCTGGCAGATTTATTTTCAGTCAGAAATTTATCTTATTGTTCTTTCTTTTCTTTGTGACTACTTTTTTTTCAAACAGAACTTTACTGTTTTCAATTATTAAGTGTTTGAAACTCACAATAAATTTTGCTTTGAACAAGTAACATTAAAGCTGGACATTTCAAAAATATTTAGGAAAGGTGATATATACTGGGTAACGAGGGAGGTAAATGCTCAAACTAATGCGTTCTGTCAGTGTTATTTAGCACTCATGACATATGTAGGAGAACTCTACAAAGGACCTTTTGCCTCAGCTTGACCGGACTGTAACTGTCTGACTTCATTAATCCAGAATGCTAGGTTAGCCTTTGTTCTAAACTCCCTGTGCTGCATAAGAAGGTATCCTAGGCCATTGTTGTGTGGTTACTTTAATCTCGCAGGTGTCTGCACTGCTGCCAGAAAAGATTTTCTTTTTGTTCTCCTCTCCGGTAACCTATCACCTCTTGCCTGCTGGTTTCTGTGTCCTACCTCTAGCGTGCACATAGCAGCCTTTTGAATCAGGCCCAAAAACATTATCTGTTTGAAAACTAGTATCAAGGAAACAAAAAAAAATCAGTGTTCTCGCAAGAATGTTGTCCATGTGTGCAAAGGTGGTAGCACTTCTATGGAGAGCTCTAGATCTGTACTGAACCAAAGTGACCACATAACCTTGCTCTTAGGCATTCAGACAAAATAGCACCTAGATCTGAAGCTAATCAGGAAATGAAGCTATCATAAATCCCAAGCTCTGCATGAGGACCACTTAGGATCTCCCTTTCAGCATTTCACAGTTAAAAGTGGAGATGGATACGTATCAGATATGGTACATCAGTAATCACAGCCCACGAAAGAAGATCAGGATACACATCTGCCTCTTTTGTTGAAAGGGCTTTTGCCGCCAACCCAGAGACTGTCCTGGAGTTGATGTAGGAATGTCCTTCCATTGTGGCTAACGGCGCAATAACTCTGTGAAGGGAGGCATCCCAGATTGCCTGGGACAGACCTGGGTGTGAGGTGGAGTATGATGCCCTTGTCAGCCAATTTTGATGTTTATTTAGGAAGAGAGACTGGAGTTCTGCTCTAGCATAAAGTTTACGTGTTTCATAGTAAATAGGATGTGGTGAAAGCAAGAATAAACAGTAGACATGAAAAAGTAGAAACTTAGGTTTATACTGCCAAAGGCCAAGTGGGCATAAAAGTTTCTATACTGCAAACTGCACCTGAGACATTCTAAAATCCTTTGTAGATAAGATTTAAACTCAATAAGATATCTTAAGGAAAACCAGATAGCCATCTCAAAAGAGGGACTGAGATAATGTATTTATTACTATTCCACTCTACACCATCGAAATGGGCATTGGAGCAGGAAGAAGCAAAATCTTGTGGCCACCAGCAATTAAATCTAGAGGTGTGTTTGACACTGTCCCTGTAATAAATATGCACGAACCCAGCCTATATAGTTTAAAGATATGTCCTCTCTGCCTCTTAGCAAATCTAGGCTGGCAAGCTCCTTCCACATCAGTTAGGATTTATTTCAATTTGCATCACTTTTCCTGCTACAGCAACCCACAACTGACATGTATGACTTTATTTATGCTATGTAAGCACATTAATGCTCTTGTAACTCTGCTGCATATCCCACAACACCTTTGCAGGAGGGATGATTCATCTCAACAAGCTTAGCTAGTGAAACTCTTCAAATAACTGTACATGAAACATATGGTTCAGGACAGAAAACATTTTGAGACTGGAATAAGGCCAGGAATAGCAGCTGTCACTAATACAATATAGTGAGATTTGATTTCTCATACAGGGCAAACCAAAGCAAATTTAATTTCCAGGAACCTTTGAGTTTACAGACTAGTTAAAAAATACAGAACTACAAAGCATATACTAATTTTAGATTAAAACTGATTTGTCTTTTCTGCCATGATTCAATGAAAACATTTTGCCTTGTAAGTAGGGCAAAGTTTCCATGTGTAGGCAGGCAGAGACAGCTGCTGGGAGTTATCTAGGAGATTCAGAAAGGAGGAAACCTGACAGGGAGGAGCTGAGGTTTGTGTCAGCACATGAGGTTCAGGACTCAGAGGGGCAGCGGGTTACTCTGCTGATTCATTGCTGGGGCTTAGGTTGAAAGTCAGAACAGCTGAGATGTGAGTTTACTTCACTCTAGTTACTCCCAGTTTTTGTGCCCTTAACTCCACTTTGAGGAATCCAGTGACATCAGGGAGAGAGATATGTTTGAATGTAGTAAGATTATTATAAGGAGAAATATCTAGGTAGGAACAAATCAGATGATAATGTGACCATATGAGGAATTACAGTTCTGGTTGAAGAGAATTTATATCTGAGTCATGGACTATAAGGAAGAAGCTGTTTCAGAGGCAAGTATTTTCTGGTTCCACCTGTTCTGGGTGAAAATTCTCCCTATGTTATTTTGTTTTGTGTATCAGTTCTAAGTGTCTGTGTGATAACCAGACTAGTTGAGTGGTCTTTTGCATCACGATTATCAACGCACAGTACCTGTCTTTTAGTCCCTTCCTTAGTTTTCCTTTTGTGAAAGGATGAGGTTAATGCTTCACTCCAGCTAATGGAGCTGTGGCTTGTGAGAAGCTCACACAAATGCACTGTAGTGCGTGGCCGTGCTGAAGCTGTCAGAGAAGAAGAAACAGCATGTGGCTATGTGTGGGCTTGTATGTTTAAAAGGTGATAATGAGCATGGCAGTTATAAGACCACGGAGGCAGGATTGTCATGTAAGCAATTATATTTTCCCTTGGGCAGTTTACATTTGCTGGTTTTCTCTGCAAGAGAAATCATCTTACACAAAAGTAACGTGTTTTGCTTTTTGTATAAAATCAACACTTACACTATTTCTCATATTTGAATAGACACAAGCTGTTAAACAGGAAAAACATAGAACATGTCCCCCCATTTTATCTCTCCAACCCAGGTATTTTTCCATGCCACGTCAGTCCTGATCTATAGAGCTGGCATGGGAAAATAGAAACGTTAAATGACATGTTCATTTCTGGATGACCACAAGGTCATCCTAACATATGAGGGCAAACTATTCTTCATCTCTTAGCTTTCAGATGTGGGTACATCTAGGCAGTAGGAGAGTGATAATCTCCCTCTGAGGCCATGACTAGAAGAGAAGGCCAAGTCATACCTCAGATTATACCAACAGGACACACGTGGTGAGCCCATCTGATGCAGCTAGCTATGTGCTGGAACCCTTTCTGCTCTTTGACATTGTATAATAATGTTGCATGTTAAAAAGGGAATGAAAGATGTCACTAGAACAGTAGTGCATCAAAACAAGCAATTCAAGACTCTAAATATGTGCAATAAAACTCAGTATTTATTTTCATTCCTCCATTTTTTTCTCCCTCGTCCATCTATTTTCTCCTTGCTAGTTTTCACATAGATGTAAACATAATATGAAGTCTTCAGTAGTGGAGTCATCTTACCATAGAACAGTGGTAAGACTTCATTAACACTGAGGTCTTGAACTACAGTTCACACTTTCAAAAAATATCCAATCTTGATTTAAAAATTCCTAAAGAGAGAAAATGCACTATTGCTTTTAACAACTTTTCCTTGTGTTCATAACCTTTAGCAAACAAACAAAAAAAAATCTGTGTATAGTCCTGCTTCATTTACTACTGGACCTTGTCATACATTCATCTGCTGGTCTGAAGAACCCATTATCAATTCTTCCTGCCAAAACTACTAAGAATTTAAAAAGAGTAGTTTAGCCATCTCTTATCCATAGGTAAAGTAGGTGGTTTTTTTGGCAACACCTCAGTCATTCTCTTGACAATTCTTTGAACTTTCTCCGAGTTGCAACATCAATCCTGAATTGTACTCACTAGACTGAGTGTAGCAGCAGTCATTCCAGTGCCAGGCGCAGAAGTAAAGTTAAAATTCTTCTCCCTGTACACATATCCAAGGATTGTATTAGCCTTTTTTTATGAGTGGCAACACATGGTAGCTACCATATGATTATTCTTATATTCTCCAAGACAAAGCTCAGTAGCATCTCTTGTAATTACAGCTGTAGTTGTATTTTATACATGGCTGTTCTGTTACAGCTGTATGTGCTCACCTTCACAGCATCCAGTAGCAGTGATCTGACCTTCACTTTTTATCAGTCTGTTGCACTGTGAAATATTTAGTGTGATACTTCTCATTGTTACTCTAATTGCAATTGTGCCATTGTGTTTCTTTCTGAATACTTCTAAAACCCAGATAGAGAAATTCCGTGTTTCAAATGAAGAACAATATGGGGAGGTGGGCAGGGTCTAAAAAGCCCCTTTCTAATACATAAGTAATCTGTGGCACATGGGCGTTAACATTCTTCCCCTTCCTTTGCAAAGAGCCTTTCATTTGTGAGGAATATCATGTCGCTTTTTGAGCATTTTCTTCTTGAGGCTAAACCACCTCAGTTTGTGCAACTTTTGTCGTACTAAATTTTTCATCATCATCAATAATATTTGAATTCTCAGGTAGTTCATATTCTTCTTGGTGTGCAGTGCCTAAACTATACACAATATTTCAGATGAAGCCCTACGATTGTAGAGTACAGCACAGAACAGGCTTATTTCACACATCTTGCAGGCTCTGCTCTTGGTTAGAAATCTCAGTATTGTGTTTGCTTTTTTCACAACAGCATGATAGTGTTGACCCCTGCTTAGCTTGTGAATCAGTACATTTCACGGACTCTTTTAAGAAAAAATGCCACGAGCCACTTGTTTTCCATCCTATATTTATGCAGCTGATTATTCTTGTCCTAATGTAGGGGTTTACATTTATCCCTCTTGAATAGTGCCCAGGCAGTGATGACAGCCCTCGTCATTCTTCCTGTAAGATCTTTGCCGACATTTTTGTGTTTCTTATTGCAAAACCCACAAGATACACAGGACTAGCTATTCTATGGGGTTTTTTTTGCCTTTGGATTCATATCTTTATTTGTTTAGAAGGCATAGTGAGTAAGGGTGTTAGATAAGCACCAGCTCTATTAGCAAGTACTTTGTATGTGGATAAGGAGACAAGAGAAGAAACTTCTCAATTTGTGGGGCAAACTCCATAAATTCTGATTTGTTTAGCCAGAGATTAAACCCAGATGTGAAGCAAACAGCATTAAGAAGAAAAAGGCAGGAGTTGACATTGGTTAAACCTTTGTAAAATTCCATGACGTCAAGCAGATGATTAGAATTTCAGTCAGGAGAAAGACCTCCAGCATGTATAGATTTCCTTTGTGTTCTCTTGCAGGGCAATCATGACTTCTGGTGCAAAGTAATCAAAGAATTAGGTATAAAGAAAACATTTCTTTTCAGTATTTTGTAGAAATAGGTCTTTATACAGTGTTTAGCTCACACTTAATAAGCAAAATTAAATAAACAACTCTTCAGCAATTTATGCTGGAGCCAAAACTGGTTCTGAGCACTTCTGAGAATATGGCAGAAATAAGAAAATGTGTATAAATAAAAGTACCATTAAATGTGAGTCTGAACACTGTTTTTATATCACAAATACTTTTACTGGTAAATATAAGTATTTGAGTTTAGTAGCTATTAAATTTAGCATGTTCGCTTCAAAACACACAAAGCACCAGGATTTGTTTAACCTCACTTCTACAGTTTTGGAATCACTGTTCAACTATTATTTATTTGAATTTATTAAAACAGAAACTGGGGCAAAATGGGAAAGACATTTGTGTTTTGAGCTTCACAATTCACATTGTGATTTGTGAAATTGGTCTGAGCCTTGGATTTTGGCCTGCTCTAGATTTGGAGTTTTTGTAAATCTCCGGATTCATTTCCTCTAGTGTCCCAGAAGCAGACCAAGAATGACTTTGAAGCACCTATTTTTTTGTTGTTTGCATAATACAGCCTTGCTCAAAAAATCTCAGTTACTGGTTAAGGTTGTGTAGCAGACTTCAGTGTGGTATTAACTTTGATAATCACATAAATATAAGAAACAGTACTCATGGACCTAGTCACAGGGTCAGAAAATACAAATGTAGGGAAAAATTCTATTCTCTCCAAAGAATTATATTTTCAAATTTCCCAATGATCTCTCTGCAATCTGGACTCCTTATAGCATTAATCTCACAAAAACTGAGGGTTTTTTAACAGATTTCTGGAAGGGTAAGCCCTACATCAATATAAGAAGATATATACACACAGCCCTGAAAGATTCAGTTTGTACTATGACTGTCTTTTTGAAATTCAATTTGACTGTAACATCCTCCAAAGAGTTTCCCAGCAATAACCCTCTGAGCTTCACAGTCCATTGATAGACAGGTGATGTGGTTCTCTTGCTCTTCTGTTTGCTTACGTACTGAAGGCAGCCTTGGTTTAGTGCTTTCTTACTTCAGTAAGATCATAAAACATAGTCCAACCACAAGTGTGTGGATCTCATTTATATGTCACCAAAACACATCCAAAAACCCCACAAAACACAAAAATTCCTATGCTGAGAATTAGCAGAAAGTTCCACCTCATTTTAAAATGAGATGTCTAAAATGGAATAACCCCTCTTTTGGCTTTTCAGTGTTACCTGAGTGCCCCTTGGTATACATATTGCAAATTTTTATGGCAGTTACACAGGTGTAACTTGATAGTCAAAAAGATTTTTTTTTAATTCATCTTTTCCCCCATATAAATAAAAGTTGAGATTTGGATTTTTCCTCCTGACAAACCATCTTAAGTAAAATTAATTTGATGGGGAAAAAAATAGAGCAGTTTGAATTAGGAAGCAAGATACTTGGCAAAACCATATTTTGAAGAAAAACTTTCCAGAAACTTAAACATAAAATCTTTTATGTCTGCTAGAGTACTTGACCTTTCCTTCTTCTCTCCACCTCCTGTGGATAAGTGTTTCCTCCCATGAACTGTATGTAACATGGTAGCTTTAGCTCTGCAGCCTTTACGGCTCCAGACACTAATTCCAGTGCCTGCCCCGGCTTCTACTGAAATTGCTTCATTTATTTTATAGGGTTTTGCCTAAATTTTCCACTAGTAAAACTGCAGCCTCTCACAGAACCTGCAGTTGCATAGTTTATTTTCAGAAAGAGAAGGTAGGCTGGGGGTTTACTTTGGGAGCTGGGTTCAAGCCCCTTAGCCACATACCTCTGCTGTCACTCTGGGCTTTACCTACAAAGGCTGTAGCTTCTGGCAGCAGTTCGTTTTCTGTGCTGGGTCCAGGGAGACAGGAGCTACTGGGAATGCACAGTGTGGAGTTTGTGGCTTAGCCTCTTCACGGGGAAGAAGGAATCATAGCAGGGTCTCCCTAGTTCTTCATCCATTGAGTTATAAGGATGCTCCTCTGTGAAGCACATGACAGTAATCTTGCTCAACACTTGCCAAACGGGCCAGCTGCCTTGGATGTCAGAAACAAAGGAAACCTTCCTTTAAGGAAAGTTATTTATGTAAGAAGTCCTGACATGGACTAGCCTGCAGACCCATATAATCTTCAAGGTCTACCTATACCAGCAGCAGTTCCACCCCTCAGTTTCTTGTGACAACCCTCCTCTGCACCAACGCCCTCCTGAAAGCTGTCACCTCTCACCAGCCTGCACTGCATGAGGCATCCTGCTTCCATGCCAAAATCATCTGGATGAGCTGGGGCTTAAAATTAAGCTGCTACATTAACCTACCTTGTTGTACCTGTAGTGAAAATGGTTCATGCTGGTGAGCAAGGCTAACCCACACAGCTGTTCTTCAGCTGATTCAAGAAATTTTGTCTCAACAAAATTCACTGGAAGGGGGAAGTTACTCAAATAGTAATGGCTGCAGCCATCTCATTTAAACTGCTGCTCCAGACCTGACAGAGGCTTAGAAGGCTGAGTGACTGAGGCACGGCCAAATTTTGTGGGTTCAACATAGGCTGAATTACAATAGCAGAACAACTATGAATTCTCATACAAGTTTGTTACGTGGCAACTAAGGGCATATTATCTATAATTTTCAATAATCTTGGAACCTGTGCCCAGGTTCTGCAAACACAGAATGCCTGGTCTCTTTCCAAAAAAAGAATGGGAACAAAGTCAGTGTGCATGAGGATGGCTGCGAAGAGCTGAGGGTTAAACCAAATCCAGCTGCCTTCTAGGAAAATGCAGTTTCTCCTGAGGCCTCTCTTGACAGTTTTGACAGGTTTATAGCAGAGCCAGTATAATTTCGAATAGCAAAATTATCTTCGTAACCCCTGCAATGCTTGGGTTACCCTGACAGTCTAGACAGCACAGATGTGTCTGCACTAAGCTGGTGATTCTGCCCTCACCTGCAGCACAGCAGCTGTTTTTTCTATCGATGGCTCTTTCATTTTGTAGGTGACTAATGCATCAAGCTGCTGGAAAATGAGTTAATCTTCCTCAGCGAGTCAGCATTCAAATATGCAGCTCACATCTCTATCTGATTTTTAATTTTTGAGCACAGATGCAGCATTTTTGGGGAGAAGGGTCAGACAGAGACCATACTCCTATCCATCACTTGACATGAAGTTTTAAGTTCTCAGAGTAAGGGCCAAGTTGCCTTGTGAAGTAGTGCCAGCACCAAGAATAGAATCTTTATTTGCCATGTCTGCCTTTCAGCACCATTCTGTGTGGTTTTTTCCATTGACAAGGTTCACGTTTTGCTCAGGAAAAGGCTATATCCACCCTTCATCTGTGAGCATGTGTTTCTTTCTCATAAGTTCTCTTTGTAAGCTAATGGGTGTAATAGTTGCCTTAGTGAGATCACACTGAGGCTCAGGCTTTCCGGGCAGCCACAGGCAGGCTCGTGAAGAGTACATGGTTGCAGCTGCTTTGGGTGGAAGCACTGATATGCATGCTTAGCCCTCTGGCTCACTCCTTCCCCTCTCCTCACCCACTGTGTAACTGACCTAAAGATTTCCCTGGAAATCCATTTGTCAGGCTGTAAAGTCTTGGCTCTGTTTTTGAGAACGAGAAAAATTTTAGGTCTACCAGGGATGTCTTAGTCAACAGCATCAAGGACCATGCAATCAATAGCATTTCTGGCATAAAACAGGCTTCGGCTGAAGATCTGATTAAGATCCAGACCATGCTGTTATACACAGAAAGAAAGTGAAGCCAGGGTCTTGAAATATTTGCAAAAATAAACAGCATCAGCCAAGCCCACCCTGCAACAAATCATAAGCAGCCTCATAAAGGCCCTTTACAGTCCCTGACGGACATGATGTAAGTGCTGAGTAGCCCGAGCAGCCCCTCCTCAGCCCCTGCCTGCCTGCTCTGGAAGCTCCACGTGTACCCAGGCAGGAACACTCCCTCCCTCCTGAGGGTCTGCCACTGCAGGGGAAAGGACAGTGCTGCTTTTTGAACTCTGGCATTGACACTTGCTCTGTGTTCTTCAGAACCCGCCTGGACTGCACTGCTACAGTTGTGTGCCACAGGAACATGACAGTCACAAGAGAGGCACCACGTGAAATACAGGGGGCAGGGAGTGATATGACTTTCTGAGGAGAAGCTTTAAGGGCATTACTAATTTCATTAAGGTTATATCCACATCTCTCTAAACTAGGGTCAGACTGTTATTTATTACAGGACCTAACTGCTCTTGCATGTTGTGGACTGTATAGTAGCTAACAAGTAGTAGCTAACTGAAACTCCTAAGAACTCCTAAGAGGCAATCTAAGATCATCAGGAAAGAAAAGTGGGTAGAGCTAATATTACAAAGCAACGAAGCACCTTAGGAAAACTAAAGAAACTAAGCACATATTTATAGGCAGAACCCTGGTTTTGGTTCTTTTTTTTTTCCCCCTCTCTCTCTTATGGGTTGATTCAAAACTATGGAAAAAAGGGGCTATTTTAAGATTCAGGAGATTTGTCTCAAAATCTTTCTGGAACAGTGGTTCTTGAGGGAAGTATGTATGTTATTACAAGTTTTGTATATAGGTTGCACTGTAACATGTATGAAATTGCATTTCTCAATCACCCTCAGGGATCCCTTGGAGATTTTCCATAGAAACCTTCCCACTCTCCCCTCCTCCACTTCATAGTGTGTAAGTTAGAACACTGGTTTTCAAAAAATGTTTCTGTCCTGTTTAGGTCTTTTTGTTTTCTCCCTATAATTTCTCTACAGGCTTCTTGAAAGGAGAATATAGGAGGGCAATTTGAAGCTGAAGGTTATATTCTGTCCTATTATCTGATTTGCTGTATCTTACCTAAACAAAGCAACCAATTCGCAGCAGAGGATACCATCTGTCACTTAGTGTGTTTAAAATATTAAAACATTTTTAGCCTGCAACTACCACCATCTGGAAATAGTTAGCATGGGAAAACAATAAAAAGCCCATCTAAGTTTACAAGAGTTGTTGCCTTGAACAAGAAGATTAGTATTCCCATTCATTTATTTATTCTACCAAAACATAATGTTAAGTCATTTTTAAATCCAAACCTTTTGGAAAGCTCCTGCTGTTGCTTATGTGTGCTAAAGCCCAAGCCGAGGTTATCATGTTTGCCTTGCAGCAACAAATGTCAATTTGCACTCCATAAAGCATTGTGCACAGGTTGTAGCTGTGATTGTAGATGGCTGTAGGACGTACCCTCAAGGATCACTGTTACAGAAAGGCCCTCATACCACTTCAGTATTCAGTATCCTTCAGGTTGATTTGGTTTATATTTGAAAATGAGGCACAGTAATTGGTCCCACAAAGGGGTGAGGGCCATGGGACCCAAGCTAACAAGTTACTTTAGCAGACCACGTACATACATAAGTGCTTTGAAGCCAGAGCACTGAGCGTCTTCTGGGATTTAGCTGGTAGCCTATGGAAGAAATAGAAGTATCCTCAGAATGTTTTCTGTTCTCTGGCGGATATCTTTGATATTAACGAACACGAGTCCATATCATGAAAATACTTTTAAAAACAAATGGCATCTCTGCGTTCTCTTTTTACATTAGTGGCACATCGGAAAGAAGTATAAAGTCTGCTTACCACAGCATTGTGTCCTTCACTGAAAAAAAAAATGTACCTGTTTCTAATCAATAAGTATTTGCTCAAGCAAATATTAGCTCTTCAAACAGCAGCTACATTGGAAGCAGCTGCAGTTATCTTAATTGCATGTCAGTCAGAACAAAGTTTTTCTGTTTGCTTCTTTTCTAATCCTTGTTCTTTGCACTTCAAGAGAGAATAGGTTAAATTCAAACCTTCTAATCACACCAAAGCCATTCCCACAAGCAGGACAACAGAATTATTTGGGCCTGTAACTCCTAGTTTATTATTTTAAGACTTTGTTAAAATTTCTTTGACAGTTAATATCGTATCTTCTTCAACACCTGGTAGAACAGCAAGTCTATTACTATTACCCAGTGATGCTTTCCCAGTTCACAGAACTTCTTTCTAGGTTCATCAGGCTAGTTTAAATAAGTTTATAATGATGCTCTTTACCTGCAACTGACCTTCTCCTTGTGCAACTTTTTTGGCTGGATCTGTGACTCAGCCTGTAGACACCATAGCCTAATGTTAATAAATGCTGGAGGGATCAACACTTACACCTCAGCCACTACATTACAAACCAAAGTAAGTTGGCTGTCAGACAAAATTGTTCCAGCCAAGAAAGTGCTCTGTAGTGCTTCTCTCTTCATGTACCAAGTATCACACAAGACAGGAAGACAGAGGAGCCATTGAAACAAAATATTGGCCCGGTGCTAGACTGGCAAGAAAGCTTGAACACAGAAAGTCTTTCCTTGCTCCTCCCACCCCAAGATTCCCACAGCTGTTCAACATTTCTGTGTGGTGCTCCTGCCAAGCAGGTGTCTCTGCTTCCCTGAGGGCTGGTAACAAATGACTATTCGAGTTCAATTTGTGCAATGGAAACTGTTTCCATTACAAGCATAAGTGAAATATATCCAAGCAACTGATTCTGGGATCCCAAAGCCCACACGTTTTCATAACCCATACCAACATAGCCTTATCCTTTCCACAGGTCAGTTCAATGACTTCTTTGTTCCTCAGCTCGTGAAACATGAGTTGGCAAACATCACCTTCACTAAGGCAGGTACTCCTCTAAATCCCCTGGTTTAGAGGCTCAAACCCAGGTCGGCTCAGAGCTTCATGTTCAAGAGATTATTAAAGCAAGAGAACCACTGCAAAAAGCTTACACACACATTCCTTCCTTATGCATAACTTAAATACTGTCAACACGTCTTTCTTTGCAGTCTAGTAATTCCTACATTAATCATTCTGCAGTTTAGTACCAAACAGAAGAATCACATCATATTGTAACGATTTGACCAATCCTAAATTAAGGCTGCCAGAGGTTGATGAATAAGCTGCAAACTGTGACAGATTTTTAAATTACCTGGTGTTTTCTGTTGATCATGCATGATCAGAGCATTTCCAACTTTCCAATACCTTCTTCACATACAGGGAAGACAGCTTGAGCTATACTTCAGACTACAGCTCATGTCAAGTGTTCCTTTAATACACGATTATAGGAACCAAGCCTGTATATTAAGATGAATCAACATTTTACTATATGATATTTTTGTTATTTTCAACATTTTCCAGAAACACTGGAATATCTCTTAATCACTGGGTACATTACTTGACTCTCTCATTGAGAGAAGGCTCACTGAAGTCCTTCAGGGTACCTGAAAGGCAGGTGCCTGTAGGGGATGGATATGACCATCTAGAGTAACCACACAAGCAAAATTCAGCAGCGAGAAAATACTTGAAACTTGAGTACTCTTCAAGTCCTGCCATCTGCATTTCAGTTATGCTGACTAGCAATCAGTTTGCTTATTTAAACAAATAGTTATCTATACCACAGACAGTGTTTTCTGTAACAGCTGACAGTTTATTCAGGTGTTAAACTTAACAGTGCTCTGGCACTACTACTTAATCTCACAGCCCAGATACCTACCTTAATGAACCTTTCATAGGTATGATTTTGCTCTTTGGTGACATGACTTAAGCTTTGATACTCCATTCAAAAATTCAGAGTAGCTGTGCAAGTTACAGTCTTTCCCCAGATTAAAACTAACATTCAACTCAATACTTAAAAGGTTCTTTATTTTACTCTTAGGCTTTCAGGACACCTTAAAAATCAGTTACACAACAAAGACTGATATTGGAAAAAAGTGGAGGTGCAGTTCAAAAGAGAAAAAAAAAAACAAACCCATAGTGTCTTCAAATATAAAAATATATATCCAGATTATTACCTAGGGAAAGTGTACCACCATTCTGCCTTAAGCTGGTCCTGCCAGCTTTTGGGTCATAACTCCCCACTACAGAGCTCAAGAGCTCACACTGGAAGGAGCATCTCCGAAGTTCATGTCACAGGCATGATTCAGAGCAAACCGCTTTGCTGCAGCATATGAACCCAATCTTAAGTTTCCTGAAAGCATTCCATAGTTTTCCCTTGGGCAGTGGGTAATAAGCATCCAAACATCTCCTGGGAAGCATAAGTCATATACACAAAGCCATCTTCATCTTTGTAGTCCCTGTACACTTCTGCCATTGTCAAGGACATACTGGCTAGGCTTTTGTTGTTCACCAGCAGGTAGAAAGCTTGTGTAGCTGTTAGAGCCATCCTGCTTCTAATTGAAAAAGAGAGGAGAAAAACTTGATAAAGCATTAGCAAGTTGAATATGGTTTCAGCTTCAGTCTATGACATACATTAAGCAGAGCAGTCACATGAACTAGGTACAAGAAATGTGTAAAGTCATTGTGTGGTTTAACATCTCCATCGGCAGGAAGTTAACTGTATTTCTGGAAGCTCAAAGGCCTGTGCTCTGAGGAAAAGCTTACATGGTTACACCAAAGGTGCTACTGAGCATGGGCTTGGAGTTCCCAATTACCAGGGAAAAGTGTGAATAGAAACCAAAAGTTTCTGCAGTGCAGATTTTGTAAAGGATTCAGCTCCAGACTGTTACACTTACTATAAAGTCTATCTTCAAAAAAAAAAGTCCTTTTCAGAGACATTACATACAAGGATTAGGATCTAAGTTGTCCAAGAGCCAAAAGCATCTTTTACAGAAGTTATAATATAGAAAGATCTTTTTCTATGCTGTAATAAGTGTGCTGAAAAACATAGCTTTCATATTTTGTCAGAAAATACCACTAAATATTTTGGGAGACTTCTTTGCTGTAATGTTTCATAAAGAACAATTTAGAAGCACATTTCATTTCACTCACTTTCAAAAGCTGCTTTGAACTTGCGCAAATGCAGCTAGGTGCAGTAAGAGAGCAAGGCAGTGACAGTCATAAGCAGAACAAGATCACAGAGCCCCAATACCCAGTCCATCAGGCAGGAAGAAAGCAGAACAAGAGCCTTATATAGTCTTTTTTCACTACAGTTAGGGAGAAGGGAGAGGGCTATGAATCCAAAAAAGACCTCATTTTTGCCCCAAATGCATCTGTGATTTTCTTCAAACACTTGCAAGAGAGGGAAGCCATTACATTACTAACACCTTTATCCTGCTCCCCACCAAAGGAAGCAAGATGTCCCCAGCAGCACACTGGGAAATACCTTCTTGGGGAACAGCAGCCAAGCCCAGCTGCAGCTCCAACCCACCAGTATCCACCACCTACCTGATGATGGTTATGAACTGTGCCATGGTCAGCTCCTCGGGAACCAGAAACTTGGTTTTGTCCAAGAGAGGGAGGTATTTCTCTTTATGGTATCTCTCAACAATTACCTGTTTTAATTAGAGTCACACTTAGCAAAACCTAAGATATCCATGTCCCTTCCCCTCCCCTCACACGCTTCTTTTCTTAAACAGTGGCAACAACCTCCGATAACAAACAAGAGATCTACCGGGATTTTTGTCGGGAACTTCGCTCGGATCCCTGCTACTTCTTCCCGCCGGGTGGCTGCGGGGCAGAGGAGAGAAGAGAAGCGTTACACGTGCGCGCAGCCCCTCCGCCCCCGCGCAGCCCCTCCGCGCCCCCGGCGCTCCTACCGAGACTCTTCCTGAGCTTGAAGGGCCGGTCCGGCTGCGCTCCGGGCACCGCCCGCATCCTCCCGCCTCGGGACCGCCGCTGCGCCCGCCGCGCCCGCGCCTCGCACGGACCGAGACCGGGACCGGGACCGAGACCGGGACGGGACCGCCCCGCCCCGCCCGGCAGCCAACGGGAGACGCGCAGCTTCTGAGCCCGCCTCTCCCGGCTGTCCCACAGCTCCCTTCTGCGCGCTGCCGTCCGTGATGCGAACTACCCGCACTGCGAGGTATTCTGCGTACGACACAGTGCGATGCTTTGTGAGAGGTCTTTGACTACCCTGCCCAGTGGTTGAGGGGTGCAGCTCAAGGCTGGACTGCCCCCAGCTGCCTTCCCTTTCCACATGGCCAGCCTTCTTCATACCAACAAATAGCTTTCAAACTATTTCTTTGGTTTTAAAAGAAAACCAGACAACCTACTCCACATACACAAAAAAACACCCCAAAAACCAAAACAACCCACTCCCACACAAAAAACCATCCACCCGCCCCTGTCATTTTTCGTCTCCTCAGGCTACCAGATAGTTTGTTTTCTGAATGACTTGAGAGCTGAGGTTTAGCTCTGGATTTGTCTCTGAGGCCTGGCTGTGATTTTAAAGGGTTTCAGGCAGACTTCAAGTCCGTCTATTTGCTAAATATGGTGAGACAGATTCCTTGCCTTTTGCATTGCTGGTTCACCTGCTTTTACTTCAGCTGTCAAGATGGCTTTGTAGCCAAACATGGCTCTGCAAGGAATAAAGTTGACTCCAGGCTGGTGGTTGTGTTTACAAGTCATCTCAGGAGGGGTCTGGAACTGATCCTCATTACTTGTTTGCTTTACTTATAACTTTAAAATATAGGAATTTTCATTTTATTTGACCTATCATTCTGATCATGATCTAGTTGATCCAGCACTCAGGGACATGGTTTAGTGGTGGATTTAACAGTGCTAGTTAATGGATGGGCTCGAGGATCTTACAGGTCTTTTCCAGTTTAAATTCTATGATTGTACTAGGCTAAGGGCAACTGGAAGTTGCTAATTTTTATTAGTTACAGTTTATAAGCTATGGGTTTGGCTGCTTTGTCAAGGCAAAATCGGTGACTGTCACCTAAGATCATTTTGAAAAGGAACATCTTTAATAACGTGTGTGTGCACTATGTAGGCATGTGTCAGGTTTTTCAACCAGCCTCTCCAGAACAGTTTCCAGTGGCTGCAGTCCTTAATGCTGTTGAGCTGTCCTTTTCCCTTGATCTGGAAGTGATGAGCTTTAGCCACAGCACAAGCGCCCCCACGTGGCAGCACAAATTCTATTGTGCAGAGAAGACACTTGGCTTTGAGGGATTCATAAGCAAGATCTCTGAACTTTGAGAAAAGCCTTGAGCCTACGCTGGAATGGTTTGGATACAGCTCATCCCTGGGATCTGGCCTTTGCATCAGGGCAGGTAAGCCTCGGGGTTTGCTTAAGTAGCTGGGTCTAGCTTATGGTCTTTTGAGTAGATGTGAGGTGACAGACTGGGGAAGTGTGAGTGAAGGAGGACATGTGCCACAGAACTGACATAGTGCCGTAACTCAGTATGGTGAGTTGTATTTAAGAAGATGGAGGAAAGAGGAATAATTTGAAGGGTAAGGAAACAGCATGGACAGCACCAGGACGATGTGGGGAGATCACAGAGTGTTTCTTTGGAACTGTGGTCAAGTGTGGGGCTTTCCAAAGCTGTTCAGGAAGTGTACAGGTTCTTCCACACACCTCGGCTGGTTTCTGCCCAGTGATTCAGTAGAAAGATCTGTGACCCACTTTGTGTAGAGAAGAGGGAACCTGCTACAACAGTGCTCTGCTTCCTGTGTCACCTCTCACTGCAGATGAAGTACGAAAGCTTGGCTCCATCCAGGTATCAGCAGCCCTGCTCGCAGGGAGAGGTGGTTTCTTTTCGTGATCATAAACTCTTACGGCAGCATCTAGAGAGGAAAGTGAATAACTGATAAGAAGGTGAACCAAAGAATATTAATTCTCAGGAAGCCTGGTGATCAGTTACAGCTCTGATATCTGTGAGAGCTAAGAGTGAGCACAAACCCAGGCTTTAGTTAGCATGTGCTAACTATTGATGTAAATGTGTCACATATTCTGGAGGCAGAGAGAATGGGATCTCTGATGTGTGTCTGCATAGCACCTGCACTTGCTCCTGCAGTGAAATACCCAGTTTCAGACCTAAATGTGGAATCTATTCCTTCTTACTACCTTTCCCTTGCAAGTTTTTCTTACACACACATAATTAATGAACTGACAGAGCAATTTTGTGTAGAGAATGGAGTACTCAGAGGATCCTATTGATACAGAAATGGAAGGACCAAAGGGAATTATTTTTCTATTTCTTCCTGCTTAAATGTCCAAAGCCAACGTTTCTGGCATCCTGTAAGTCCCTGAACATTAAAGCACAAACCCAGATCTTATCTTTCCATATCTTACCTACTTCAGTTTCATTGCAACATTCATAACCTCTTCCAAAGCTCCAGGTTTGCAGTTGTGTTACTGAATTCTCATGTATCCATTGTCGCCATATTGAAGTGATCTGCTCTGCAAGTGCTCTCAAACACTCCAATGCGTCCCAGGGACACAACAACATAGCCAAAAGCAGGCATCTACTTTTTGCAAGTGCTATGAGACTTGCACTGCTTTCAGGTGGATCTGTGAGCCACTATGGAGGTGAGGATCAAGAGCTGCCCACACTAACCAGAGAACCGGGGTGGTTTGAGCAGAGTGCTCAAGGAGCATGGGTGAGTGCTCTGAGACTCTAGCCAAAATTTTACTTGTAGGAAGCATACAGCTTCCTCGTAACTGCACTGCATTTCACCTTCAGAAGCCTCCCCGTGTTCTCTGATGCTCCTATACCATCATGGTTAAAAGCCCTGTGAGGGCTCCCAGCCTGAAGGTGGGCTGAAGCTTGTTAGGCTGTTCTGCCAAGTAGCTGAACAGTGCAACGCTCAATGAAGAAAAACCCAAAGTTCAGATTTAGTCAAGAGAAAAACTCAATTATTGTAAAAATGTGAATGGCATTAGAAATTACTCAAATTCCAGTGGAAGAGATTCGCTCCACTGTTACATAGTGAAAAGCACTCTAGTATGCCATGAACTGAGATTAACTTTCCTCCATAACTCAGTACTCAGGTGCTACTGAGTTAATTCCAGTACAGCAAAATTTGGAGGACAAACAGGGCTTTGCTCTGGCTATAAGTTCCATCCAGCACTTAATAATCCTGAACGCAAGTGGATATGTAAGCAAGAGAGGCTGAAGGATTAAGTGCAGAAGGCAGAAAACAGTTATCTGTAGACTAACAATTTAAATATAAATGATACAGTGCCAGAGGGACTGAGATTTATTTATTTAAGCAGCCTAACTGAATAGGAAGAGAAACTGCAGCATGATGTTCTAGGGAAAAAATGTGACTTGGCAAAATGAAGGCTTACTCGTTGCACTGCAAAAGCCTGTGAAGTTCTACAGTATTATGCATACTTATCTTAAATACATGCTTTCAGGAGGGTTGTCAGTAAGCGAAAATAGTCAGGAGGGTTTGAAGAGCCCTCAAGCAATCAGGCTCAGACAGCCCATTTAATGGGTTTTAAAAGAGCCATCCTAAATATTTGCATGCTCCCTGAACATGGGTAGTTACAGATAGGGAATCCTTTGCTTCCTTCTTCCCTTCTTCAACTGTGAACCTGTCTACATGTCCTCCTGCTACACATAAGCAAACCTACTCTTGTGGATAAACCTGAAGTAACTGTGTGCCAGTAATTAAATTTCTGAATTCATAAGTCTTTATGCCAAAAAGCTAGCTGGAGTATCATTATGTTTAAGGGGATGCTTTGTATGGTATCTCTGATTTTGGTCCAAACTCACCCACTGATAAGACTCAGATCATAAACTTAACTCAAAATGCTGAGGTAAGTTCAAAAGTCAGCAGTGTTATTTCTCGGTTGATTGGCTGGAGTTTATATGTATTTTTGGTTCTTTTTCTTTGTCTCTTGATTTTTTAACCTTTATATTGAACCTAGATTATAACTCTGATGATTTTTTGGTGTAGCCACATGGATTAGAATTTAGTTATGTTACTTTTAAATCAGAGATTACATGACTGTTTTGTACCAAAGCTTGAGATTTTGATCTTAAAATGTCTCTTCCGCAAAAGAAAATTCAGTTAGACTCAAACTCTTCTCTCTTTCTTACCTTTAACTGTATGCCTGGTGTTCAGCTCATTGTGATAAAGTAGTTTCTTTATGCTAGTATTTGGGTTCAAGTGCACCAGTTTTTCTTGAGTGCTCTATCTTTCATGTCAAGATTTTTAAAATTGCTCTCAATATTAATTTGTTAAATTTTCAACCATATTGAAAGAGCTGAGCTATAGTGAGGTATCCTCAGTAGTGTTTAAGTTCTTCCACATGGTAAGTGCTTCTGGTTTAGCATTTTAAATTTTGCAAGAATTTGAGACCTAAATTCTCAGTATTTTTCTGCAAGGGTTGCTCAAATTGGTGATTCTAACTAGATGTAAAGCCAAAAATAAATCAGTGACTCTTTTTGAGAAAAGCTGGTGTAAGCTGGCAACCTGTTGGTCAAGGTCCCTGCAAGTACATCTTTAACTTTCTGTTTCATGCTGTACCAGTGGTTCGCCAGCTTTCTGTCCCACAGGGGCTGAGCTCAAAGTCTAGGAAATTGTTAAAAAGGGAAAAACATTATTGGATCTTCCTTTCCTATCATCTGCTCTCTTGTTATCATTGCTAAGATGCCGTGTATTATGTTTTCTGTCTACAGAAGAAACAGAACTGATGTAGTGGTTACTAGGCAATTTCCTTGATCATCTCTTTCAGATACCAAAGCAATGTTCTTCTTGTGGACCGGACTCATGGGACACAATTTCTTTCTTATCTTATTGTGTCTGCTATTTGACTTGGTAGAATATTTGCACTCTGGTTTGCTGGTTTTGGTAGTTCTCCTACTATGAGTACAGATCTTGGTGCTGGTGCCTTTGTGAGAAGTGACAGCATCTCTTGCTCTGCAAAAATGGATATAAAAGTTACTCTTTGTCCAAATATGATCATAGTATTGTTTGAAGTGGTTTTCCTTCCACAGAGGGCTTTAAAGTATTTTGTCGAGTGTAGTTCAATTCTTTTCAGATAGGATGTCTTTGGCTTTATGTCCAGCTTTTTCCTGGCCTCCCTGTTGAGACTCTCAGGAATGTGTCAGACAATGCCAAAAGTATCTGTTGGGTTTTGGTGTGTAGATACTGGAAACTGGTTTCTATTTTAACTTTCAAAAAGAGTGTTATAACTGACAGAGAGTAGAGGATTTTAAAAATAGCTTCAACATGTCCCTGTGAAGCTGGCAGCTTTGTTGCTTGACCCTTCTGACAGAAGGGTCAAGAGAGTCGAGCTCTCTTTCAGGGTTGAAAGCCTCACCAGGAGAGCAGTGCCAGAGTTTCCAAGAGTGACTAGGACCCCTTGGATACCTCTTTTCTCAGGTGCATGTTTAAGAGGCCTGACCCCTACTGGGAAATTGTTCTGTCCTTAATGAAAATCTGAACTCTTAAGGCATCCACATTTAGGTACTTGGAAACTGTGGCTCTCAGGACTAGAAGTCCTTTTAAATTATTTCAGCAGAAATGTCTAAGGCTTAGACAGGTCCAAATCCAAACACTACAGAAAAAAAAGTCTAAGTATAAAGGAGAGATTAGAATCCTCCTCTACAGTGTCAAGACAGTTACTCTGTTTCAGGAATCTTTTTTTAGGGAATTTTCTAAGATGTTAGGAAAAATGCCAAGATTAATGTATGTAAAAGAGAGGGATGTTGCTCAGGTATTTTAGAAGAGGGACCCCTAGATAACTATTCTTGGTGGCTCTACTGAGTTCTGTGATCTTAAACAAGTCCTGGGATGCTGGCCAAGCCCCTGAGCCATATCACGTACTTGGCCACATAACAAATGCATTGCAGAGCTCAGCTCATACTTATGTGCTACGAACAAAGCTCTGGAGAAATGCTAACAATTTATGGGACATAAAAATGTTGACAAGTGCTATGGACTGATATGGGATTACTGCAAATCATAGCCCAAAGGTGTACATTAGCAGATACTCAAAATTGTCTACTTCAGGAATCTAACTGGGGATGATGAGGTCCAGAGCCCTGTTTTCTTAGCTGCTGTGTATGGCCAATGGAGAAAGGAAGAGAGAAACTCTTGAAGAGTTTGGAAAGCAGGTGACTTTCATTCCCTGTATGCTTTCAGGTTCCCTATCCTCTTTCAAACTGTATCTTGAGAAGCAATGCAGTGCCAGTTTCACAGTGCAGCCGACAAAAGCTGAAGTCAGGAATAGATCTGCAGTTGTTACTGTTGGTGACTGCGGCCATACAGTGGCTGCCAGCACCAGAGAATGGCCTTTGCCCTGGCACCTCAGTGTCTGTTAGGAAGACTCTCAGAACAATAAGAATCCTGCATGGGAAATACTGCTCAAGAGGATTTTTAACATGTTTTAAATTAAAGATTAGGTAAAGCAGATCTGAGACCTGATGGAAGTCTCATCCTATAAAAAGACATAGATAAACAGGGTAGATGCGGTAGATGGCAATTGTGCAATATTGCATGGCTCCTGTTAATAACCTCGGGGAGCCCACACATAAAGATAAAATGACTCAGAGTATTGGTATCTGGGTTGTTCAGTGCTAGGTTTCTGATATGGATCCTTCATATCGTCAGTATCTCCTATCAATTTGTCCATGACAAAGACCTTTGAAACAAATGCAGAGGATAGTATTGATGCCTTAGGTTTTAACTTTTACATTTTTCAAATCCTATATTGCCTAGTGTGTAACTCTGAAGTTTCTTGTAGCCTGCTAGCTGCTGTTCTCTTATGCCAGATACACACAACAAAGCCTCTCCGAGCTTGTTATTCAAGGACACTCAGATTGTCCTAGGCCCAAAAGGTGTAAACCAGGGCCTCTAGAGAGGTGGAGAAATTGAACAAATTACATCATTAGCTAAAGTTTTAATTGGTGAATTTATGCTGATATGCAGATGGACCAAACTCATAAAAGTGGGAAGAACTTGTGACTCGTCCATCTTGGGGTCCATTTTTGAATGTAGCCTTTGGCTCCCCAGAGTGTACCTTTGAAGGCCTTTCAAATAAATACCTACCTTTACTCCCTTATTCCTGTCTAGTCTCTGTTTCTAGGTAGCCACTCAAGGCATCAGTGCCATTTTTGTTTCTACCATGCAGTTCCCCAAGTAGCATAATTTTTAATGGAGGACAAGCACCAAGTGTAAATTTCCCTCTAGTTTTAGAGAGGATCTCTCAAACACAAGGTTGAACCACATTTAGAAAATAATGGTCCAGAGGGAACCGCTGGAGTTGCCCACAAGTGGTTGTGGACAACCATTAGGTCCATGGACCCTTCTGGCAAATGTAACTCCTCTCCCCTCACATGGACGCTTGGCTGTTTGCAGCAGCATGATGGATGTTTTATGCTGCTACCTAAAAGTCTCTTGGGCTCAGCAGTCAGAGGTGTTCATGTCTGAAACTATCTCTGCTTGCAGGCTGGGGTTTTTCATTCAAACCAAACAACTCCAAGAAGGCTGTGATCAGGCTGCTGAAGGACACATTAAACTTCTAGATAGAAAAACAAGAGTTGCCCCCCTTATTCTGTTTCAATACATCATTAAATATTTCATCAGGTGCTTTTCTGAATTTATAGTATTCTCTCTCCTGCAAACAGCTTTTCCTTTTCCATTAGTTCTTCATATACAGGCTTTCTTACATCTATCTGTGTGAACAGTGTCTTGCTACACTGAATTATGTTGAATATTATCCTGAAATATAAACATGGAAGTGTATTTCCATGTATTACTACGAGCCTATTGGGAAACCAAGTTAGCTGTGTAACAGCTGCGGCATTCATTTGCATCATCTTTTTACTGTGGAAAATCAAACCAAATTACTCAGACTCGCTCTTGTCCCCATCCCTTATGTAGCATTGACTCCATGCAACTGTTACGTGCAAAATCTGAAAATAAATATTTTATTAACATAAGAACTCTTCTTGCCCTTGAAATTTCAGTGCCCCCTGTGACCTGAGTTAATTCTGTTCTTGTATTTTCTTTATTGTAAGATGAGAAGCTGTAATGACCTCAGATATTTCAGGTTTTTTGTGTGCATACTTGCATATATAAATATGTATTATTACATATAATTCTAAGAATATATTTATACACACAGAAACATAGATAGATAGATAGATAAATAGATGGATAGATAGATAGATAGATAGATAGATAGATAGATAGATAGATAGATAGATAGATATGTAGCTATAGATACAGATATATGTTATTTCTTCTTTTCCACTGAAGGTATGTAGTCAGATGCACACAGTGGATTAAATAAGTTGCTATGGAAGTAAATGATACTAAATGATTAAACAGTCCAGCTGTCTGTGCTCAAATGCAGCATCTCACCAAACACTTCTCCAGAATAAAAATTCTTCCAAGGAATGATTTGTAATTTAGACCTGTAAAAAGGTTTCCTGGATAGCATTTGTTTCCCATGTGTAATGCGGTTTTAAATCTACTTTCTGATCCAACTTTCTGCAGTTATCTCTGAAATGGGCTTGGTGATGGATGGTGGCAAACTGCCTAAAGATGAGCAGATATCTCGCCTCTCTAACACATGTCTCCAGAGTGGTGAGTTAGTGTCTAGCATGGTAAGGTCACAAAGAAGAGGAAGTGGGGTGAGAGAGTTGCTAATCAAGAATTACTTGAGCTGGACTCACAGAAGAAGAGCTAGGCAGCCAACTGCCCAGACTGAATCCTCTTTTTCCATGAAGACCTAAATCACTTTTCAGGAAAGATTTTGTTCAAGCAGAACTTCTTTTGACATTTTTTTTTTACCTGAACAGGAGCAGAATCCGTGTCCTATGCGTAGTTAAGTCCCACTCATGGGGATAGATGAAACTGTCTCCCCTCTCTCAGGCCAACACAACCTCCAATGCAATGCAGTTTGGTAACCCCTGGTGAAGATTTTCTTACCATTAAACTCCATTGAGCTGGGCATCTTGCCACTTTTGTGTGGCTCTTTTAGTTTCCCATAACTGCAAGTACAGGAAACTAACCTGGGCTGGTTCCAGGCCACTGTGAGCTGGCCATAGCACTCTGGCATCAGGCAGTGATCATTATAAAATGATACTTTTTCTACCAGTGAAGAATTACCACAAGAAGGGTTTGCTGAACCCTGAGACTCTGGATTAACTTCCTAGCTGTGTCACAGCCATCCTGGGTGCCTTCGGAGCCTCTTTCACTTCTGATGGGATTTTAAACAATAACTACAAAAGAGAGGTGCCAAATTTCTCATTTGTAGTTAGTGCAGTGATTAGCACAGTACTACTTCATCCTCATTTGGAATACACTTGACATCCTGAAATCCAAAGAGACGGAAGTGGATATATGCTCAGAATTGGGGATACCCTATGAATATTCTCTCTAGAAAAATTATTTTGAGAAGTTAATTTCTCCATTAAAAGCTACAGTTGCATATTGTATAAAATGCATGTAGTTTTACATTGTGGACTAGGTAATTTTTGTCAGATTGCTTTGAATAATGAACAAATTCAAGGAGACTGAAATCTATTCAGACACCTAGTAATGATGCAAGAGCAAAATTCATCAAGGTAAAGGTTTACCATGTGTTGGTTTTTGTGTTTCAATGCAATGTTTCATTTACCTCACTGACTATCAGAGCGTCTTTTACTGTGATCTGAGAACTGTGTAAATTGCACACACCAATGAGGCTCCTGACCTACAGTCCCTTCAGGGCAGATGCCATGTTGGTGTCTCTCTCCTTCCTCTCCCTCAGGTGTCTTGCTCGTAGCAGCAGTGACCTTCATGCAGCATGACCGACATGTCAGTCCAGTTCCCTTCCAGTTTGTGGCTGTGGCCAGTGTCAGTGGCCACATGTAGCCAGTATCGATGCACTGCATTTGAACCGTGCCTTCACTACCAACCAAAGCTGAGAACACGCTATGGGGCTAAACGGACCTTTGGTCTGACCCAAACTTTTTTGTCTTAACATTACTAAAATGTCCCAGGGAGCATATGAGAATGTGAAATTTTACTTGTCCACCCTCTACCATTAGAAGTTTAATAATTTCCCAAGCCAGGGATAGCACTTAATACCCTCAGATGTCTTTCTATGACTCTGTCCAGTAGCCTTTTTAATTCATGCTGATATAAATTTAAGTATTTGCAAAAACCTGTTAGCAGTGATTCCTACAGCTTAGCTACACGTGGTGTGAGGAACCACCTCCATTTGTTTATTCTGAACCTTCTGGTTGTTAGTAGTTTAATCCAACAATCCTTCATTCTGGTACCTAAGGAAAGGACAATCATCTCCTGTTCACTCAGTCTGACATACCACTCATCTTTATAAATGTTCCTGCAGTGTGAAAGCAAAACACTGATTTTCTTCTGAGAAATAACAGTTGAAACCAAATATTTTTTACGTTGGATGATCAAATTAAGCAACAAGAAGTGGCCTGCCTTTACACAGCTTGCCCGGCTGTTTTGGAGAAAAGACTGTTGATTTAGGTACAAATTGTTGTCCCTATTTTATACATTTGAGTGTCCAAGTTATAAGATTTTTGCGTACTGTTTGATTGACCTTTCAGGGTTATTTAAAGAAAAATAAAATGGGAGGTTAGAGTTTCCACAACCAGCGCTGACTCAGGCATGCAAGAAGCAAGTCTGCAGAGGGAGAAGGTGGAATTCTTCATGTAAGATGTTTTCTCATTTTAACCACGCTGTGACAGACCGTAATGAAAACTCAAAAAACTTCAGTCTCTGGCTCTGTGCAAACCTACAGGGGACATTTGTGTTTGCCTGATAGGCAGAAAACCATTTAGAGGCTGGGAGTTTATTCCCTGTGGTCACTGAGCTTCCAAAAAGATATGAACGAAATGTGAGTGTACTCCAGAATGATTTGGGTTTCAAGCATGCAGTGAGTAATATCTTTTTCTACCAGATGGCAGTAGAAAGTAGGGCTGTAAAAGGTCTGCCTATATGAAGGTCTTTAAGAGACACAAAACAATTTTTGCACAATACAGCACATTAAATGCAAGTTCAAACAATCCAGGAGGTATGTGCTGCAGCCCAAGGTTCAGGCATGGTTTATTTAGGACAATTGCCCAGCAGGGTAGTTGTCCCTTTCTGGAGTGCACTGGGAAGTCTAAAAGTACTAGAAGTATCATCTTGCAATATTTCTGGGTACGTCGGTCAAGATTACAAATACCTTAAATTTTCCCTGGCTTCATAGTCAGCAATCTGCAAGACCTCATTCTCATACCAGTGAGTAATATTCTTACCACAGAGCAGCTGGACTGATAATTAAACAAAAAATCCCGTGTATCTCCAAAATAATATAGCTGAGTAACCACCTGTTGCAGAACTGTATATGTTGATAATGATTTTAATTGGTGGGGGGAAGTATTATCTGTATTTTCTTCTTATTAGTGTCAGGTGAGTGCTGAACATCCCACTTGTGCTGGGTGCAAAACACACCCTGTACAAAAGGAGCATCTTGCCGTGGTTTCCACCCTGAGCAGTGGAGAAGTTGCTTGTGCTTTTAAGGGGCAAAAGAAACAGTAAGATGTCTCTGGGCACTCTCTCATATGGAACAGTGGTTTTGGAGTGTAGCCAGCTGAAGCTCAGCCACTCTCTAAACATCACACTTGAAGAGAGACCAGAGAAAGATTCCTGACACTCAAGTATGCTGTGGGAGTTTCCATAAATTGAAACATCAATTCCCATTGTTCTTAGTGCTATCATGACTGCACAAATGGTTCTGTATCCACTGCCTTTCTCCTTTGTGTTATGAAAACTGGTGCCTTACACAGTGCTTCCAGATGAAAAGATTAGGTTTAAAGTTTCTAATGGAACAAATTTTATTTGATAGATTCCACGGTTTAGAGTCTAAAATTTCTTGCACTTCGTGAACTTTTACTGAATGTCCAGAGCCCTGAAGTAACCCCACAGCCATTCCCTGGGAGACTGGCCAAGGAGTCAGGGAGTCTGGGAAGCCCCAGCCTTCTGATACCTGGCTTTGTTGTTGGTATTGGGACAGAGGCAGCTTAGCTGAGCCGTTCCAGTGTCTGAGCAGCTTCCTGCTGACTGAAGAACTGGGAAAAATAAAAAGATTTCATCTAATGCAAACTGAAACCAAATTCTGAAAAAATGAAGTTTCCTGTTAGCAGGAAACCCCCTTTCCTGACTGTCCTCAGTTCTAACTTGGATGACTTCATCCTCTCATCTAAACTCAGGACGCTTGTGCTTCTTCACTTGTGGAGTTTCAGTACACAAAGGAAATATATAAAGATAGTGGATTATAATGATTGATGTTAATGAGAAGTACAGAAGGGAATTATCTATATTTAAAGTCCTAATGTGTTTCCTAATACTGTTTCTCTCTAAATAACTGGGTAAATCAGACTAGGTTTTAACGGA
Source organism: Rhagologus leucostigma (assembly GCA_013397725.1). Taxonomy (NCBI): domain Eukaryota; kingdom Metazoa; phylum Chordata; class Aves; order Passeriformes; genus Rhagologus; species Rhagologus leucostigma. The sequence goes on along the minus strand of VZTD01004412.1, from coordinate 3,492,872 downwards.
TGGTGTTATATATAGTTCCAGAAACAAATAATCTGACTACTGTAGCTGGAAGGGAATTTACTCTGTCAAAGTCTAGATAGGTTTTTAAGTCAACAAATCTATAGTTACAAATCTATAAAGTATGTAGGCCAGAAGCAAAGGTTAGGTCTTTCCCTCTCACATCACATGTAACACAGGCAATAGATTTTCACCTGGTTTCTCCCACGTTTATACCAGCCATTCTTAGAGCAGGAGGCTCCTGCAAAGCGGTGAGGGTGGTGGTTGCTGTGGGAGAGGACAGAGGCCTTCCATACAGCAAGGGAGGAAGAACTGGAGAAGGTGGAAGCAGCTTCGCCCCTGGCCAAAAGGGGGAACACAGAAGCTGCAATGGTTGATAAGTTCAGCAACTTTATCATCATGGGACTGAAAATGAAGGACTCTTCCTCCAGGATGCTTGTTAGAGCTCCCAACAAAGGTACATGACTGCATTTGCCATCAGCTCCTATGTATTTTGGTAACGGCACTGAGCCGAAGGATTTTGATGAAGCACGCTACCATCCACTAAAATTAATAATCATACTGAATACCAAAATCAAGTAAACAATCTAGGCATTGGTTTTGTGTTACATTGTAATTTCCGAATCATCGTTTGTATGTGCTGTTCACAATACGTTGCAATTCTTTCTCCCCTATCTCCACGTTCCACAATCTTCTAGGATCTGTCATTCTCTTGCCCTCTGGACATAACCTACTTACCATTTTTCTCTTGCTCCATCAACCTCTTTGCTCTTTGAATACTAACTATTATTTATGTATTGAATAGTAGATGTATTATGTATTTAATTATATCATTACCAATTATTCTTCCATTACATTCCATGTTGGAATGTGATGCTTTTTTTCCTAGATATTCCAGTTCATTTGATAATAGCTATTATTCTTCTTGTAAATCATGTCTTGCATATAAAACAAAACATTTTGTACAGGTGTTCCCTCTAGCCAGGGGCACTTGGATTTGAAAGGTCCTACATCAAGACTCAACAAATGTAGGTTAATCCCACTGGCATAACCTCTACATGAACTTAATTTTCATGAAAGAAACCAGAGCAAGATAGAAATGAGGAGCAACAACTTAAAGAAGATGTAGCATCTTTTTATTACTTGAATGACTCTACATGCAAAGAACACAGTCTGTGTGAAATGACAGAATGTAACAAAATGAATGTAATCTGCAAAGGAAAAGACATGGCAGCAGAAAATATAGAAAAGCAGTCACAATAACAGTTCAGGTTAATGAGAGCTACTAATAACACCGGTGTAACTGACACCTCTTAATAGCAGTCCAGCAAATGGAAGCATTTCTATAAAACAGCCAAACAAGAAATATTTCCCTAGGTATTTGATCCTATTTGATTTCTGGAACACATGTTAAAAAATTATCATATGTATAGATGGAGAAACACCATAAAAATTTGATTATCCTAAGAGTCTGCCTTGGTATATCTACTGGGAAAGAAATTTTAGGCGAAATGACAGCCAGTAATTTTCTTACTTTCATTTTAGTACTGGCACAAAGGAAAAAAAAACCTAACCCAGGAATTGTACCTGCGTTTTTTTTAATATATTCTTTGGAGAGTTTTGCTCTACCTGACCTCAAAATATTTCACAAGAAAATATAGTATGTTTTCATAAATGCTGAGGGTACACCAATGATGTTCACATTCAGAGACAATAAAAATCAACCATTCTCAAAGATCTTGAAAAGGTTGAGTGATGATGGCTTAAAATCCAGTTGATAGAAATGGAAGTTTAGTGCTGAATATGAGATAATAAACAGATCGAGGAGAAATGCTGATTTATTATTGATCACTAATTTATCTGCAGAGTAACAATTTGAACAAAGGTATACCGAAATGATACAGCACTCTGGAAATTCATGCCCAACCTACCCGCTGAAAAAATCTTAAGAGCTCTGTTGTAGAAAAATACAAAATAGAGACAAGAGGTGAATCTGAACTGAGAGTTTGAAAACGTCAGGGATTAGAGAAAGCAAACACCTATTCCCAGAGGCTCTGACGATATCAGGCAAAACTGCCAAATAATACTTCTAAGCAAGGCCATAGGGAAAGACTTTCTCAAAAGCAGGTCAATTACTATGAACATGTGGCTTGTGCTTCTGGCACCTTCACTTGAAATAAACAGCAATGCTCAAAACAGAAAGAGCCCAGCACAGGTATGAAAAGCTTCCTGTTTCTGCCTATGAGACACGCGTTGGTACAAACAGACTGCAAACCATTGCTATCAGTAAGAGGTCAGCAGGCACTTTTTCTACTTTCAGTTGCAGTTGTATGAGTGCCAAAGAGAAGGCAGAGTCAGAAAAGACTTCAGCAGTAGCTGGCATTCTATCGCAGTTTTTGGAAGAAGTGCCAGGAGAGGGGGAAGCACCAGATCCTGACATTTTAGAAGGAGCTGTGGTGAGGTTCTCTAACAGAAAGTGTTTTATGTTACGTGGTTAAATGCTCAAAAATTTTGAAAATTATACTAATGGTAATAAATACTTCAAGGTGAAGTACACTTCATATTTGTATATAGAGAGGTAAGTATGTGTGGCACTTCCCCTCAGTTCTCTGTCCTAATGGTTACCTTTCTTTTTAAGTGCAGAAGCTTTGACAGTCAGCTTCCTAAGCTCAGAGGGACTTAGCCTGTTGAGAACAACTCTTACACCTTTAACAAGACCAAATTTCTTTCTTATTTCCTTGTGTATATCTTGACATGCTTCTTCATCATTTCTGTTTTGCAAGCCTTCTTTGGATGGGAATGCAGTCTTGTTGAGGAACTGGAATGGGAAAAAGTAGAACTTGACTATCAGGAAGTGAGTGTTGACTAGTCATTTTCCTCCCACCCCAGCTCTTTTTTTTCACAGCTTTTTTTCTACAGTCTCACATACCTTGGGGATGTGGCTTTGCAAGAAGAATTTAATTCAGGAGGGATCTTGCAAGCCAGCCCTTCTCTATTCTTCCATTTTTACTATAAAAAATGATCATGATGGCACTCATCACCTGTTTTCAGAAACCCAGCCTTCTCCCTTGGGAAATATCTTGCCATTATATCAAATTTTGCCCTACTGTACTCTAAATAGCAATAGACTGAAATGCTTTGGTCCTGTTCAAATACTAGAAAAATCTTGGTATATCTCAAGATGTACTTTCTCATCATTATATAATTATATATATATATATTTTTTTAACAGTAAAGTCTTATAGGCCTGCAGCCTTAATTTGATTTCCTCGACAGTGATTGTATCCACTGGATTTCTGTTTAGGTTCCCCACAAAAGCATGAACAAAACCAGGTCACTCATCTTTCACAGCCCTTGCCCTGTTATCAATATTCTGAATAGTGCTCTTTGCATTCAGCTATGTCTAAGAGGAGAGCAATTTACCATCCATACATAGACACTCACCTGATCATCATAGGTTACCACCTGCTGCCTTTTCCCAGCAAGAGGGGAGCAGTTCTTGGGCTGAGAGATGGTAGTCATCTTGAGTGAGGAGAAATGTGTTTCATTTGATGTTTTCTTTTGAGGTGTGGGGGTAGCACAGGGTGTAAGACATTTTATGTTCTGTTTCACAGCATCCTCTCTCAACAGCAGTGGATGTGAAACTTGGAATGTTAGTTTACGGACAGAACGACACGTAATGAGCCAAACGACGGTCTTCATAAACAACATATGGTGGCCAGCTATTTTCATGTCTGCTGCCAGATCTTCATGCCTCATTACATATAGAAGGTAGACTTGACCATTATAGATCATTAGAGCATTTCCCTTAAAGAGAGGAATTTCCGGTTGCTCTCCAACAGGACTAATAGATGAAAGTGTTAACATATTCTTACAATCCTTATTCTTGATATTGCTGAGTGACTTTAAAATTTCTGAAACAACATTGTTAGATGACTTTACAATAAGAGGATAGGATCTTGATGTCTTTCCATCTGGCTCTTTTTGTGCAAGCTCTTTCACTGGGCTTATTTGGGAACATTTATCATCTTCAGTTACATCAGGACTAGAACAGTGCCTTGTTAAGTCTGGGCTGCTTGGTATTAAAGACTTCGAAAAATTGTGCCAGAAGGATCTGGAACTCTCTTGCATCTTTATTACTGGCCATATGTAAATTACAGATTGTGTTTCTGCAGCTTGTCTTACTTCAGAGACCCTTCTCGCTGCGGCTAACACTAGTTGCTGTAGTTTAGATGGGAAGAAAGATAGTGGTATTGATGCGATTTTGGCTTGATGTGGTATCTCTAGATCAGGTTTTAAAGTCTGTGCCTGAGGTTCTTCAGCAACTTTAAGAGGATCAGAGATTTCACAAATGGATACTATGTCCTCTTGGTTAGCTTGAGTTAGTGAGAAGCCTCTTTGCAGAGAGTGCTTTGCAGCTGAGGTTTCATTACTCTGAACCTTAAAATCTGTTGAGAACTTTCCTCTGCCAGCAGAGGTCATGCCACTGTATTCTAGCATGTTGAAATCTTCCTCGCTGCTCATTTGCTGATCCTCTCCCACCAGAGCAGATGCAGCCTTGGTATCCACCTCCACACAAGTGTTGTGGTTTGACTTAATGGATTCCGTTTAGACAGATGAGCTTTTGTGAAGTGGCAGCTGTACACGCTAGAAAGGCTTCTGGAGGAAAGAGAAGGCAAAAGGAGTTTCACCAGGTCTCACCTATTTTCACCTCTTTCCTGAGGGGCTTCACCTGTGCAGTCTGATATGCTGACAATAAAAGTGAACAGAAATTAAAATGTGAATACATGTTTGTAAATGCACACAGAGATTTTTCTTTGTTACCTCAAAGAAAATTAATAAACAGAAATATATTTGTCATCTAAGTATTAACTATGGCTCATCTAGCCAACAGAATTTTTCTGCAATAGTAATTTGCTGTGAGATACTTCAAATCTTGACTTAAATTGGCAGTGGGTTTCTGCTTGCTTCCATGGGCATTTACCCAATACTGCAAGCTGCCGGTGGACAGGATCTATTTTGCTTAGATGCTGCACTCCCTCATGTAAGAAGATACAATCTTCTTAAACACAACACTGTTAAAATCAATACATATTTTTAATAAAAATGGTCTTAACCAAAGACCTTTACAATCAGCTTCGTACTTTGCTTGCAGAATGATTTGACTTCAGCAATCAACCTCAGCCTACACTACTCTCTGCTGTAGCAAAATCAGACTCGGTAGCTTTGTCATGGCTTTTAACAAAGATGTAGAAAAATCCAAAAAACCAAGTTCAGATGCTTCTCTGATACATATTAAAATTTTCTAAGCGCCAGTGTAATTGAAAAATGCTAAACAATCATAAGAACATAGCTGAATTTACAGTAGAAGGAAACATGAAATCTAAATTTGTATCCTGAGAGAAATTAACAAATTAACTTTGAATTAACTGCTGCTTCTCCAGTGGTTATATTCTCCTAGGAATAACCTACTCAGCACTACAGACATGATTTTGTAGAAAGCAAACATACACATTCACATTATTCGTATGTCAGTCACACAACTCTAAGGTGTCTTTTAGCCTTCCTAAATATTAAAAAACACAGTGAGTTTCACCTCCATAACTGAAGAGGTTCTATTACTTAGCTTACAAAAAGAAATGTACTACAGACAAGTTCAGCGAGCCTCTGTTTAGAATCATGAAAATTAAATTTTCTGAGTCCTTTTATCTAGTAAAAATTAATAAACTGAAAAATAAAATGACTTTTTGTCATCATCTAAGCTGTATCTCCTGCATTTATGATGCATACATCGAGATGTAATCATCCAGTTCCAGGACTCTAATAAAGAATGATTAGCAATAATTATATCAATTGTCAGCAAGTTATTTGAATAATTAATTGTACATATAGGAGGAGTGAGGCCTTCTTTAGAAGCAGACTGTAAATCAATTTTTTTCCTTTGCTTTATCTGATGGGCAGGGTTTTTTTGTTCTGCTTTTTCACTTCTGGTTTTAGGGGGTTTTACTACATCCGGCATTGCAGTATGATAAAGCTAGGGCTGGTCTTCTAACCTAGAAAGTCTATTAGCATCTTAAAAAACAGAAAGTCTCAGAAACCTAGAGACACCGCAATTAAACTAAAATTAAAGAAAAAAAAAAAGTAAGAAAAAAGGTTTATGTTTTTGAGATAGAGAAATCCTGGTTAACTGTGAAGCTAGCTGAAAAACAGGCAAATATCACCGCAGAAGAGAAAGTCTCTGATTCTCAGAAGTCATAGCTCGACTGTGAAAGCTCTGAACCGATTGATGTAGTGATGGGGCTCGTCTGGTATAGTCTCCAACTCTGATGATTAATGTACGGTACTGTACTTTACAGTGCACATCTTAATGTAGAGTAGTGACCTTGGTTGTGTCATTTTGTCAGTCCTTGAGTTTAAGAGATTACCCCTTGTGTCATGGGTCTCAAGGTTCTCAATAAAACTGAAAAATTACTATATTTACATGCCTTAAAATGTCCTTATTTACACACAAAAAAAAATGAAAGAAATCCTTCTTTCTTCTTCAACCTCAAAACTTGCAGACTGCAAAGCAGAATCTCACACTTAGGAACTGAGCAGCACAAATTATTACTTAGATCTATTACTTAGATTTCATGGATATAAATCTTTTCCATCTGAACTGGTCTCACAATCTCATTTTTATGACTGTGGCTCACCATTGCCCTATCTTCACCAGAGATAAAGACAGCACAGAGTCTTAAGAGAACTCACAAAAATGACTAAAATCCATATTTCAAGTTTCCTTATTTTCGATAAAAATGTGTCATGCACATGGCAAGGGGTCCTTCTAGCCCAGTCCCTGCCTCTGATGGTGGCCAAAAATGAAGGCCCAACAATGATTTGAGTAGAGGCCATGCACATGGTGGCAATTTCCTGGATGCCCCCCAGCCTCTGAGAGTGGGAGGTACAGGGCCCTCCCAAGCCAGCAAGGCTTTCTCCCTGGGTTTCCTGCCAGCACCAGGCCCTGCTGCGTAACACCCTCAGCCTCCCCATCAGATTCCACCCCACAGTGGTGCCCACGGGGCCACGTATGGCCAGAACACCTCCTCAGGCTCCTGGTTTGGGGTCAAGCCCCGGCCTCAGCAGTACAGCCCGTGTGGGCTGGGGGAATGGAACAAGCGGGTGAGGTTTAGTTACCATTACAGCCAGAGCACAGGTGCCGGGCTGGAGGTGCAGCCTTCAACTGCAGCAGCAACTGCTGTGGCAACTGCCAAAACTGCAGAGAGCCTTCCAGAACCTTCCACTGGCTGCTGGACACCGGCAGCTTCAACAGCTGCTCGGGGTGACACCGGCTGCCCCGAGGTGCACCAGCCACTGCCTGCAGGCCCCGGGCTGTGCCCGCACGGCCACACTGCCCCCCAGCCTGGCCGGCTGTGACCCGGTGCCCACCTCCCAGGAAGGGCAGGGCCCTTGGCACTATGCAGCTTCGATCCCTGTATGGACCGTTCAAAGTCAGACTTGATGATCCTTCTGGGTCCCTTCCAACACAGATGATTCTGTGACCTGTACCATGGAGTGGAACCCTTGTGTTCCTCTACCTTTCTGTCCCTTTGGCCTCTGCAGGGCTGCAGCGTCCAGGACCCCAGGGGCCAGGGACGGCAGCTCTCCCTGTCGCTCCCTGAGCATGCATCCCACCTTTCCTGGGGGAGCCGTGAAGGCCCTGCCTGAGCCCTCCCCATTGCACAGCCTGGACGCAGTTCCTCGCTGCCCCTTCAGATGTCCTTTTCCTCCAGCCAGGGCCTGGGTGGCTCTGGAAGGGAAGACATTAGCACATCCAAGCCTCCCTCCTGGCCTTTCCTGAGCTCTGTTTCCCTTATTCTCCTTGCATTGCCAGGCAGAGCTCAGGAGTAGGGGCAAAAACAAGCCCTGTAGCCAAAGTGAGTAATGAAACCTCCACCCCCGGCACATTTATGCTGGCCGAGCCCATCCCATCCCATCCCATCCCATCCCATCCCATTATTCCCTGCTGTGGCCCAGCTCAGCTCAGCCCAGCCTTCCAGGAACCTGGGCAACAGCCCATCTGCTGTGCTCTGCTGGCAAGGAGGTAAGGAGGCTGCAAACTAGAAGGTTGTGTTCCTTACCTGCTACAGCTTGGAGAGGGGAGAGAAGGTTTCAATATCAACCCTCTATCTGTCTTTTTCACACTGATTTGGGAATGTGACACAGCATGTCACAGACAATGAGCAGATGTTAGACTTCGTATTGAATTTTTTTTTTTGCCTGCACAACAGTTTTCTTTAAATGCCTAGGGAAAAACGTCAAATTTCAGTGGGTTCTGGACCAAGTCCTAGCATATCAAGCACTTGCTTATAATACACTGTGTTTATTTATCTGTTTCAGATGCTGAGCTGTGACATAAATACAATATACTGATTTTGAAAAGAGGTGGCCTCCTTCAGCTTGTGACAAATCCTGTTTGGAAACAATGCATAGCCTCCAAGGGGAAACTTGAAGAATAGGAAAAGGCAAGCACCCCTGTACAGCCTGAGAGACTAAGCTATGACCGCATGCAGCACCAGAGTAAAGAACACCACACAGACGTGCTTGTGGGCCTGCAAGGCACCAGCCAAAGTCTGCACACGCCTCAGAAAAATATGGGTTTGTAGTGTTTCCTACAAGCAACTGTGCCTTGCCAGCGTGCTGCAGAGCACAGCGCAGGCACTGGAATGCATCAGCTGTGTCGGATGTGAGCTCTGTGGATGCGAGATGCCCTGCACAGCTTATCAGTGTGTCAGCACATCCTCCCGTACCTCTCCTGTCAGGATTCGTCAATCACCCTGGGCACCAGAGCACCTGAGGTGCTCATTTCAACTACAAGCTGACGGTGTCCCTGTTCTTGTAATTTGTGGCTCTTACCAGCATGTGGCACAAGACACTGAGTGGACTGCAGGCACTCTTTGAGCGAGATTTCTGGGGCCTTACAGCAACCTAGAAGGGCACTAAGCAAAGCAGATGCTGGGGAAGGTCTGTCTAGTGAACCAGAATTAACTTGATCTGATTGCTTTTATGCACCTTCCATAGTTGAACAGATTGATTACACTTAAATATCTTCCTTTTTACAGGATTCCGCTTATTCCAGTCCTTGGCTGATGTCTGCTCCTCATTGATTTTATAGTCGCTAGGGAGCTAGATGCTTCATGGACACCAGCTGTGTGATGAAGATGGGGGAATTATATCTCTCAGTGGCAGATCCTTGGGTCTGTGTATGGCCCTGAACTACCGGGACACAGGAGTTATCACCAGTTTTTCATAACTGTAAGTCCAGCTTCTTGTGCTTGGGCACAACAGTTCAGCATGACTCAGTAGCATGCAAGGGCACGGACTGAGCTAAGGACCGCCCAGTGAGACGGTGGATTCACTATTCCTGGAGGTGTTCAAGGAACCACTGGGTGTGCCAGTTAGCTCTCAGGTTGGACTCGATCCCAGAGGGAGGTCTTTTCCAACCTAACTGATTCTGTGTGAAAGTATACAAGGATCTTACATGTCAGAGAACATCCTGCCTTAAGGCGATTTTGACACATTCCACGTTTTCCACCACCTGCGCCCTCAGGGCAGCCGGGACAGCCCGTCCCGCCCCTGACGGCTCGCGGGGTCCTCCGCGCCGGCAGAGGGCGCGCCAGCCGGGGGCGGGGGCGGGAGCGGGAGCGGGAGCGGACGGCGGCGCGCGGCGGCCATGGCGGTGCTGCTGGAGACCACGGTGGGCGACCTGGTCATAGACCTGTACACGGAGGAGCGACCCCGCGGTACGAGCCGAGCCCGCCGGCACCGGCTTTCCCCTGGCCCCCGCCGGCACCGGGCTCTCCCCGGCACCGGCTTTCCTCTTGCGCGGGCAGGCGGCGGCCTGGAGCGGGACTCGGAGAGGCCGGGGGGCTGCAGTCAGCGCTTGCGGCCACAAATTATCTACTAAACCGAAGGGCTGCCGTGATCTTCTTTCTCAAGTTTCTTTTCTTTGAGAAGAAACGGGGAGTTGAGGGGGAAGTGTGTTTCTGTGTAACGAGCCATGTTTAGGGTTCTTTGAATCGCTAGAGATGATATGTAGGAAGGGAGGAAATGTTACTTCTCCTTTGAGCATTTTGCAGCTTTTAGAGGTTGTATCCTGAAAAGTTTCGACACAGTCTGCTCCCAAACCACTTTCCTACACATTGGGCTAGATACCTGTCACATCTATTCTTACTGTATCTGGAGCTTCCTTTTGTAAATGTTGGAATGATTTCTTACAGCTTGTCTGAATTTCCTGAAGCTCTGCAAAGTCAAGTACTACAACTATTGTCTTATTTATAATGTACAGGTGAGTATTCTCAATTCCTTGTTTTTTGGTTGGTTTAAAATCACAAACATGAAAGCGATATCTTATGTATTCTCCTTTGTGACAGAGGGATTTTATTATACAAACTGGTGACCCCATGGGGACTGGCCGTGGAGGGGAATCCATATTTTGGTAAGTATTTATATATAAAAATCATACATATGTACTTACATAAAGATATATATCAACAGAGAGTTTGTGTAAGGGAGTTGGGTTACCAGTTAGATTGTCTTCAGCTCTCTTGGGGCAGAATTACTGATGGGAAATAAAAATACTGATGCATAAGCGTCTTTGGTTGTCATACTTAGACACCTTTTAAATTTCTGTGCTGCCTTTGGCCATTCACTGTTTTTTTCCTGGACATTGTTCTGTCTCTGACCTTAGAAGTGAAGTTACGAGTAACAACTTGTACATACATTTCTGTCTGTTTAAAAGCTGGCAAATAACTGTATGTTTGGTAAGAGAAGTATCGTAACTAAGTGCTCTGTAGAAGACAGAATCAGTTAGCATTGTTAATACATTTATTATTATAACAAAATGTGCTAAATTGAGCATGAGCAGAACATAGAGGCTCTACTTAATTTCCTCTGTGTATAAGACAGTGATCCCCTTACTTATTTTAGTTGTGTTGAATGTTTATAAGGAAATCACTTTTCTTACTTATTTGTTCAAGACATTTTCAGTGGTCATGCAGACAAAAGTTGAAGAAATCATTGAAACAGCTAGGATGGAGCAAAGTGCACATGTTCTATATGATTCCTTTGAAACAGTTGTTAAAAGTAGAATTAAAATTACAGAGCAGAACTAATTGCTGGGGAGGTGCTGGGGAACACAGTATACGGCGATAAAGAGTTCAGCTGGAACAGAGACAGTGTTGCTAGAGTAGTGTTGGCTTTTGTAAGTCAGTCTGTCAGAGCCTTTTAAATAAAAACCTGAAACTCACGGATCCATGAATCACCACTCCTGCGGTCCTGGAAGCAGTGTAACTGTGCTAAGCAGATGCAAGTCTAGGTTGGTAAATTTGCCAGACTTGAGCTGTCTCTGCACACAAGTAGATTAAGTTTATTTTGGTATTCTGTTCTGTTACAAGTGTTCTGAGACTTACTGGTTTGGCAAACAGGGAAGTACAGTATGATGAGAGAGTGTCAGATCCTGTCTGGCACTAGCTTGGAGTAGGTCAGTTTGTCTTTTGTATCTGTTTGCTACTGCTGCAGTCCATGAAACTGAAGTTTCTGTTCTTGCAGGCAAAGTTTAATTTGAATCCTCTCTTCATAGAGGTTGACACCTGCTTAGCAAAATGAGTTTAAACACAACACTGTCCTTAAATTTGGGCAAACGTGGGTATTGACCATGCCTCTGTCAGTTTATGGAGTGAGACGAAATAAGTGATATCAGGGTTAGACTTAAAAATTTTTTTTAAAATGCAGCAATTTGCTATGTCCTGTATATCCCAAATTACTATATGTAGTCCTGTCTGTATGATGAACTGATTATACACATAGATTTATTGGTTTTGTGTTTATCTTGGAAGATAATTTTTTTTTACGTAAATTACTGCATTTTTACAGTGTGGAAGAACTTATTTTTACAGAACCTACTTGAAATGTGTTGTCGCTTCATGCCTCAGACAAATGTTATATACTGCATTTAAAAATGTATAGATATACCCCCCATCCCTCCCACCCACTAAAAAGCCTCTTTGAATTGTCAAGAGAAAAATTTGTTGTTCCCTGTAATATAAACTGTGTAAGTGTACAGGTCCATAAACATGTCCATGGGTGTAATGTAAACTCTAGGTTTATTTGAAAGTTTTATGTAAACTTTTTTGAGTTAATTGAAATTTTTTGAGTTATTTGAAATTTGAAAGTTTTATGTAAACTTTACATAAAGGTTTATGTAAAAGTTTTTTGAGATGTCATTTATGCTTTTACAATGTTTGATTAGCTCACTTTTAAAAATTCTTATTTTTTGTAACGTATTTGTTACATATTTTTTTCAGTCAACTGTATGGTGATCAAGCCAGATTTTTTGAGGCAGAAAAGGTGCCAAGAATTAAGCACAAGAAGAAGGGAACTGTGTCCATGGTGAACAATGGCAGTGATCAGCACGGATCACAGGTCAGCATATGGTGGTGGTAACAAGTCTAAGTAACTAAAATGAAAATTCCATGAGTTTACAAAAGCACAACAATGACAGTGTCATGTCAATAGCATCATCTTGTAATACAGTCAAAAGGCATGTAAGAAGCCAGCCATAGCTAAATATTTTGCATAACATTCCAGGTGCCAATGGGTAGTTGGGTACAGACAGAGAAATTAAAATGCTCAGATTCAAATCCTGTCTTAGATTAATTTTATTTGCTAGTACTCAGTCCTGTATTTTTTTCCTTTATTTATTTCTCTATGTTAATACCTTGATGTGATTTTGCTAATGTATAAAATGATCAGGAAAAAAATTCTGTAGTTAAATGGAAGTGAAAAGTAAGGAAACTGGGTTTTGAAATAATGTAGGAATTTTCTGGTTATTACTTTGTGTTCGTTTGGAAACTGAAATCATACCACAGTTTCTCCTGTATGGTTACATGAAAATGTGCATTAATAATGTAAGTTTACAGTTTTACTCCAGTGCTGATATAAAATAGTTTTTGAAAGTGGTCTTGTTCTCTTTGCTGTTTGCTCTTCATGCACACAAAGTTTTTGCTGTGGGTAATTCTTTTTACTTATTATGTAAGGTTTTTTTATATTTAAAGCTCATAGAACACTATTATTTCTAAATTATTATTATTTTAGGTGTATTGTCACTTCTTTGAATTAAAACGCCTCACTTGTAATATCTATATATTTTAATTTTTAAGAAGAGGGATTTCTTATAGTCAAAGAACAATTTTAAAAAAAGGTAGGGTTTTATTCCAGCTAGAGCTTATAATATATGCAGGTAATTTTGCTGCTTCCCTGCATTGTGTATATTAAGTTGCATTGTTGGGGGATTTAGGAAAAAGAGATGACATTTGTATTTATATTTAAAATGCAGCCTGCTGGTGTATATGCAGGCACATGGGAATGAATGCTGTTCCCAAGAACGTTATTGCAGCTTCTTCCTTGGGAAAAACAAATTCCAGTAAGGAATTACATGGAATTGCCTTACAAGTATAGTGTAGCTTGGTGTAACCTATACCAAATACTAACCAGTCTTACCTGTGTTGTAGAGAGAATGAGGAGTGGGATGTTACCAGTCAGACTGTAAAGTGTAGGTGCAATGGTTGTGTTCTGTTATTTGTGCATATCTGCCTCTTCCTCCTTCCTTCATTACCAAGTGCTCTCTATCTTTAATTTGTTACCAAGTGCTCAGCTGGTATCAATTTTCATCTTTTCAGTTTTGCCTTAAAGTGAAAGATCTGATTTGTGATAAGATACTTTCCAGTGCCAGTTCGAGTTGGTCTAAGTCAGTGTACGCTAGTTCTTCTCTCAATGCTGCTGCATCCTGTTTTTCAGGAGACAAGGGTTTGTGGAAGAAAGGAAAAAGGTCTGGATAGAATTAGATAAATGTAGTACTATGGGAGTTTTTACCAAATTTATGAAAAAGTACCTGCCGAATGCTGCTTGGTGAACAGGTGATTTGAGCTCAGCTCCCAGGGGGTAGCCTTGCTCTTTCTGTCCTCTTCCTTTCATTGGCTGTGATGCCAGTCACAACCTTTGCTGGTCTTGCTCAACAAACCTCCCCAGCAGAGAGCTTTCTGCTCCTCCTGTGCCCCTCTGGTTTTGTGCCTGATTACCAATTCAAACCAATTCACAGACGGGTCCAGTGAGCTGCACCTGCAGGCTCGTGCAGAGGGAGATTTCCTCAGGCAGTGGCTGTGAGCTGTAGGTTGGCTCACCATGTTCTCAGAGCTGCTGGAAGAAGACCAATCTTCTACAAAAGTTGGGAAGAGGTTTTTTTTCCCCACTGAATTCAGTGAGAGTGTGTTAAGGTAAAAAAAAAAACCACAACCTGAATTTTTCTGTTTACTGTTCCTAGTTTTGTATCTTCTTTTCTAGTTTCTCATTACCACGGGGGAAAACCTGGATTACCTTGATGGTGTGCATACAGTATTTGGAGAAGTGACAGAAGGCATGGATGTATTGAAGACAATTAATGAAACCTTTGTAGATAAGGATTTTATCCCATATCAAGATATCAGGTGTGACTGCTTTTAGCTTTACTTTTTGAGGAATACATTGTAATTGAATGAATTTACTTCTTTTTGGAAACTAGATAAATATCATGATGTCAGGTGACCTGTATGTACTATCTCAAATACTTTTTTACTGCAGTATTACTGGTAAAATAAACAAGTACTAAAACAAGAATATATGAAAATACTAAGCTATGTTGCCCTTACGAAAGCATCAGTGCTAGAATTTAGTGTCCAAGTACACAGTCAGGATATTTGGCTGTTTGGGATACAACTGAGAATTAGTGGGGCTGATTTGCTGTTAGTTGGGTAAACCAAGTTTTACTTGCACGTAATCAATGCTGATCTTGATTTTGTTTTCTCTAAGGATAAATCACACAGTGATTTTAGATGATCCCTTTGATGATCCACCTGGCTTGTGTGTTCCTGATCGCTCTCCAGAACCTACAAAGGAACAGCTCGATGTGAGTGTTTGTGACAGGAAAAAGTTGGAAGAAATAGTTAAATAAGTTTATCTCAATTAGTGTTCAGAACAGATTTAGCCAAAATAAGAAATCAGTCTTTAAGATTTTGTCTCTCAAGTCTATGTCCTGAAAGAGCTACGTGTTTTTTCTCACAGGAAGTGTTCTTCTGCTGTGCCAGCTTGAGTTCTGATATGTCAAATGCTTGTCAGTTACTTGGAGCTACTGCTGTGTTTAATCAAATACAGCTGCTTAACCTTTCAAGAGAAGGATAAAAGCATGACTTGGGTGCTCTTTCCTGTGGCTCTGGTGGAGTTATGTTTGAAAGCTGTATTTTAGGTTTCTGTTTACAGTGTAGATAAGCAGAACATTCAGAATATTTAGCATTGGTATTACTGGTTTTCTGTATACTCTGGTAGAAGACAAAATATAACTAACATTTATTCATATTAAAATGGTTACTGCTGTTTTACTTTTAAATGTGAATGGTCTGTGTTTCAGTGGAAGTAATCTCGGTCATTCTTTGAGTTACATGTGCAGGCACACATACTGTTGTGGGTTGTTTGTTCAAAGAGAAGAAATTTTCTAAAAATTAATTGCAGTTAGTAACAATTTACTCATAGTATGCAGTTGCAGAAGTTGTATGTGAGATTATTTCCTTGTATGGAAACAGTTGTTTCAAGCAATTAGTTAATTAACTAGAGAGAATATTTTTTATTTTTAATCTTAATAGATACAATTACAAGATTGAAATTAGGGTTTTATGTGTGCACTGAGGTTAATCTCTGATGTATCTTCAGATATGTTAAGAATAAGGTATTTAATAGCTCACTGCCAGCTGCATAGAGATGTGAAGACTTTACTGAGTTCTCTTCCCTTGTACCCTGTCTGAAGATACCCCTTTTGGCATAGAAATGTCTATAAGAAAGGCAGCATTCTAGAGATGCTGGTGAGGAGAAAAAATTAAACCTCAAGTCCTGCCTAGGTTTAGATGTGTAAAAACAAGATTATTATTGTGATATATTTTATTTAATGTCTTGCTAGACACAACTGATATTTGCAGTGTTCTTTACTTCCGTTTCTGGCAGGAGCTATCTGGATTAGAAATGAGTTAACACTTGTGGTGAGATGTTGAGTATTAGGTGGGCATATAAAAGAATTTAGATCACTGAATATGGTTCAGACTGGTCACGAAAGTTCAGAAATAGTTCACAGTGCCTGAAATATGAGGATAACATCTTCTCTTTTTTTCTTTTTTTCTAATCTAAGTGGGAAGAACAAAATGAAAGCTCAGTTCTGTAAATGTACAGTTCTTAAGCATTTTTCATGTCTTGAGGGGTGAGGGGAGAGGTCATCCAAGTAATAGCTGGAAAGTGAGAAAGAATTTTTGGCTGTGGCTTGGTAATAAATAGCCTTTTCCTTCATTTTTCAGAGTGGCAGAATAGGAGCAGATGAAGAAATCGATGACATGAAAGGACGGTCTGCAGATGAAATAGAAGAAGTTCAGGCAGAAAAAGAAGCAAAAACTCGTGCCATTCTTCTGGAAATGGTGAACATCTCTCTGTATTTACCTTTTAGATCTTAGTCCAGTGTGTGTGCATGTTATTAAGTTTAGGAGAATGTGTATGGCTTATCTTGAAATTACTTATCTGGTGATGATGTCATGTTTCAGATTCTGCTGTTAAATATCTGTTGTACAGTGAAAGGATTGAGCATGAGCGCTCATGTTGTGGTTTTCTGATAAAACCGGTGATACTTCATTGTCAAAGTGGGCCTGTGGAGGCTTTCTAAAAACTTGCTAGAAATGCGTGCAATTAAAAAATGTAACATACACAGTGTGCTGCTGAATACCTGCAGTCCTGGAAAAGGCTTAGCACGTGTGGGAGAGAGCTGAGCTAATTTGTGACAAACTCCAGAAAAGCATTCAAACCATTGAAGAATGAGTGAATCCATCTCACGTCTTTACAACTACCAAATTCAAATTTATGGTGAATAGTTTGCAGCAGAGACTAATTCCAAGGTCAAGCCAGATCTGGCCGCAATATTGCAGAAGATTTGTAGAGACAAAAAGGGTGCACTTCCACCTTTTAGAACTGTATGATTGTTATGTTAAGAACAGGAAAAGCAAAGTAGAACGCATTTGTGAACTTTCATGAAGTCCAGCAGTGGAATTGCAAATAAGTAATAAATTTTAGGTGCTATAGAAAACACTTTTTTTGTGACATCAAGTAGGAAAAATATTTAATTAAGTTTTGATTTTGTGATAGGAATGTGAGATCACACAAAAGATGTGTTCCCAGTGTGCTGTGCTGCCTGTAGAGAGCTTTAGGCAGAAGTGACGAATGTCTTTTTTCTGTATCCCAGGTGGGAGACTTACCAGATGCAGACATCAAGCCACCGGAAAATGTGCTGTTTGTTTGTAAACTGAATCCTGTGACTACAGGTGAAGACCTGGAAATAATATTTTCACGATTTGGTCCTATTAAAAGGTAATTATGATAAAAGAGAAAACCTTCTTTATTGAAACTCAGCTTGCTTCCTCCGAGTCTGTTTAGGTTTGGCTATTAAGGAGTAGTCTGGTGTCTTAGGAGATTTATGCTGTTTTTGGTTAGAGACAACAACAATGGGGGTACAAAGGCAGATCTAGCTAGATGAGTATCCTGTCCCAGCAGTGGTTTTAAGGGAAAGCCTAGGGAAATGTAGGAACCAAAAAAGCATATGACACTCCTCCCCGCCCCCTGTCCTCTCACTCCTTTCAGCAGTTTTTATATCAGATGCTCAATGAGCTGGATACAGCCTCTGGGTTTTTCTTTCCTATGGGAGTATGTATGGTTTGGGACAAAGCAGCAAACATCTGTGGCATCTGATCTACTCCTTGTAAGGTGTTTCTCATTCCTGCTGCCCTTCTCAGTTTTGACCTTGGCTTCTAGTAGTTTCCTCTGATTCCTCCTAATACTGCTATCAAAAGACATGATGGGCAATGAAATCTACTTTCCTGCACTCTATCCTATGCCTCAAAGTTTTTTTTTTCCTTGCTAAGAGCACTAGCCTACGTATTCATGCTTCTTTGTAGCAGGCTTCCTTACCTTGTTTTGCTTTTCTTGACCTTTTCCTGTTCTTTTCATCTCAAGATGAGAGAACCAGAAATGTACATGATTTTGAAGAAATTACAGATTTATAGTGGAACAATTTTGTTCTCTGTATTACTCTCAACTCCTTTTCTAGTGAATGGTAAAGCTGGTTTTTTCATTTGGGTTTTTTTTTTTTGGTTTTGGGGGTTTTTTACAATATACAGTTAGGGTTCCACCCATGCTTATCTTGTTGCATTTATCTGTGTTGTATGAAGGTCATTTGTTGTCTTGCTGGTCTTGTAAGGACTTTATGCAATTTCTTCAGTCTTTATTTTTGCTACCTTTAACATTTTCGTATCATCAGCACAATTTAGTACCATCAGCAGACTTTGAATCAGTTTACTCTTACCTGGTCTTTTGCATGTTTATCGATGCAAAGATGTTCCTTGTGCCCTTGCTGCTTACTTTCCCCAAAAGCCTTTGGTGCAGTTGTTTATTAGAATTTGCAGAGGGATTTCAAAAGACTGCATGGAATGGGTCATCGTCATCATCACACATGAGCGTATTGACTCTCTTAGAGCACTTCACTTAAGTTTATTCAGGTGGGCTGGAGTAGGCCCTGTGTATTCAGATGGATGCTGACTCTGTTCTGCTTGCAGTTTCTAGCGGTTTGTGCAGTACTGGCACACAGGCCTGCAGGCTCCCAGATCCTGAACTACGCTGTCTCTGTGTGGGTGAAACTGGCAATGTGTGCCACTCTTACAACTCCAGCATGATTTCTCTATGCCCTAAGGATTTATATTTTTTTTTTCCTCTATCAGTTTGTTCCTCTGTCAGTTGTCACTCTTCTGCAGTCCTTCCACTTTCAGATAGGTTCTCTGAATAATCCATGAAAGAGGGTTCTTGCACAAAACTTTTTTTTCTTTTGGCCTTGATCATCTTTTTGATTGTGGATCCTGATTTGTCACTTCCTTTCTATACATGGGAGAGGTCTCACATTCTTCTCACCTTAATGCCACAAATCCTGCCCTTGTTGCCTGTCTGCCCTCCTTCAGCAGCCTGTAGTCAGAATTCTTATGTCCAGTACAAGAGTTGGGTAATACTGATGCAATACTATATTCTTTCCATTTTGCACTACTTACTCAATACTTTTAGGCTTCTTATTTTTGGCCAGTGACCTGCTTGATAAAAAGATGGGCTGCTAAAGAGATGCTTTCTAAGAAGAGAAAGTTTATCAGAGGATGTTTGTTTAATCTTTGCTTAAAATGACTGAGAAAACAGAATGTGAAATTTCTTGTCTTGCATTAGTGAAATGCAAAAAATTAATAACAAAGAGTAATGTTGGAAAATACATTTTGTTTCACCGATTAGAAATTAATCTCTAGTTCTGCACTTCGCGGTAACCACTTGTGAGTTTACTATAGTTGCTCAAAGTAATGTCTCATGCATTTTTTCCTGCAGATGCCCCCAGATCAGTAGGGGGTCTCAGAATCAAGTGTTACAATACCTTCAAGGTGTTTTGGTTTTGTGGGTTGGGGTTTTGGGGTTTTTTTTTTAACTTTTACTCTCCCTTTTAAGCAGTGCTGTCCTATCTTACATTTTTTGCTCCAACAACATTGACATTTTAATTTCATATCAATTTTTCAGCTGTGAAGTGATCCGAGACTGGAAGACTGGTGAATCTCTTTGTTATGCTTTCATTGAGTTTGAAAAGGTATGGGGTTTTGGTATAAACTGTATGTAGATTCTGCGTGTAAAAGCCCCTTTTTGGTATACTTCCTTTAAGGAAAAACACTGACATCTTCAAGTGTGGGGTAGCTAGTATTTTCTCTTACTGACTTAGTTATGCAAGTTGTAGAAACTAAATGAGGGAAACATTTAAGTCTTTCTCTGTTTGAGCAGGCAGTACAAAAATGTTCTTAGGTTGTCTTGAAACCAGTGGGAGGGGTTCAGGCCTTTTTTTCCTCCAGAGCACATTAAGACTTTGAAGAGTTAAAGAAGGGAATGCTAGGAGCATGCAGCAGAAAGAGATGAGGGTGTATGGAAGAAGATAGATCAGTGTGTACAGTAGTGTTCTCTCCTGGGCTTGTAAATGGTGCTTGTGGTATCAACACACTGCTCTTACTGAGATTGATGGCGATAGTTCTCTTGGTGGTGCATAGCTTTGTATGTGCTGGTGTCTCTCATCTGTGAGGAAAACACTGAAAAAGTGTTCTCGCTTTTCTTTAGCCTACTTACGTAGTTAAAATGGAGCTTTTATTAGTTGTCCTATTTTCGTTTTTTTTTTCCTGGATGTATTACATGTGCCAAATGTGTAGCTGGATTGGCAAATTTTTTAAATAGTGAAATGAACTGAAGAACTGGAATTTAAAATGCTGGTATTCAGTCAAAGCATAACCATTTCTTTTGAAATGGTACGATGCAAGAACTGTGGTTGTTTAGGCAATTTCAGAAAGAAATGTATGTCACTAAGCTGTTGAATTTGTGTTTGAGCTCTTCAGTGAATATTCCTATGAAATAATCGTGACTCAAGATTTCCTGGTTAATATCAGGAGGAAGACTGTGAGAAAGCCTACTTCAAAATGGACAACGTGCTGATAGATGACAGACGGATACATGTGGATTTTAGCCAGTCTGTTGCAAAGATTAAATGGAAGGGAAAAGGTAGGTACATTTGCAATTCTTTGATCCTCATAACTTAATAAGCCATGACTTCTAAACTAAGCATTATATAGAGTTAGCAGTTTAAATCATCTCATCTTCAGGCATATAAATTTTCCTAGTACTGTAATAAATAGAGCAACACAGTTCTTATCTCTCCCCTTCATTTGCTTTATAAGAAAAAGTAGAAGGGTTTCCTGCTGTTACATTAACATTGCATTGCCACTGATTACCTTTTTAGCCAATGTATTTTTGCCACTAAAGCATTTATCTCAAACTTTGGACATGTTTTTTTTAATATTACTTATTAGCAAAATAATATGACAATGATTGTTATTTTCTAGTTTCTTTTCTTTATTCACTGTATGACAATCTGGGGTATACAAGAAAAAGTCAGTATTCAGGCCAGGGTTTTCCGCTCTTCACCTCCTGTAGTTCAAACATACTGAATGGCAGGCAGGTTGTATGTTACAAAAACCCAATTTCAGGGGTTTGAGGATGTTTTGGGAGGAAAAGGGTGGTGGAAGAAGTGGATACAGTGGTTTATTTGATTATTGGGGGCTTGAGGAAAACACTGGACTTGAAGAGGTGTCTGTGCATTGCATTGGTGACATTCTTGTGTGTCTTCTTCTAAAAATGCAGTCAGCGCTCAGTTGTTGGCATGCAGTTTCTCCGGGTGGGGTTCTGGTCATGGACACTGGGGTACTGGAACTTGTCCTGCACAGAGCTGAGGTGACTCTGTATTCTGTCCATACCAGATGCTGCAGTGCATCCTTTATTGACTGCCTGCGTGGGAAACTTTACCTGAGGTCTAAACTGTCCAAAATATTGGAAAGCTAACTATATTGTCATCTTGTGCTTGTATGGTACCCTAAAAATGACCTTCCACTCTCGGTAGTGGTTTCTGGCCCAGCCAGTGAGTGTTGCAGTTCTAAGCGTGGCCGTGAGAGGGCAGCACGTTGCTGTAGTGTGTTGATGTGTGCGCTGGTACTTCAGTGAATGAATGAAAACTGAAATCTATCGTGTCCCTCTTTAAATCTAGATGTGAACATTTTTTTTCCATAGTTTTCTGTTTGAATTCTTAAGCTGTAGGTGTCTCAGAGGTTTCCTTCAGTGCAGACCAGAGCAAAAGGTCATTTAATAAAGAAAACGTTCTGTGGGCTTTCATGGTAACAGAATTTTAAGTAGTGTGATATAGGACCCGTAATACAAACGGGGCTAAGCCAGTTGCTGTATTCTGCTTTGTGATCCTCTTCGTGTGTTGTCTCCGCTGGACATGATTGAGGAGAAAGCTGCATGTTGTTTAATGGGATCTGCAAGCAAGAGAAGGACAGAACATCACAACTTGTCTTGCCCTCTTCTACTCTGTTATGCAAATGTCAGTGTTGTTTCTGGAACTGTATCCTGCTGTGGACCTCTCTATGGTTATAAAGAGCCCCTAAATCATAATCAGAACTTAATGATAGTTGTGAGTTTTGGTTGTGTTTGTGGTTAGAGTGAATTGAATGTATTTTTCTGTGGACAGGTGGGAGGTATACCAAGGAAGATTTCAAGGACTATGAGAAGGAACATGACAAACCGTCAAAATTTGCTCTGAAAGAGAAGGTAAAACCCAAGCAAGAGTATCCTTTTCTGCTCAAAGGTACTTTTTGAATTAAGTAGAGTTTGTGAAAACAGCCTGGAAAAAACTTCTTATTTTTATAGCCTGCCAAATGGATATTTCCCTGCTACTTCATAGAACCATTTGATATTTGAGATGTAATTAAGTATTTTGTGTTTTTGACTTGATATCTTTGATGAATTTAGTCAAATCAAAATATGCTGTTTCACTTCCATGTTGTGCACAGGTAAATAATATTCCAAGTCAACAGCCCTGGAATGACATATGGCATAACAGAGTTTTAAATAGTTTCAGAGGGGACCTTCTGCATCCAAAATGAGACCATACTAGTAGTTAAATCTTTCTCTAAGATTATACTTTGCTTATGGTAAGCCTGAGAGAAAACACCATAGCTTGTTCAGATATCCACAGGTAGAAGAGAAAGGAGAATGCAACCTGGCTGCACTGTTTGACAGGACAGACTTCAGTCATTTCAGCACAGCTGATTATTTTTCCAATGTGTACAACCACATTCTGACAGAAATATGTGTTAAGTCTTGGTAAACTCTTGTTGGATAAACAGGAATTTGTTTGGTTCCTGGGCTGTTTTGTTCTGCTCCTTACTGATATTGGGTAACAGATCTGTCCTTAACCAACACCATCAGTGCCAAGTATGACCTCGTGCTGGATGAGGATGTAGAAGAGTCTCACACAAGTCAGTCACACTTGGCTAAAAAACAAAAGAAGAAAAAGCACCACCACTCTGAAGATGAAGATGATGACAAGAGGACCAAAAAATCTAAGGTACTATCCTGTTCATGCATAAACTTTATACCTGTTCATTGTTTCCCTCGTAAAAGAAGCCAGAAAAAATGAGTCTGATATTGAATAAGGACATGGCGTGCAAAGTCCCGCATAAAATACAGCAGTTGTAAAGCTACAGAAGGCTGATGTTAATATTTGATTATGAAAGAGGGTTTCCAAATCCTCTTGGACTTTTGAAGCTTGGCATATCTAGATGGCTTTTTGCCAAAACATCCTGAAGAGGCAGTGTAGCCTCTCGTAAAGCAGGGGATCTTCAGCACTTTGAACCTGCTGTTCATATATTCCCAGTCATAAACTAGTAGTTAATCATATTTCATGACTGTAGACTATTTCTCATTTTCTTGCCAGACCATCATATGTTGGGTTTTTCCTATATGGAGTTGGGAACACAATCTCTTTATGTTATCTTTTTGTATTTATCCTTAACTGTTTTGGAAGTGTTTGTATGAAATCAGCATGTGGGTTTGCTTGCATCTGTGATGTGCAAGCATATGGTGCTGTGAGGCTGGGGCTGTGGAGGAGAACACCAGGAGAACGTAATTCTGTCACTCCTTAGTTCCACTGCAGCCTGTCAGGACAGCATTCCCACATTTCTGTGAACTTGGGATAGTCAAGATATGGTGTTTTGTGGAAACAAAGTCTGCAGTGAGAAAGTGAAGGGTTAACCACCACTAAAGTGAGCATTAGGAAGAATTGAGCTAAGCTGAAAAAGAAAAAAAACAAACTCCAGTATTTTAACAGTGCAAGCTTTATGAGTGAGAACAAAGCTGTCTTCTAGCAACTTTGCAGAAAGTGAAAGAGTTTCAGCCACAGCAAATAAGGCCATTGTCCTATCTTGAGTTTTGAGTACTGCTGAAAGTTCTGCGTACACAGAGCATACATGGTTCTGTTCTTACACATCACTTCTTGCTGTGATGCTTAAAAATAATTTTTCTTATGAACATCAGCAGTTAAATGCCAGAAGTGAGCCCTATTGCTCATTCATGGACAGAGTCTTTCTGTCACTGTACTAATTCAGTCAGAGTCCTTTGAGTGGAGGGGAGGGACTTGTTCGGATGAGTAAAGTCTTGGCTGGAGCATGTACATACAAGAGGTGTGGGTAATGTTGGTTTGGACTTCCTCCTGTCTGTTTGGCTGATTGAAACTATTGCTGTAGCCTTCTTGAAACAGGTATTTTTGGTGGTAATCTTTGTTCCTGATGGTTCAGCAATTATACTCATGGAACTGGCTGGTCGTGCATTGTCAGCAGAGAACATTTTAAAATCATTTAGAAGTCTTCACTCCTGCAGGTGGCACAACAAGTGCTGGCAGTAATAGGTTGTGAACATCAGTTCTGATTGTTGCAAAGGGATTGTGAGACTTCATAGCACAAAAATATGAACGAGGACAGAGGGGTTCCTAGTACTGTTTTCAGGTTCTGGAACAGAATATATTCTAGTGCTTGACTATGTGATCTCTGTGTTTATGTGTATCTTGTTGTGATTTAGTTACCCGCTCCTGATGTGGTTTGTTCTCGTAGCCTGCTGCTGCTGTGTTCTGGTATCTTCTTTCCCACAGCTTTCTTCTCTCTTAGTCACCTTTACCCATTGTGCTGTAAGTAGCTTAGCTTTTTTATGCCCAAAATCACAGGTGGAGGCTTACTTCTATTCTCTGATGGCAAGCATCGTGGTTCCCTCTTAAAGCTGTGAAAATTAATTTCTGGGAAGAATTTTTTTCTCTGGATTTGAGTATTCTCGTTAGTGTGTATGGTACGATACACAGATACTGAGCAGTGTGTGCTCAGTCTCACACACACAACATTTTGGGCATGGCCTCTTTAGTGAAATCTGCAGCCAGCTTAGATGACAAATCCTGTTCAGCATATACAAAATCTTAATTTTGTTTTATTTTTTACTATTCATACTTTGGGCATAATACGTGGAACTCAAGGGAAGCAAGCCTGTTTCAGAGGTGGAGTATGTTCAGCGTGAATAGTGAGTCCAGCACAAAGCATAACAGCATGGAAACCTTTTAGTGAATGGCAGCATTTTTAGTATAGGCAAACAAAGCATTCTCACTTAACCCTATTTTGTAAATCACTGAATGTATTTGAGGTAAGAACTTTAAAATGAAACAGCAGCAGACCTTCCACAACTCATCAGCCAAAGACCACAGTAGCCATGCTTCATACAGAAACTTCCACCCTGAGTCCATAGTGTGGCAGAGATTTTAAGTAAGAGGGATCAGAGGCTTATAATGGGAAGTTCTGGCAACCAGAACTGTAGTTTGTGCTATCAACTCTAGCTATGACTTGAAGGGGTTTTGTTTTCTCAATAGTTTCCATGATGTTGAGTTGTTTTTCTGTTCTCTTGCTGGTGTTATGGTTTTTTCTTTAGTGTATTTTGACTCATCCTTTTCTTAGTCTGACACCCATTTCCTGAATCTTCGGCCTCTGTGATGGTGTTTCAAGAATATATTTTTGAGTCTTGTGCTGTTTGACTTGATTCCAGTAGGTAGAAGAGGTAGGGTGCTGTGGCTTGCTTTCAGTAGGTAACAGGATGTGGGTCTGGAGCAGGAGGGTGGGCTACTATGTGCGTTTGTGAATAGGATTTGGTACAGTTTTTTTGAATACAGGTCATGCTTCCGCCTGAGATCTATATTATGACTTTTTTCCCCTTCCAGATTTTTCTGTGTGTTTTCTCTTGGGTTTTATTTTTTAAGATAACTGGATCTGTGAAGTAGTATAGCCTATCCAATAGATTTTGTGAGACATAGGGACTTCCCGATCTCAGATGTCTGTAGTGCGTGGTTTTGGCAGAGGTACTGGTTTTTCTGGTTTTAATTTCCTGCTTTTACTGCTTATTGGACGCTGTTCCCTTTATATTCAGGGTCAAGTTTTATCAAAATCTCCCCCCTGAAAAGGCTCTCTCTGTTTGTTGGCTCTTGTTAACCTTTAACTAGTGTATTTAATGTGTGTAAGAGGTGGCATATGCATTCTATTTTTGTGGCTGTTATATTTTTAGTTATTTCACCTGCACCTGCTGTTTAGCAAGTTATGACTTTTGGCAAAACCAGCCATGAACTTCCAGAGAAGCATCTTTCCCTCTTTTCTTATTTCCTTCCTCACGTGTGTTACAACACAGTGCTGGATTAAGAATTGCGGTGATCATCACTTACTCGTTGACTGATGAGAGGCTGTGATCCTGGGTTGAGAAATACGTATTTCAGCAGTAAGAGAGAGCCTGTTTTTAAGTAGGGATCTTTTTCTTCTTCTTCCAAAACAGCATGTTTTTGACTTTCAGGCATAAAAATTTGATTTTGAAATACTATTATTTTTAGTAATTTTGTGGGTTTTAAAAATTGACCTTTTTCTATGCCAAAGACTTTAAAATGAAAAATCTTATTTAAGGGGAAATGTAACTTATGCTGGCAAGAAATTAAGATGTAATTCATTCTATTAGTTCAAATTGCACATTTTTTTCTTTACATTGTGATCATATTAGCTAGTGGCGACTTTTTTGTGTCACTTTCAGACTTGTCTTGTACACCTATACCTTAAATGCTTTTGTGAAGGTTACTGTGCTTGTCTAACTCAATGCTTATATGACTTCTAATCCTTGCAGGAAGTTGTCCTTTTCTATGGCATTCAATGTGGGCTATTTGTCTGTAGCTTAAAGTGTTCTGTAACCTGTTCCTGCCTCCACTTAGCCAGTGGCCTGTCTCCAGTGTTTACTTGGTAGACTGTTCAACTGAGAGCTGTCCTGCTTTTCTCCTGTTTCTCCCATGTGCTGGGAGGAGTCTCCAGAAACAAACCTGTTAGGACGCAGCCATACACCAAGCCCACCATTTTGTTTTCTGGCCAGTATTTTTTGTCTTGTTCCTCTCTACCTCTCCACCAGCATGTCCATCATCTGATGTTTACTCAGGCCTTGTCACAGATGGGCTTGAAACATATTGGGCTTTTTCAAAAGTATGGAGAGTGAGGCTTTTGGGTACAAGAGTAATAGGGCTGTGCATCATTTTGAGAATGAATGGACAAAGCTCTTATAAGTAGCTGGAAGCACCAGTGAGTCTTTTTGGCAGATCCAGATTTTAAAATCTGTACTGAAATAAACTTTGACATTAAAGATGTGGAATAGGCATTTTGCCACCAGTGAGATTACTGTACCCAGCAGTAGCAGATTTTTTTTTGTTATGGATCAAACCTGTGATTATTCATGTGTCTGTTTATCCAGGGGGTTTATGTTGCTTATTGTAACCCTAGTATTTCAGCATTATCAATGTGATTCTAAAGGCGGTGTTTGCTCTGGGAAGCACCGCAGTCACTGGCTTTCCGCATAAATTCTCTGTTTGAAGTAGAGTTTTTTCACTGTTCTTTTAACTAAATGAAGTTTGCTTGTTTGTACATGGAGTATAGTTTTTAGCCATACAGTTGTAAAGGCTGCTGTCATGGTACGTACTTGGAAAAATAATATCTGAAATGAGGAAATAAATACTTTGTGTGATTTAATACAGACATTTTTCTTAATTTGTATTGATCTGTGCGTAACAACGTTGTTATTAAAATCCCATCAAATTGTATCTCTCTATTAGCACATACAGTGATACTAAACTGTCAGGTTGTTCATTTTGCTGAAGCCTAGAATTTAGGCCATTAAGAATTATTACAGGCAGATCTTAAAAAATGTTATGCAGCGGCATAGCACTGGAATGCCTGTGGGGCTTGAACCAAAACTTACAGAAATACTTGCATTGCTTAGGTAAAAAATCCGAAATCCAAATCTAGCATACAGACTGGTTTGATGCTTGTGAAGAGTTTGGTAATATCCATCTGAGTGAAATCCCTGATATAACCAATTTTTGCTAAAGCTCCTTAGGCAGTACAAGAAGCATGCCTGACAGCCATGCTTTTTTCCATAAACACTGACAGAAACTTACTTGTAAACTTACCTTCTTCAGATGGCTTCGGTGGGGTATTTTTGTGTTACCTTTTTCAAATCATCGTGGATGTGAATCTCTTTAAGGTAGTATCAGCCGTAGCTAAGGAACCAGCCGTGCTCAACTTTTCTCTAGTTCTCTTCGTGCCGTTGTATGTTTTCCCCCTCTTGTTTGTAACTGCATTTCTGTCCAATTCCTTTGACAGGATTCTGACCGAAAGCATGAAGAACGCTGGAGGGAGAGGACCAAGAGCGAGAAGAAAGACAGGCATCGGAGCCGCAGCCGTTCTCAGGAGAGAGATAACACTTACGGCAGACAAAAGGACAAATACAGAGAAGACGTCCGAGTAAGAGACTGGGATAAAAAAGCAGACAGAAGCAGAAGTCCTAAGAAATCGAAAGACAAAGAGAGGTCCAAGTACAGATGAAGGACAAGGAAAAGACAGAGGGGAACTAAAATAATAAATTTAACTTTTTTTCTTTTGTGATAGTGTTTTTTCTGTAATACTTGCTATAGTGTCTGACTGCAATATGCAGTAAGATTTTATAGCTTGATAGCCCTCACTGGAACATGATCTGCTAATTCTAAAATTCAAGATGGATCGCTGCAAATTGCTCTGTCCTGGAGTGCCAGTAATTGTGCCTGGCTAGAGCATTTCAATGGACTGTGCAGAAAGAGAACTTCTTATTAAGATGATTCTTCAGGAAGGCTGGTATTTAAGGAATGAAAGTAGCTGAAACGACCGCATGGCAGAAAATTCTGACTAAGCAGGCCAGGCCAGATGACTATAATCTCCAGACCTAAACTGAGTGGGGATACTGCGGGTATTTAATGCAGGAATGTGCTTTCCAGCAGCATCTCTTCTGTCTTTGCTTTGTTAAAAACAAAGCTGGAGTCCAACATCTTTGGTACTTGTGGTAGTTAGAAAACAGAACAAAAAAAACCCACCTTCCTCTGCAGTGTTGAGAATAACATTGAAAATGTCACAGCAGAAGCATCAGCTTCTTCACTTTGACATAGCTGAGGCCTGTTTGAAGGGGAACTCTTCATGCTTTAGGGTCTTTGTTCATTAGTGGAAGGCTTAGAAACCAGCTCCTCACAGTTTTCTATTGGATTCCTTTACAGCTTAAAAATGTGATGTAGATTCTAAATTGGTTTATTCTGTGTATTTGAGTAAGTTTGAGATCTATTTTGATGTCATGCATTACAGTTCCTTTAGTTCTCTATAGTCTTGAGCTTGAGTCCAAGACTTAAAGTGGACTTGGCCAAATATACAAAGTGTACTTGCCTTTTGATCAATCTCTAACTTTCGTGTCCTTCAAAGCATGGAACTAGAAATCCAGGGCTTCCGTAACTGTCTCCTGGCAGAACATTTCTAACCCCCTGAGACCCTGCAGGGGCCAGTGCCATCCTTGCAAGAGCCTGAGCAAGAGCCCTCTGTCCCAGAGGAGAGGTAAAAACAGGAAGCCTCTTCCTGGAGGTCTCGCGGAACCTGGGGCTGAGGACTGCTCACTATTCCTGTCAAGAAAGTTTCTGCCTTCAGTCTGGGCATAAGAAGATTCCAAGGAACTGTACTAGGTCAGGATATGGTGCATTTGGAGTAGTGCTGCAGAGGCAGTAGGTTGTCTGGAGCTCTTCCTCCTCTTGGTCTGCTCTGTTAAAGAAACCAAGTTTGCACTGTTATACTGTTCTCAGTCCTGCTGTCTTTCTTTTCTACATGATATTTTTAACTTAAAAGATTTTAACTTGCATGGTATTTTTAACTGGCCAGATTTGACAAGGATGTGGAGATAGTAAAGCAGTTGCGTTCTTCCTTTCTGTAGGAAATGGCAGTCATAGAAACAAACAAAAAAAAAGCTTCCAGTTGGGGAGAATGCTAAATTCTTGCTGAACACCAGATGTCCTCTTATTGGAGAGTTCTGACTTAACACCACAAAGAGTTTCAGTGACCATTCCTAGGCTTCAGCTAGCCCTCAGCCATCCATGGGACATACAAAACTTATCAATGTTTAGAAACAGACACTTTATTTCAGGTGAATTGCTCACTTTTCTGCAGCAGAAATGGCTTTTGTTTTCTTTGAAACAGGTAGATGCTTAAGAACTGGAAGTTTAAATGAGTAGTATATGGAAGTAAATAGTCCATTTACGTTGTTGGCCAAAGAGTCTTCAGAATAAAGGGTTAAAAAATCAGTGCATCCAAAAGATTTCAGGTTTCTGATTTTCAGTATGCCCTGGTGCTTTTAAAAATACACACAGTATTTTCAGATGGGCAAAATTTTAAGACGAAGCTTTCAAATGTGGATGTTCAAAACTAAGGTGATATTAATGGTTATCAAATGACAGCATAAAAGCTCCCAATTTGGAGGCAAGTACTTAATTTTAGGGCTGCTGGTTAGTCTGCTGACGCTGGAGGGATCGCTGTTCACCTGGCACATGCACAGACGGCCGAGCACTCTGGGGTAGATGGGATTTACTGCTCCAGTCATCAGAAATTAGGGTTGTGTACGTGTGGTTCTTTTGGAAATGGCACAAACAAGCTGTATGGTCAGCTGAAACCACAAACATTTCCTGCTGCTCCTGTCCAGCCAGAGGTGTTGGAGTGGACAGGACTTTTTATTATCTGGGAGGCGAAGAGTTGACTTGTTTTAATCTAATGAGAATTCACGCTTCCCTGTCGTTTCCTTTTTGTCAGTGCTGTCTCCAACCTCAGTTTCAGTATTGACCTTTGGTGTTTGTGGTAGTTAAAAAACAGAACAAAAAACTCCGCCTTCCTCTGTAATGTTGAAAATAGCACTGAAAATGTAGCAGAAACATCAACTTCCTCACTTTGACATAGCTGGGGCCTGTTTGAAGGGGGACTCCTCATGGTATAGGCTCTTTGTTCAGTGGTTAAAGGCTTAGAAACCAGCTCCTCACAGTTTTCTGTTGGATTCCTTTACCTCTAACAGCTTCAAAATATGATGTAGACTCTAAACTGTTTTGTTCCATGGATTTGAGGACGTTTGAGACCTATTTTGATGTCACATGTTGTAGTTCCTTTAGTTCTCTGTAGATCTCTTGAGCTTGAGTCCAAGACTTAGAGTGGACTTGGCCAAAACCATGTCATGAATAGGACCTGGTCATAAAGTACTAAAGGCAAGTGGGAGAGGGGTTGTTTGCAGCAGAGATCTCTCTCTAATCCCACAGACATCACACGAGTCAGTAGAAGCAGCATAAATGTTGTATCCAAGTGGTTGGTGTTGCAGAATGGGCGTTACCCAACCCCCAAACTCTCTGGAGATAAAGCTGTACCTGCTCCCTTCCACTTGTCAAAAGAACACCCAACCCTAACAACCACACAAAAGAACCAAAACAAATTCTCCTCCACCTCCCCTTGTCTATTAGTTATATGGACGAGCATTTAAATGTTTTCAAGAAGTTTAGAACAGTTTCTGATTCTTTTGCTGCTCTTATCTTTGTCCATCTCACCTTCCTGTAGCCTGATTTTTTTCATGTAAAGCTTGTATGTTATTGACAACAGGATTACAGGTTTTGCTTGTAAGCTTCCTGGAGCGTGGGTAATCTCTCTCCTTTTCTATCAATCACTTGTTGCATACAGAGGTAGCACAAGCAATTTGAAAAATGTTAAATTACAGTAAGGTTTATGTAAATACTTGCTACATGGCTGTATTTTTGTGTAAAATGCTTGGTCTGGTCACTGATGGAATGTGCTTTTTCTCAGTGAGCAAGCCAGTATCACCTTGGTTAAATGTGGTAGCTGCATTGAAAGGTACCAGCAAACCGTAGGTAGGGTTAGGTCTTACGAGCTTACAATAAATCATTGAAGCTGAAAGACAGTTCCAAGAGCCTTCTGAAATCTTAGCCTGAACCACAGTAAACTTTTGAACTTGAAACTTGTTTGGGACTTTCTGATTGTAAAAGGTACTTTTTTTATTTTAAGCCCAGTGGAAAACAACTTGAGTCATAGCAGTATCTTGTTATATAAAAGAAGGAAAAATAGATATTTTAGGCAAAACCACGTAGGGATCCTGCTGCATCAGACCTTATGGATGGGGTTGCAATTTTCCAAGAAGTTACCCTTGTCTACATTATTTAAATTGGTTTTCCTGTTTTTTGTTCTCCCTGTTCTGTGGTCAGATGGAATGCTTGCTACAGTGGCATAGTTTTGGGGAAGTAGGAAAGGTGGTCATTTTGGCAAGCATGTAGAAATACCTCTTCCAAAGGCAGTGGCTTTCTGCCAGTCTGAGTACAGGATTGCCTGTCAGTAACTGAGCTGGTACTCTAGTAGGACCTTCTGAGTTAGTGATGTAGGCTTTTGGGGTGAACACCTGTCTCCAAGTCAAAATTTTCAGTGTCTCCAATAGGGAGAGAATTTCACTGGCAGAAAACATCCAGATTTTGCCTAATAGTGTGTAAAGAACCATAATTAAAATTGGGAGTGTATCTTATACTGTTGAGAGAGCTTGGCTTGAAGGTCTGACCTGAGCCTTCCTGAAGGGAGTAGGGAAATACTCTCACTTGAGGCAGGATGGAGAATGTATTAGTTCCAGAACTTTTAAAAATATTCCTGGCAATAGACCTACATTTGATTTAGCACTTGCTTTATCCTGACCTTCTTCTGCTGGTTAGGGACTAAAGAATTTTCACTGTGTTACTGTGGGCATGTATGCTTGTTTGGTATTCACAGCAGGTGAACTTTTCAGATGAGGCAGAGGCTGGTAACGCTTTTCTCTTGTGCTGATGCAATAATGACTGTTTCCTTTAGCAAAGCAAATACCTCACTGGGGTGTGTAGGCCAAAACACCTGAGGTGTTCCACAGCACCAGTTTCAAGAGAATGTTTCTTCCATGCAGAAGTCTAACCATCAGGAAAGTGGTTTTGCACAGGGAGCCTCCTTGAAAGTCATGCTTGGTCCTCTCCGTAGCCTCCAGGAGCTGCCACAACAAGGCTGCCCCACTTTGAGCTCAGTAGTGATTCTTTCTGGTGAAGGTCTAGTTGTTTCATGAATCAGTAAATCCTCAGTCCTCACCTCAGCACTGGAACATCCGTTAGTGGGGAGATCTTCTCCTCTGAAAACTTCTGCTGCAGCTCTTTCCCTCTTGAATATATCAATGGCGTTGAGCAGCACTAAGTCTGTGCTGGGAAAACTCAGTGTGCTTGTCAGCACGAGGGAGCACAGCAGAGAAAGGAAATGTCTGTGAAACCACAGCCTTGGGTGCTGAAATGTGTGTCTGCACTGGTGAGCAAAAGGGTGTGAGGCCATCTGAAAAGTTAAATATGCTCCTTTATTTCTCATGGTCTTCTCTCTGGGAACTGGTGATCACCTAGGTAAAGGCTTTTAGCAGGTTTCAGGAATTGGCTAAGGGTCTTCCTGTCTGCCTACAATTTGAATGATGTTGAAGTCTTTTGATCATGGCTTTTTATGGTAGATGGGCTTAGTCATTTCAATAGAAATTAAAATTCTCTTATCTAATTGACTTCTCTTTTCTTTTTATAAGCTCCGGTTTGTTCCTATTTATGTACTAAAAACCCCATTTTACTGAGAAGTAGGGGTTAAAACGACACTACACAATGTAGTGTGCTTTGCTCTGTTGCCTGCCTGGGTTATAAATAATGCAGCAACTTTTTCTTTTCCAGTAGTACTGCTGCGTGGTGGTCTTGTGATAAGGTGTGTGGCATTGTGAAAGCTTAAATGGAGCAGAGAAGATCCTTCCTCTCCTCTCAAATAAAGGGATGTTTGGAGTTTAGGTTGGACTTGATGATCTCAAAGGTCTTTTCCAACCTAGTTCATTCTGTGAGTCTGAGTCCAAGGAGTGAGGAGTCAAAGGTTGTGGCTGTTCTGCTCTCACAGCTGTTCTGAGCAGCAGGGAACTCACACGTTTCTTTAGTTGTGATCTTAGGAACACGCCCCTGTTTCTGTAGCCTTACCCTGCCCAGACAGAGCTTTGTGGATCAGAGGAAGTGTTGTGCCAGAGGTAGGACAGAGGAGGCTGTGTGCTGCCCCTTTATCCTGTGACTGCCTGGGCACTGCTTTACACAGCAGCAGGGCATCCTGGGTCCCAAAGAGTTTCCAGGAGTCTGGGTGTGATGCAAAGGCATAACAGTCACCTGGAAACATCCAGGAAGCGATGGTGAGGCTTGCAGCAACCAGCGGCCACTCTTTGGATTAAACAGGATACCACTACAAAGGGTTTGGCCACCCTGCTTCCTCCCACGAAGTATGCAAGTGGTGGGATTTCTAACTGGGAAAGATCAACCCTGCTCTGGTGTGCTGCCTTGTGACCGTGGCAGAGGTGCTCTCCTTCCACAGTGGGGCACCCCAACCCTCCCTGGCCCTGGGGGCAGAGGGCACTGCACCTGCAAGGGCTGTCTGAAGCATCAAAAAGGTCCCACAGGTTAACCCCTCCTTGAGTCTCCAACCCTTCCTGCTGCCTAAAATTGGATTTGGGGTGTATTTCTTTGCAGCGAGGTAAGAAAAAAGCAGAAGAAAACCTCAGATTTCCACAGAGAAGTGCCTGTCAGTCTTTGCTGTGGACAGGTTGAGTGCCTCTGAAGCAGCCTTTCAACTGAGGCACCAGCAGGCTGGAAGGGGTTGTTTGGTTTTTGATGTTTCACTGTATTGTCCCAGAGCAGGTTCCCTCAGACATGGAGGTGTTCAAATGAGGCTTTGCAATATTGGGTGCTAAGCAAAATGTTGATTTTTTAAAATATTTTTTTCCATATATCCCTGAAGGTCAGGAATTTGCCAGATGCACAGTAATGAGGCTATGCTAACTTGGTACAGCAACACTGGTGGAAAACTTTTCACTTGAGCCAGAATTCATATGCTATGTTCTCACTGCCCAGCGTTCTGGATCCCTGCTGGAGTGAGTTTGACTAATCTTTGCCTGTGACTCAGAATGGAGATGTGTTGGGAACATCTTTTTTTTTTTTTTTTCCCTTTTGAAAAATGAAGTGAAAGTTTACCAAACTACGCTTATATGAGAGTTTGGCCAGCCAAATGAGGAAGTAAAACCTTCCTATAAAATGAGTTCTGCCCACTGCACTTATTTGCTCTCAGTTGACATCAGCCCTACCTTTAAATACGAGTTGGTGACTTCCTTGTGAGCCTGGTACTGCTCTGAATCCAGCTTCTGGCTGGAGCGTGGTGGGACGACACTGCTGGGACACAGAAAGAGCAGCTGCCAGGTAAGGTGCAGAACGAGTGGGGTTGCCTGTGAGCACAGTTCGCTCCCTGGGGAGTTCGGCTTTATAATTTTTAGCAAACGGAGCAGTGGAGGTGGGGAAGAAAAAGGCAAATCTTTTCTTAGTCATCAAGACAACAAATGACTGGTCTTGTTATGAAGAGTTTATGTGCATCTCTAATTTGTGAAAATAAAAATCCTTGTTTTTCTGAAGACAGAGCAGCCCATCTGCTTTTGGAGAAAGACCTCCTGGCAGGGCTCAAATGGGCTGTCAGTCATAGGTGGTTTGCAGCATTGTTCTCAGTGGTGAAGTAGGAAGAAGAAGTGGTCCAGCCCTGAGGTGTGAGAGAGAGCTGTAGCTGTGCTCCTTGTGCTGCTCAGCATACACAAGCACTTTAGAGAACACCTAAACCTGCTCTGCCTTGACCAGTGCCGGGTCTGTCTGGAGCTGTGCCAGGTCTGTCTCCCCTCTGCCTCTGCTTGGGCAGAACGGGGCTTTGGGGGGGCTTTGAGGAGCCCTAACTCCCTCTGAGTCAAACTGGTCCTTATGGTGGTTCTGTGGCCTGAGGCTGCTGGAGGTGCTGCTCTGACTGGTCACACGTGGAGCAAACACCTGGTGGAAGGACGAGAAAAAATTATTCTTTAAAGTCATTCAAGAGGTAGTAGTTACCACCACTTTTTCTGAAAAGTTTTTTCAACACTAATTTTCTAATCTTAAAAACCTGTCCAAATATACCAAATGCAGAAAACCGTAAGAGGTCTTTTGATTTTTTGATCGAAAGTACTCATTAAAATATTAACATTCTAAAATGTTAAGACTGAAATAGAATTTTGGAAACCTGACTGAAGCCATTGCTTCTGTGTGTGTGTGTGTGTGTGTGTGTGCATCTGTAAGAGGAGTCGCAACACCACAGAGAGAGTTCCTTTTAAGCTAGAACATAGGATGGGCACACCATTATCTATGGATAAATTTATCTGGGATATGAGAAGACTTTGGCTTTCAGTGGAGTGGAAACAAAAACAGCTTCCAGTGGGATCTGCTGAGATGAAGGGAGGAAAGGGGCAGGAGGAAATCTAAGTAGTTTGCAAATGAATGTCATAAAGTTTATAAATGGAATTTCACAACCTGTTTGTGATAGCAAAAGCTGGACTCTGTGATGCACAATTTCTCCTCTTGTCATATGTTTTTTGTGCTGGTTATAAGCAGCCAACTGACCTGCCGGACTTGGGCACGCTCCGGACTGCTTACAAATGTGTGAGCCAGGGATTTTATTGCCCTATAATTCCCCCTTGAGAAGGGTGACCTCAGTGTTGTCTGTGACCAAGGCTTCCATCTCAGTTTTTCAAAATTGTTCTCTCTGGTGAAAACCCTGCAGTGACTCTATCACCCATTTTTAATGTTTGGCCACACTGCAGCAGAAATCCAGTGTCTAACTTGGCAGAATTACCATATTGCTGGTGATGGCTGATACTGCATCACATCAGCCCCAGGCAGCCATCCAGAGCTCTGTGTTTGCCATACTTACCAAGCCAAATGGATTCCATGCTTGTGCAGAAGGACCAAGCTTTGCAAAAGGAAGCAAAGGGTGCAGACATGGACCAAGGGCTTGGTGCTGCCTGGGATGAAGCATCAGAGTAGACAGAAGTACAGTGAAAATAATAGTAATGGCTATTAAAATATGTGTTAAATATTTTCTTTTCAGCCTGAAGATAGATACTAACAAAGGTTTTTAATTAACAATAATTTATTAAATAATCTAGGAATTTTTAAAAAATCAAGTAGTACACATGAAGTGTTTGGAGCCACTGACCTCATACCCGGAAGCAGGTTTTACCGTGGTGCTAGCCCAGATGTGACTGCTTCTGCTTTATTTGGTTACCTCAATGTATTTCAGTTCAGAGAGTAGCTGTTTCAAAGATGAGAAAACATTTCAATAATGAAAAAGCAGGCAAATATATTTTCATCTTTAGTCAATGAATTAAAAACAAGAATTAGATGTAAAAATTGTTACAGAGTGCACTGTGAGGAAAAACAGTCACTGACTAAAATAAGCAATGCTTTAGTTTAGATGGAAAAATACACACGGTAACTGCTTTCCCCTTTAAATTATGATTTATTTAAGGTATTCTTTATTTTATTGATGCTGTTTGTCACCTTTAACTGAGTGCCAGATTTGTCCCACAGAATACCTGAAATCTATAAAGCCGCACAGAGAAGTAAAGCTCAAAATTTTGTGAGGTGGGGTTATAACTAATTATCATGCTTTCCTGCTGAACGAATCAGTTTTAAATTGATTGAACCCAGTGTGTATTTCTTCCCCACGGCCCGAGGCGGCTCTTATGCCTTGGGGAGAAGCTTCACTCTGAACTCTCTGCCAGCTCCTTGTTTCCAGTACCTCCATGCCTTCTTCCACAAGGTTTCAGCTTCTGGCTCCTGGGGTGGCCCACTGCTGGGCAGGGAGTGGCTGGTAGACTACGAAGGAGAGCTGGTGTGTGGGATGTGGTTCTGGCTCTGGGCTTGGCATGGAGGTGGTTGTTTGGTCAGTTAATTCTGCATCTGACCGCAATCAGCAAAGGGAAGAGGGCCACCCTTACATCCCACAGGTGGGTAGAAGAACCAGCCACAGCTTTTAACCAGGTTGCACCAATAATTGCAGGAATGTGGCAAGAGATGCTTCAGTGCAAGCAAGCCAGTGGTGACTGAAGGTGTTTGGCTTGATGGATGAGTGGTGTATGCTCTTCTGTGTCATGCTTGTTGGGCTGACGCAGCTCTGGGTATCCCTGCCTATGCTGCCCATCACCTTCACTCACTGGGTAGACCAGAAATTTACGTGGCACAGTTCTGGAGAATATGAAGTAGCTTTTTGCTACTTTTGCACACTCATTTCTGAATTACCAGTTTCTCTTGACAGTAAACATAAGCGAAATTGAAACCACTTTCTGGATCGCCTGCTTCCAAGCACTGTCCTGATGGCTTTCAAAAAAACAAGCTGCTTCTCTGAACATAAAAGCCTTCACTGAAATAGCAAGTAACAGGAAAAGAGTAGTCAGGCGTCATCAGAACTGATGAGTGACAGAATTTCAGAATTTATGTCTGTTTACACACAGACAGACACATAGCAGGAAAGACAAAACTATAACAAAAATCAGTGTTTCCAGATGCTTTGCTAACAGCATGTTTCCTTAAATCACTGGATGAAATTTGCTATACTTGCTAAGTTGCTATGGCATCTGAGTAAAATTTGACAGATATTTATCTCGGGCTGACAAACCACAGAGCAAGTTGAAAATCCCCTTTGTGTCATTTCCTGTGAGATAAGTCTGAAGAACCAACTCACGCATGCAGCCTGTCTGCGTACAGGCAGCCTGGCACAGCTCACCAAGTAAGGTGACACCTGTCTGACATAATGTTTGGAGAGTGACGAACATTGCATGGGACACTCTGGTGCTTTTATAATTAAGAGCAGACCATAAAAATGCTTTAATGCTGAGAGAAGACTGGACAGTCTCCTCAGAGAGAAGACAGCTGATCTGGTGGTCTCTGCTGTCCACCAGGCAAATAACTGAGACAATTGCATGTTCTTCCTCAACACTTGTGTTTTGTTGTTTCTAATTTTTCCCTCCCAGAAGCTGATGCCTGTGGGACACAGCTGGGCAGACAGGAGCACTGAGTTTAAAGGAATGTAAATGCCTGCTAAAATGGCACTGGCCAGTTCAATTTCTAGCAAAGTGGTACCACCACGCTCCAGAAAAGTTTCTGCAGCAGGGGTGGAAGTGCACCAGAGCAAGCTGGATTTTTTCTGCAAGCTGGGCTATGGTAAGCAGGACATCTGCAAAGTGCTGGAGAACCTGGGCCAAGAGGCCCTGGAGGATGATGTGTTGAAAGAGCTGATTCGGATGGGGAGCAAACCTCAAGCTCTGGAGACCCAGGCTCAGCCTTCCCAGCTAAAGCTGGTTGCCCGTGGATCATGTAGCAGCACACGGGGGCTGAAGTGGCTTGGAAAAGATGAAAGTGATGCTTCCAATTCCTTGAGACCCATTGTGATCGATGGCAGCAATGTTGCAATGAGGTAAGCTCCTGAAAGGCATCTCTCTTCCTCTGAGGCTTTTAAATTTTAAAAGTGATGGCTTGAAGTGGGCTTTTCCTTCAGGTGAGAGGTGCATTGATGCATCTGCTGTATGAAGAATTGCTTATTCCTGTTCTTTGGCTGATGCACAGCTTCTAAGGACCTGCTGTCTTGATGCCCACGAATACGCACGTCACGTGCAGTTACTGGCTCTCTCTGCGTTCCGACCTTTTATAAGGCAGCCTCTGTCCAACCACTACTGTTTGTGGCAGCCTCTCTCCCTTTGAGCTCAACATTAAATTACTCCCCCTTTTCAAATGGGCACCTAGGATTTCTAAACTGATATGCTGAGATGTTTCCAGGAAAATCTGATGAATCGATAGGCAGACCACCCAACTAACCTAAGGAGAGGGGAAATAAAGTCAGGTGGCTGTGGTTTCTAACAATATCACAGTTGTACCACTTTGACTTGCAAGGAAACCCCAAAAATGTTCCCAGCTTGTATAATTTTTGTTGGTTTTCGATTTGGCTTCCATTTTAGGGAAACATCAGAGAATTGATAGTTGACTTGTATTGAACAGATTCAGTTCCTCCTTAGTCATTCTGTTCCTGGGAAATGTCGCATCAACCCATCCTGGCCAATTACATTTCCTGAGCAGTGCCCCAGCACTGTGAAAGCACTCTTACAGACGGGGAGCCTGGCATGTCCCTGTGGATGGTATGTCCAAAGACAGCAGTGGGTTGGCCTCCGTTTATCCAGGCAATATGGAGCAAAGAGTCCGGGATGCACTGGCTATCCATCCCTTTTCTCTGTTAACTTCCCTGTCCACTCAGCAGGGCCAAGCCCATCCCTGCAGGCTGGGACAGGGCAAAGGAGGACTTCCTCCTTCCGTCAGCTGTCCTGTGGGGTGAGATGAGACCATATCCCCTCTGGTTAGAGAGAAAAGTGGACAAGCACATCCAGAGCATCTGGAGACTAAGCGAACTATGCCATCTTGTGGGAGAAGGGAGAAATCCCAGCCAAAACCAAGAGGTTCCCTGCTCAAAGCAGCTCTAGAGGAGTGGGAAATACACAACAGAGCAAACTTGCTTGGCATTGTCTGGGCCATGAGCTCGGTAGCCAGGTGTTAGGATCTCCTGCCCTGCTTTGCCTCTTCCCCCAAACCCCTCCTCAGGGTATCTTTCTTGCCTCTCTGCAAAAGAACTGAGCACGCACTCAGGCAGTGTGGTGGAGCTGGTCACCCACCCTTTCGTTGTGCCAGGGTCAGTACTACCCCTGACGGGCCGTGTGCTCTGTTCTCAGCTCTCCTGGCACAGCAGCTTTGAGTTTCAGAAAGGCAAAGGTTTTACAGCTTTTCTCAGATGTCCCAACCTCTGTCTTGATAAAAACTGTGTGGATAATGGAGGAGACTATTCAGCTTGTCAGTTCAGTTGGTACTGAAAGGGCGCAGCCTGGAAGGAGCTGCTTTCCTCTCCTGGATGCCTTTCAAAGTGGTGCTGAATGGCATTTGCTCTGGCTAACGGGGTAGGCCTGAGTGCTTTCAGCATCCTTGCTTTAATTTTACTGGTTTGCAGAGAAGGACTGTTTGCAGATGTCAGGGGAAAGGGATATTAGGTTCCCTTGCTGGGGAAAACTCCATCATCATGGGCACCAACAACCATAAAAGTGCAGCAGAAGCAGCAGTTTAGGGATGAAACAATCAAGTAGTTAGAGCTTCAAGTGGCAGTTGTCTGTGTGGAGAAAAATATCTCCAGCATTTGTATTTATATCTTAGGATTGGTGTTTCTGGAGCATTTTGGAGTTGGCATTGAGGGCCCACTGCAGAGTGCAAGGTTTTGAAAAGGATGTGTATGTCCCAGGGTAATAAAGCAAGCTGGCAGTCTTCAACCATCAGTCAGCCCACCCAGAGAAGCCGGATGGAAAATAAGCCAGTCTCACTCATCAAACATCTCAGCACACTTTGTGTTTCCATCAGATGTAATGAGAAACTTAGCCGCCTGCCAGCCTATCCATGGGAAGTTTAGCAAGGCTGGTGGAAAAAATAAATGGAGTTGTGTTAATAGGAAAAGGGAGCTGTCAAAACCATATTCACTGCACATCGAAGAGGCTGCTATCTCCTCTAGTGCTTGCACTTACAGCTACTTTTAAAGCTGTGGTACCCACAGAGGCCTTTTCCTAGGCCTTTCTGACAAAGCTGTGGCTGATGGTGTGTCATGACCAGGTGGAGATGGGGCCATTTGCAGTTTTCAAAAGAAGTTGGTTTGCCTAAACTTCCTCTCAAATGAGTTGGAATGGCACAATTTAAAAAGGACTTGCTGCATGCTAATGATGGATTAACTGCTGGAGTCACAAAGATGCCAAATTGCTGCTTCATTTTGTCAGAGATGGGCCCTGCTGATCTGTGACCCAAATGCAGTGTACCCTGTTGCTGGCAGGAGGGAGAGATGACACTGAGTTATGACATGTCATGGATGGGTTATGGTCCACGGACTCTGGGGCTGTGTGGAAAAGGGGACTGACAGGAGCCAGTCTGTGCCCATGTAGGGAGGATGGAAAACCCCGAGGGCCCTGCTCCATTGCACAGCAGTCCCTCGTGTTCAGTGTGGACTCTGCAGCCCCTCACACACGTTCAGACTGGTTCAGACGGCCCCCAGGTCTGGCTGTAGCAGTGTGGCAGCAGCTGAATTAGGTGATAATGCTGAGAAACAGTTCCAGGTGTCTCATCTTCCTTGTTCCACTCAGCCTTTTGGCTGACCCACTTGTGCTTGAGTACTTTACTTTCTGCACTGGGGTACACCTAGAATTGCCTTCCTAAAGCTCACAGGATTAAATACACAAGTAGTAGTCAATATTAAAGAAAGCTGTTGCTGAACTTTGTTTGAGTTGTGGCATCAAAGATGTACCTAGACCGCCTTTTAAAGGCAGTTACCTGGAAAAGTCACCTGAACTTCCAATTCACCTGTCCAGGTGATGTTACAAGTATCCTGGGTAGAACCTATCCTTTAAAACCAAACAAAACAGCTGTTCTGAAATGGAGATTAGACATGTCAAGCACTTCAGACCATTTATTATTGCTAAGGGTTTTATATGACTTCTTACTGCCTTAGTATCTATTAATAGGCAACCAGGTTTCTTCCTCCAAATTGTGTTATTTTTCATTTGTGGTCAGCATTCCAGAAGAGAAACTTTCAATGGCTGTAGAATGGAGCTTTTGTTATGAGGCTGGTGTAGGCAGAACCTAGAGATGAATCCCTGGGAGGTGGTGGTGGGAGACTCATTTAAGACTGTGGCATCGCCGTTGAGTGGTCTGTCG
Organism: Rhagologus leucostigma; assembly: GCA_013397725.1. NCBI lineage: Eukaryota > Metazoa > Chordata > Aves > Passeriformes > Rhagologus > Rhagologus leucostigma. The sequence continues at coordinate 3,450,259 of VZTD01004412.1, read as the reverse complement.
CTGCAGGTGGGTGTAGCAGCCGAGAGAGTCACTCACAAGGGCTTTTTGCAGAGGTGAAAGCCTGAGTGAGACTGGCAATATGATGCAGAAAGGTCAAAGTACAAGGATGAGCATTCTGTTGATACTGTGAGGGTGTTTATCCATTTACGACTTTGTGTAGAGTTTGTTTTAGTTTCCTTGTGCAGAGATAGTTAACAAACGACCTTCCTTCACACATGCACTGCATTGTAGCCAAATTTTACGTAAGTGAATGCCAAGCAGTAGGAACTTTCAGGGAAGGTGAGAAATTTAGAAGGATGTCACCTCTAGTTGTTTTCCTTGAGGTTATTTTCTGTCTTATGCTACATATTGAATTGTTCAAACCCACCTTGCTGGCACCTCCAGAATGCTTGTCTTTGGGCTTTCCTACCTCTCTGGGCAATGAAGGAAAATCCACCAATTAGGGCAAGATAAAAGTGGGTCTGAGGTGCCTGTGGCCATCTCCACTGATGTCTTGTCCCTTTTTTGGTGTCCTGGGTGAGGTTCTCTGGATTTCCCATCCTGCCTGTTACAGTTTTCCTTCTGCCGTGTTGTCTCATGTTTCCAAAAAAGACCACCAGTGGAGTGCCCTGTGATCACACCTGCAGCCACTTCAGCCATTAAAACCTCTAATGGCCCTGTTACCACAGAAGAAAATTCCCACATTTTGTTTCTCACAGGAGAGCCTCGTGGGTTTCTGCTTGTGCAGGAGAAACTCTCACTGCTCTAACCTTTTCCAGACAAGGCACGTGAAGGGTTTGACAAGGCCTAAGATCTTACTTGTACTTTAGGACTTAAGTCCATCCAGATGCAGGTGCAAGGAAAAGGCTTGGGTCACAGAAATGGGGGATAGGATACCTCTGGTTTTAAGTATCCAAACTGTTTCGGATAAATGTTTTTTGCTCTACTGGAAGAGGTGTTTGGATCTGTCCCACCAGGACACCCTGCCAGGTTGTTTTCTTGGAAACTGGTGAATGACACAAAAGCTGTGTATTTTGCCTTTTCATTACTGGCTCAGTTTAAAGAGAACTCCAAGCTTCATAAAAGCTTTGCCTCATCATCCTGTCTTTTTTTTATAGTCATGGAAACAAAGAGGTGTTCTCCTGCTGGGGGATCCAGCTGGCAGTGGATTGGTTTCGCGAGAGGGGGCACACTTACATCAAGGTTTTTGTCCCACTCTGGAGAAAGGAGCCCCCTCGACAAGACTGCCCCATTGCAGGTAGGTCACCATCCCGGGCATGATTTGGCAACCATTAGGTGCAGTTTGGAGACAGAGGGCCTGTGAAGAACCCAGTACAGTTTTTTCCCTGTAAAGACAAGCACAGTGCAAGTTGTGTATCAGACTTCCCTCACTTAAATGAGTCATTAATTCATTGCCCCATCCAGTGCTCCTGGCTAGCAGCTAAAATTGCTTATAAGGCTTTGTTACACTGCTTTGAACCTTCTGCTTACCAAGCACCAGGTGCTGCCAGCTCAGTTAGAGGAGTTTGTCAGCTTGCAGTGACTCTAGAGAGCTTTGAGGCCCTCCAGGAGACAGTGGTGTTCGTTACTGCATGACTATTAGCCTGCTACCCAACACAGAGGGTGCATGGGTTCCCCTTCCAGGAGAAGAAAATGCATCAGCAGAAGTCTGCAGAGGGGAGTGAGACTCAGTTTGTCTGGAAATAGATCTGCGAGATCTGTGCCAGCAGCTTGGTGTCTGCAGAAGAGGCAGATCCGCCTTCCTGCCGAGAAGGAATGGCAAGAGGTCAGAGTGTCCTCAACAGCAGCAAAAGAAGTTTATTTATGTATTTTATCACACACATTTTATCTCCAGGTAAAACTTACATCAGGGCTGATTATGAGCCTTCTAGCATGTAGCAGGATAAAAAGGGCATTGCAGGGATTCAGTATCAGACTCTGATGTAGTTCAAGGCATTCTTTTAGAGATAAGACTTAAAAATCAAAAAAGGGTGTCTCAAAATTTACAAGTAGATGTTTTTGTAAAAGACCTAATTTTCAAGTTGCCAAATAACCACCAGGTATCACTGCATCTGAAAACTGCACCACTGTGAGTTTCCTAAAATGCTGAAATGTCTTTAGATTCCTGCAGGTTTCTAGCAGATGATTGAGACCTGGTCATTTTTAATTAATTAGTTTCTCTTTTATTTTTCTCTTCCCTCTTCTACTTCTGCCAACCACCCCACCAGATCAGCATATTCTTGAAGAGCTGGAAAAGCAATCTATCCTGGTCTACACACCCTCTCGGAAGGTGAAAGGCAAGAGGGTGGTTTGCTACGATGATCGCTACATAGTGAAAGTTGCTTATGAGAAGGATGGAGTCATTGTTTCCAATGACCACTACCGGGACCTCCAGAATGAAAACCCGGAGTGGAAATGGTTCATTGAGCAGCGACTGCTCATGTACTCTTTTGTCAGTAACAGGTAAGAGATGGATGGTGTTAGAGAACCAAGAATTTAAACACTATGGGCCAAGTCAGCTCCAGCATCAGAGCACCTCCCACCAGCAGCAGAATACGTGAAATCACTTTTTCACAAAAGGAATTTACTGCAGCTTTTCTTATCTCGTCTCTTGAGTTCCTACTCCCTCAGCTTTGGTCTTAAAACCTCCCATGTCACTCTTCTGTGAACTTTTCTACTTGAATGGCAGCATTAGTGACCAGCTTTGCTTCCTTCCAGTCCAATTGGTGATGTTAAACCAAGGGTTGGTATCTTCCAATTTCTATTTCCTATAAGAAGCAGAATTAAATCCGTGAGAGGAGGCTGGCTGGCAGTATTTTTAGCTCCCCTACACAACAAAATAGGGCTTTTCCCTGTGTTTCTGCAATCACATCTTGCTAGGAGAGACAAGAAGCTGGTCTCTCTGGCCCTTCACCTTCCCTGTTGGGGGAGGGTTTTCATTAAGGCACTTGCACCACACCTGCAAGGCTGAGCTGGGTGCTCCTCAGTCTGTTCATACCAACCTCTCTCCTGAGTTTCCTAATAGCTGAGGTGTTCAGGGCAAATGCACTTCACTGAGACATCCAGTGTGCACAGACGCGCTTATATCCATTACTTTTTTTACTTTTCCAGGTTTATGCCTCCTGATGATCCATTAGGCCGGCACGGACCCACCCTTAGTAACTTCCTCAGCAAAAAGCCAGTGCTTCCTGAAAAAAAATGGCAGCCTTGCCCCTATGGTGGGTTTCTCCCCCTGCCGTGAACTGCCCCCTGCTTCCCAACAGTGCTGTCCCTCAGCTAAGGGCCACTGCCACGAGCTGTCCTGCTTCGTGTGGCAGGGACTCGGGCAGGGGTTGCTCAAAGGTGTGATGCTTTTTTCCTCTCCTGCTTAAGTGGCTTCAGCCTCAGCAAAGGCAGCAGATGTTTCTGGCTCCTCCATCCTTGCCAGCACACAGCACCTGTGGCTGTGCTGACCATCCTGCCTGCACACACTTCTCACTTTGTGGAGTGGATCGTGCTGCAGCACTTGGGAATGGCCATCCAAACGCTTTCCCTCTTTCTCCTCTCAACAGCCCCCTAGCAATCTGCAAGTTGCTCAGAGGTAAATCCCTATGCCATTTTTTAAAGCAACCTTTTGAAGCAACAGGCCTCCCAGCCCAGCGAGTGCAGGAACTGAAACGTGAATATCAGACACTTCCAAAATAGCAGGAACTTCCTTTCACTGCTGCTTCACCCTGCTATTTATATCAGCAGTATTTAAATCTGGAGTCAGCAGTACCGAGTTTGAAAATAGTACTTCCCCTTTTTTCTGTGTTCGTCACACCCAGTGCTGGGGAGAAGTGATGTGTGCATTAATTGATGTTGGTGTTAGTGACAACTTCCTGTCTGATTTTTTTTTATTCTTTCAGGTAAAAAATGCACCTATGGCAATAAATGCAAATTTTACCATCCGGAGAGACTCCATCAAGCTCAGCTTTCAGTTGCTGATGAGCTCAGGGCCAAAACAAAGGTCCCGTTGGCCCTGGGGAAAGAGGAGGAGAGGTGTCAGTGCTCCCCGTACACGGCCAGACAGCCTGCACCCTGCGATGCCTGCACAGAAACTCTGCGAGAAGCCGGAGGCTGCTCTGGGCCTTCCTGCTACCCAGGCAGGTCCCAGGGGAGCTGTCCTGAGCAGACATCCCATGCCTGGGCCAGCAGTTCTGGCTCTGATCTGGGGCTGGAGCAGCGCTTGCCACAGCCGGAGCTGCTCCTGGAGAAGATGTCAGCAGTGTCCATCGGCGACGGCGCCTACGGCTGCCACTGGTCCTTATGCACCTCTCAGGACAGGGAGGGCACGGACAGCCCTCACCACTGCGCTGACCTCAGGCGCAAGCTGTTCTCACTTCATCACCCTCAGAGCTTGGACCACACCTGCTCACCCAGATGCCCTTTCCAGCAAAGGGTGCTCCCACCTGCTCGGGGCGGGATGTGCTCAGAGCACAGCTGGGCTCAGGAATGCGGTGGTGTGCACAGAACAGGTCACAGGAGCCACCACATCCCCCCGAGTGCTCGGCACAAGCAGGCCCTGCAGACCCAGCACCGTGTTTTGCTGCAGCCCACAGCTCTGTCCCCTGACAGGCTTCCCCTGTACAGTGAGCAGCAGCAGCAGCAGCAGCAGCAGCAGCACTGTTTCCCCAGCCAGCTCCCAGGGCAGTCCTTTCAGTTAGATTCCAGCAATGGAATGGGCTTCTTCCAGAAAGCCCACGTGTACCCCAGTGCCTCTTACAGGGACTACTGGCCCACCCCAGCTGCAAGGCCTCCCTCTGTCCAGCAAGTAAACATACACAGGGAGCTGTGCTCCCCTTATCCTTACAGTGAGATGAGCCAGGTCACGACTTTGTACCCCAGGATCAAGGGTAAGGGGACAGGAGCACCTCCCCTATGAAGACAGGCTGGGGAAGTTGGGGCTGTTCAGCCTGGAGAAGAAAAGGTTGCATGGAGACTTCATAGAAACCTTCCAGTACCTGAAGGGAACCTACAAGGAAGCTTAAGTGTCCTGGAGAGAGACATTTAATCAGGAACTCTAGTGCTACGACACAGGGGGATGGCTTCAAACTGAGAGGAGGTAGGTTTAGATTAGATTTTAGGATGAAATTCTTAATTGTGAGGGTGGTGAGACACTAGAACAAGTTGCTCTGAGCTACCTGGTCTAGTGAAAGGTGTCCCTGCCCATGGCAGGGGGGTTGGAATTAGATGATCTTTTAGGTCCCTTCCAACCCAAACCATTCTGTGATTCAGTGATATTGCCTGCTTGACTTTAATGATTCAAAGACACAGAGACTTGGGAAACCTCCAGAGCAAGTAAGCACAAGTTCTAGGGCAAGAAGATGCTATTCTGAGGCTTAACTAAGTGTTATTAGAGGCTGTTATGGCAAGGTTTACAGCTGCTCCAGGAACACAAGTATGAGCATCAGCCAGCTTTGTTGCACAGGGCACTGAGTCAAGGCAAAGGCTGTCATCCACGGCAGTGGGATTGCATTCCACCTGCCCTGAAAGTGAACAGGAGGGCTCAGGGTTACCAGGCTGTCAGCATTTGAACTTCACTGGTGACTGGATTCAGGATGGCACAGATTTTCATTAATGCCCTGAAACACTAGACATGGTTTTGGAGTCCTAACCTATTGTTCAACTTCCGTAAAAGAACCAGGCCCCACAGCCCCCAGTGAGGGGCTCTCCCATGACCTCCCTGTCACGGCTTGCTCAGCCAGCACAGAAGATGATTTGCCTATTCCCCCAGCACAGGCTGTGCTCTCTGCCAGAAGGCAGCTTTGGGTGCCTGTTGTTACTTGATGCAAGCCCAACCTGCTGTCAGTGAGCTTTCAAAGATACATCTCGTGCTTCTAAAGCAGTGCTGAGAACACACAGAACTCCAGCAGAGGGGCTGGAGGTGCACCAGAGCACCTGAAGGAAGCCATAGGTACATTTCTCAGAAAAGCGACACACACAGCGTAAGTCAAATCAGGGGAAGTCATCTTCAGTGTAAGTCCTGGTGTGGATTGAGGGCTCGGGGTTGGTAATTAAAAAAATCTGGAAGTCCAGATGATGCTGAAGAGGAAAAAAAAATCTTGAAACTGTCTCCTGTATTGAACAAGAAATCTATCGTTGACTTAATTACCAAATGTGGCCCCATAATGCAATTATACGGCTGATTTATGATTACAAACATTTGAACTATGTTCTGTTAGGACATGTTTGATTTTCAGTAAGCTGTAAAGCTGCCAATCTCTGCATTATTCCACTGAATTCTTCAGGTTATAATTCAAATACTAAGGTTGATCCTGAAGGTTTTTGGCATTATACCAAAATTTAAGTATGTCAGTATGACATGTTTTAAAAATTCTTTAACACATTATAAAATGTTCATCTATAGCACTTTGTTCTGAGTAATGTCTTCTTTATTTTCTGGGGTTTGCGTAGGTTGTTTTTTGTTTGTTTGTTTTGTTTAGGTTTCGGTTTTGTTTGCTTTTTTCCCCAGTCCTCTTAGCACTGATGCTTCAACATTCCGGTGGGATTTTCAAACTCTCTGACTCTGCAGTATGTCATTTCTCTGAAGTGCAGTGTTTTTAGTTCCAGGCAGGAATTAAACATGGTCCTCACTGAGAAGCTGGAATTCTGTTGCTTTCAAAAAGGTAGCAGTAATTTACTCTTAGTGACATCATCACATGATGCATTGTTTGAAAGTGGTGATAGTTTGACCAGTTTCCCTCTGGAAACCACCACCAGCTCT